>WUAM01000415.1:1435246-1459062 GCA_024336885.1 Actenoides hombroni | reverse complement strand
GTCAAAGAAAAAAAATTTGCCGACGAAGTCAAATTTCCTCCCTCCCCCCCCCCCCCCCCCCCCTTTTTTTTTTCTTCTGATTGACTCTGCACTACTGAAGTACATGGAACTTAGGCTCCTATTTCAGTGGGAGCTGGTCCAGACCCTTACTATTCTCTTATGGCTCACTGACATTCACTCAGCTGAGAATGAATTTATCACTTATGTTAATGTAAGTTATTCCCAGGCTATACAGGGTAGAGATTTTCATTTATTCTCCACATGACAGTTGGCACAAAAGAAGGGGAATGAAGTGGCTAATTTGGTCACAAAAAATGAGGTTTTCCCATAAGCACTATTTTTCTGTATAGCCTCCATGGTTCAATAATTATAAAGACTTATTTCTATAGGATCAGTTCCAGTATGCCTAAAAAAGTTAAATTTGGTGTTCTTCTAATTACCTTTTCCCTATATATTACTTCCCTTTGCATAGATAATCTCTGTTTATCCCAGTTAGAATTATTTGCACTTCCCCAGAAGAAAAGGTTAAAGTAGTTTAGATATGCTGAGTTTCTTCCCTAACTTCTAGGTCAAAAGTCAAACCAAGCTTTGGAAATGTGACTTGTTCCTAAACAGAGATTTTACATGCAGTACAAATCCTCAGAATCTGAGCATTTTTTTGTCCGTCATGAGTAATAAGGCACTTTTAATAAGAAGTTATGTTTAATAGGGTGACATAACACTAACTACACTATCAAAGAAATCTTACTCTAATTATAAAAAAAAAAACAATCAAAAACCAAAACCCAATCTATTCTTACTTTCAAGCATAAGATAAGGCAACTAATTTTACTCCATTTGTAACATAAAAATGTAATTTTTGTGAAGGGCATACTGTAACCAAAATGATCACAAATGCCTGTGTTTAATCAAAACTTAATATGAAACAGATCCATCATGCAATTTTTTCTGCCACTAAGGAAAACACAATGTTTGGAACTACTACAAATGGGAAAACTGCCACCCATTGGGAGTAACAGAATCAATGCTATGGAATAATTTATGATTCACTGGCCTATGGAAAAAAAATTGCCTTTGGGGATGTCCTCTGCAAAGCTATCAAGCAACATTCTGTTCAAACAAAATAAGAAAAAGAGGTTGTAATTTTAGATTTTCTTTCCTTTGTCTTTCCAGAAAGCTTATTTTAAATGCTCTGTATTTATCCTATATGCAATTATAATACCAATAAAACACAGCATTACATTTCTATGCAGAACAGCTAAAAATCAAAGCATCTACTGTGCTTTAGAGATTTCTGTCCTTAGGTGAGTTAGACAATCTTACATTTCTGAATCAGTTATTTGTTCCCCTTCTTTAACACCAAATTTCTTGTTTTATTCAGTGGTTTTTCATATTTAAAAATGAAGTTTATTGCAAGCCTTACAACTGCCTTAATTCTCTCACCATTATCAATCTGACTCCCAATTATCTTAATTCAAATGTCCTCCTTTCTCTGAAATGTTCCCTCAAATGGGAAGTCTTCCCTTACCCCATAATAGCCTGTAATATTATTTGTTAGCAAGTGCTATAATCACATGAAATTGAAAGTCAGCAAGATAGTCTAGGAAACTTAACTCATGGGTTTAAAAAAGTGTCTACTCTATAAAGATTCTCAGCTGCAGTTTTACCATAGACTTCTGAGTTTGTGCCTAAAAACTAATGTTTGTGCCTAAAACTAAAGACTGATCATGTATCAGTTTGGCAGCTAACCAAGATTTTCTATTTATTGGGACACTGCTGTCTTTAACCTTTGTTTAGCCTCCTTTGTCTGTTTAATCTGTTTAATCTGTTTAATCTGTTTAATCTGTTTAATCACATATTTTCCACTCTGTGTTATCTACGTGTACCTAGAAGACTGTCAGCTTTCTAAGCTCTTGTTATAGACCTGGGGAGTCTTTGCAGGGTATTCCCAGGACCTAAAGCAACACTTGAATGCTATATAGGTAACTGAAATCTTCTCTGGTGTCACTGAAAGTGTTGTGGGGTAGCCAGTCTACCCTTTGAAAAAGTTTGCTCTAAGAGCTGTGTTGCACATGCCAGATGTTACTGTTGCCCTCATACATCTGAAATGGCTCTCGGTGCCAATGCCTAGGAAACCAAAAACCCCACACCTTGATGTCTCAGTCTTTGGAGCAAAAATTACCTCTGGTTGTTATTTTTGGGGTTGTTGGGTTTTTTGTTCATTTGTTTGTTTTGTTATTTTATTTGTTTAATTTTGTTTGGTTGGTTTTGTTTCTTTGTTTTTTGGTTGGCTGGGGTTTTTTTCTTTGCTTTGTATACGCCTGGTGTGATAGTTTTCTACAGGCTCAGATGACAACAGCTTTTGACAAAGTCTTCACACTGGCCAGGAACGACAAGACATTTAAGTGTAAACTAGGATATCCAAAGGTAAAAGGAGCTATGGGTATGCTTTACTTGCAAGAAATAGCAATGCTTAGCCATGGGGCTCACAGCTTCTTCACAGGATGAAGCTCATCTGGGTATGTACTAAATCTCCTAATGCAGTCTTTCTCAGCTGCCAGCCCCCCAGCTGGGACTTCAGAACACCCACAAGCACAAATTAGTTTCTACTGTAATAATGAGCTTCAATAATGATAAATATAATTCTGTATAAATACTCTATTTCATCCCAATTCTAGCATTTTAAATCAGTCTTCAATTCTTTGATAATACCTGGCAGATACAATGGATTTAACTGTAAAAGGAACATGGTTTTACAATCCCTGGAAAATCTTTCTTGTAACCTTCATTAATCATGAAGTGTCTATTTTTGTTTTGGATAATATTAAACAGCTGGATTTTCTTCTATGCAGCCCCATAAAAAATCCACTAAGTAAATTCCCTGAGGCCTTATATACAGATCAACTAGGTGTAAACATTTTTACTTAAGCCACAAGTTACCTTCCTCAAAATATTTTTCCCACTTTTTCTAGCTAATATTATGGATTATTTAATCTCCCTCACACTTAACTCTATGCTTCCAAATAGCAGAAGAAGCTATGCATAAAATCTTTTCCCAGAACAAAACAACAAAAACTATTTTACTCCTAAAATGGATATTTACTAGCCTATTCTATTACTTATTTTCTGTTATTGTCTTTAATACTCCCCATCTCTTCAGTGCCTGGTAGGACTTCATTCTTCAGTACTGGCTGATAGCCCTAGTAAGGAAAACAAATTCCTAGACTACAGAAAGCATACCCATTATCATAAAATTCTAGCTCTGCAAGAAGCAACATTATAGAATATTTCCAAAATTATCTCTGTTATGAGCAAATTGTTTTGCAGTCAGTTCCCCAGGAGGATGGAGAGAACATTAGCATGTTTATCTTAATATTATTTTCTTAGGGTAGTATACAAAGCTGTACTCTCTCAACCTACTGCTTTAAACAGGCTCCTTACTGAATACAGTACATCTGGACTTATTTTGTAATGTGTCAAACATTTGATAAATACTGTCTAGGACAGCAACTCACTACAGAACAGTTTTCAAACTATGCATTCTCCTTTCAGCATCAAGACAAAAATATATTAAATAATATGCATTTTCTCCATAAAAATGATCATTATTTTAAAAGTTATGATAAAACAATACTTTCTGTTTAAACAATGAGATCTTCTGGAAAAAAAAACCAAAAAGTAGTAAAACGCAAGGTAAGCAGAGACACTTTACTTCAAAGGTCATTAACTGGAAGGGGAGGGTAAAATCTTCTCTACCAGCAACTCTATTATTATTGTTGAATAATGGTAAATGTTATAGTTTATTTTATAGCTTAAGATGTTATTTGCTTTAATATTTTATTTTTTAATGAGGATGTCAGTGAGGTTATTTGCTAAGACTCTATCTTGTTTAGATTACATTAATTTAGAAAAACAAATGATCAACTGTAACTTTCATTAAAGTTGCCTATTTACACAACAAAAATTCAAATTGTACCCCTAATGACTATTTGTAATTCAGGCAGTGACACAAGTCTCACAAAAGACTCCCAGCAAGGCACTGAAAACCTGTAATCAGAGTTTCAGGTTGCCAAAATGGTGCTAATTTTGTCCCTACTCTTTCTTCAGTAGGGTAACTGTTAATCAGGGTCATCTGAAATGTCAGGTTTAAAACAGATAAAAGTTATGAGTACTGATAAAAAGATGTTTGTTTCTAGTGTATGTGAGTTCTATGAATTATGTTTTAATCAAATGGCTTCTTCCACTCTGAAAAATCTGCAATTCTGATTCTGGGAAGACACTAAAGGACATTACATTAATTACAGCAACAGAACAAGATTCACAAAAGATACCTATCTATCCAGATGTTCCCATGATCCCTTTAAACACCTGAAAAAATACAACTGTTTATGTATTATTGATCCTTACTTGGAAAAGTATACTTAATGATACACGAGAGATTTACTGGAGGTATGTAAAAAAGTACAAGTCAATCCATAATATGGATAAAAGTACAACAGTCAAGATACTTGTTAAAAGACTACAGTAAATGCTTTATAATCCTAATACAATGAAAGACACAAACCCAATTTGGATAATGGATAAAACTTTCTACTGGGGAAAGTAGCAAAATATGTGTAGAAGAAACTCAAGGAAGCTGCATCTGCTACTACTGAGTAGCTGGAATTGCTGACAAAGAAAAATGGGCTATATACAAAGAGGCATTCCCACAGACATAATGAGCATCCACTGCACTAGCATAGCAGCTTTAAATTAAATGCAGAATGGAAAAAGCATTACCGAGATCTTTGCAGTTATAAGACCGGAGTTTGCAAATGCTTTTTTTTTTTTTTTTTTTGGCAAATCAGTTATTAAAAATAAAATGCACGTATGTTAAATGTGGAACAAAGTGACCTCTGTTGCATTGCCAACAATGCAGTCCTTGGATAACTGTGTTTTGAAAGCTGGAAGTACTAACAGAAAATGAAAACTGTGTATAACCTGTCACAGGCTGAAACTGGTGTCAATGTTTCTTGTAAAACTGTTTCAAAATATCAATACCTGACTTGTCAATTATTTTGTGGATCCAAAGGTGAAAAGACAAAACCCAAGAGCCCAGCTCTGCAGGTGACACCATGATGCCCTCTCTGCCTGCCCTGACAGGCAGCAGCAGACTGTGAAAACCAACATCCAATCTGTCTAAAATGTGTATGCTGACGTCTAACAGCTGACAAGCTGACCCATGTTTGACAGTCACATGTAAACACACCGATACGCCTTCAAAATGTTGTAAAAATTCATTCAGTTACATGCTTTCAATATGTTTTACAATTTCTCCACTAAAATTCTGGAGAAAGGCTTATGATGGGTCACACAATTTGAGCACCTTGCACACATAAGAGAGGGCAGGCTGAGGATGGCAGAACCTCCTCAAAGGGCACCGACTGCTGCTCTTCTCCTTGCACACAACATGCCCAGCTGTCTGACACATCAAGAATTGCAGCTCTGTTCACACAGGTCACGCTGATGCAGAAGAACACAAGTTTTAGCCATCCTCCTCTTCCTATAGGAAGAAGTCACTCAGTTAAATTAGCAGTGAACAGGTTTAACAACAAATCATGCTTGCTTTTTTTTTCCATATGGTGCATACTGTGAAATTTGTCACAGGATGTAGCAAGTGAAAATAATAAAACTGTTTCCAAAAAGGACTGCAAAATTACCGGAAAATTGGTCCATTGCTGTCTATTAAGTAGGATGGGGCCAGCATGTATTTTTGGCTAAGGAACTCCCTGACAGACTCTCTGACAGACAAGAGCCTGGCAGTAAATAACAGATGAAAAAAAAATCATTTTTTACATACTCTTATCCATTGCCAGAGAAAAAAGTTCTGTGATAATTCCTTTAGTCTGAGTCTGTTTGGCAGTTTTTATCTGATAAGAAATAGCTAAGAAAAGTTGGTGCAGAGACTGAGATCAAACCTTTCCAGAGCACAAAAGAGAATCACACCTTGACTCACGTAGCAATCACTAAGACTAAATTTAATCACTAAAACTAATTGCTAAAGCAAAAATTAATTTGTACAATAAGTCAAATGTTGTTTCTTAAACGGCTTAGTATTTCTATAGTACATTTGTTTATTCTTGGTCTTAGTGGATCTAATAACCTTGATTTTGCTGGTCCTGCAGTAATTTATTCCATATTGGTCCAACATGAGTAAAATGTGTCAAAACCCTAAATTTTTTTTAAGCTTGATCTAAGAATAAGATCCCATAAGCACTGTGTTCCTTGTGCTTCATTAGCCCAGAGTACTATTTGATTTATGACATGTAATCTTTGTAGAACAATGGCTGAACACAAATACACAACATTTTAACTGTCTGTCTGAAAAACACCCAAATGCTGGTCGTAACATACAGAATAATGAAGACTTAAAAAATCAACATGCGGTACAAATAAAAATATACATATTTTATATATTATAAATTTATCACTTTTTTTTTTCCATTCGGGAAGGAGAGGTCTTACACCGTCATGGTAGTTTAATCTCAGTAGAAACATTAATTAAACCTTAGAAAGGGACTTAAATTCACTCTGATTAAAGATTGTTTAGCATGTTGTTTCATTGTGGTTTGGATGGTTTGGAAGCCAGCCTGTATTCAGACAACTTTCTGTAGCTTCAATTCACTGTAATTTTAATATGTAATTACAAAAATGAAAAACACTAACTGCACCAAACTTCCCCAGATTTGCTAGCACTATATCTACCTGAATGCCGGAGACTTTAGTATCAACTTCTCAATTTCAGGCTTAAAGCCCTCTGTGGACACGGACTGTCTTCATTGCTTCATGAACAGAGGTGAACCAACTGATCTCAGTTACAAAGCCATCTTTATCACCTTCTTTATAGCAAGAATATTGAGTATAAGCAATACTAACATGGTTTCTCTGACTAAAGGATTTTTGAGGCTCACAGATACTGCAGATCTCCTTTAACTCCACTATATCTTTTCCTATTTCTACAATACAAAGTACATGACATTCTATATTGAACTACTGATATGTCCCTGAGTATATTGCATAAGAATGCAATGCTATTGCTCATGAAGGACACATGGAAGAAGCATAGCAAGAAACCAGTTACTTTGACAGCCCAGCTACCACTCGCACACAAAAATAACAAAGACCACTGCCTTTAAGTTGTTTGCCTGTTTTTCTCTTCCACATTTTCTGGTAAGGTTCAATTCAACTAACTAATTAATTAAAAAATCTAAAATGTCTAAGCTGGTTAAAACAAACAGGCAACTTCTGAAGATATTCAGAAGATCCTACGCAGATATGTTTAATATGAAAGAAGAACCATAACACAGAGATGGACTAAAAACAATAAATATAATAAAATACTTGACTATAGGAGGTGAAATGAAAGCCATTTTGGATAATTATCAGTGTATAGACTCTAGACTAGATTCCCAGATGCTGCACTTGGAGGCCTGAAGGAGTTACAAACAGAGTTTTGGGAGTAAATGAATTTGTGATAAAGAATACATGATCAGTTTTAACATTGTGTGGATTTATCCATTCAATTCCTCAAAAATCTCCACTTGATCAAGTCCAGTAATATTCTAGAATGTCTTTTTTTCAGTCCAAGCTGTAGTATGTTAGCTAAAATACCTGAAATGTATCTGTACATCATTTGCTCAAAATAACATAAATCAACTAATCAGAAACACTTGTAAATGATAACTAGTTATAGTAAACTGACTTCTTGCCACTCAAAAATACACTGAAAGTCAAATCGTATAGCTATAATGTTCAAATACAGACAAACTATCTCTACAAAAGGCCCATTGCAATATTAATACCAGAAAATCTAGTTTCTGATACTCAGAAACAAAGGTAGTGCTGTCCGTAAGCACGTGCATACTGTGGTCTCTGCAACTGATGTGAAGGTCTCCGGTCCCCTAAATGCACAAGTATCTACATGGGCAAACACAGAGATGTGCTTTTGAGTAATATTAACATGAGAGTGGATATCTGGTGTGTATTGTGTATATCCATACTGCCAAGCTGATTCACTTCTAATTTCATAGCACATCTCTAGAGTCCATCTTAGCCAAGCTATGAACACGACAGCTGAAGGCTGAGGCTGCAGTAAGAAGTGAATGTGGTAATTCCCTCAGTGGGAAAAACCACAGGCTGAACAATGTGTGTCACAGCTCTTACTCTACAGACAGTATAAGCTTATGCCAAAGCACTTTGTCTGGGAATTAAAGCTCACTTTTTTGTACAGATAGCTAATAACACCAAGTTTCAAGTCTCTACATGAAAATTTCCAATAAATGCCCACAATTATTTTAATGCATAGAAGAAATGACAGTCTTCAGAAGAGTTTGTGGGTTTGCATATAAACACTCATTGCGTATAAAAATTCATTGGAAACACTCACGGAATACAAATAAATAAGCACTATCACTAAGTTGTGCTTCGAAAGTGGTTACTGTGCTCTTTAACACAGCTGCACCTTCCAGTGTTTGCTGCAGGATAATTCTTTCAGAATTAACCTGTTTTAACAGATTTTTAAAATTAGAAAAGATTAACACACTATTAAGAAATATTTTAACAAACAACAAGCATCTGCTTATAATACAGTTCAGCAAGTCAGTAGGGATATTTAAAACTGGTACAACACATTGGTCAGAGATTTCTATCACTGTGTTTACAAAACAGCTGCAATGGAGGAGGAACACTGGTGTGCATCTGCACATAAATTAGTAAGAAAAGTGCCAATGTAGCTATAAAAAGGTCACTACAGCATTAAAACATAAAACAGACTACTATGAGTACTGTTTATAACTATTTATAGCACATGACGTTCATGTCCATAATAGGCTTACAACTACAGCTCCTTTCATATTTCCTTACATCTTTTAAGAAATTACCTTTGTTAACATTGCATCTGTAAAACAGCCTTAAAGAAATGGCAGCAAGGTATGCCACCTTTTCTCCACATGATTTTCCAGTTGTCAAATTTGACGTAGTACTAACTGAAAAAAATCCAAAAATAATACTTTCCTAAGTCTCTGTAGATAAAATAAATATTAGAATTTTCCTATATCACAGAATCGCAGAATGTTAGGGATTGGAAGGAACCTCGAAAGATCATCTAGTCCAACCCCCATGTGCCAGAGCAGGATCACCTAGAGCATGTCACACACAAATGCGTCCAGGTGTGTTTTGAATGCCTCCAGAGAAGGAAACCCCACAACCTCCCTGGGCAGCCTGTTCCAGTGTTCTGTCACCTTCACTGCGAAGAAGTTTTTTTTAATGTTTATGTGAAACCTCCTATGTTCCAGCTTGCACCCACTGCTCCTTGTTCCTCTCCTCAGTGATTCTTGTGAGAATGTACACGCAGCTAGAGGCACAAAAGGGTGCAACAAAAGTGAAAGAAAATTTTGTTGCAGCAAGTAAAGGTAGGCAAACCATAATTTTTCAGAATTTCCTCCATTCTGAAAATATTTGCTTATTTTTGTATGTCAGTTTATGAAGTGATAGTCCAATACAATATGTATAAAGCTGTAGTGAAGAAGAAAGTTCGTTAGAATCAGCTAAATTTACATTTTAATAAGTAAATATAATTTGTTTCCTTTTTAAAAAAATATTATTATTAGTGGTGGTGATATTATTGTTGTTGTTATTATTACCATTATAGGACGCCAGCCATTTCTTATGAGAACAGGATCTCTAAGGAACATTTTCAGCATACAGTTCATGATAGACTAACCATATAACTATCTTAGAAATTATCTTTCCTTGGGTCCTGTTTCTGTTAGTTTCAGCATTGCTATAGATGCAGGAGAATTCCATAAACTTTAGGTCTGCTTTCCAAATATACAGGCTACCTGGCTATACTAGTTTCTACATTGTATTTTAAGGATTTCTGCTTTATGAAGAAAAATTAAGCAACTTCTCTTAGTGACTTGTATATCCTTAGGGTACCATGAACACATTTCATAAAGAATTCTGCTACCATACCCTACCATAAACCACACATTTTTCAGAATATGCATTGATCTGGATCTGGTGTTCCTGACACAGTTACAAGAGATCAACAGATAAACTGGGAGTATAGGTAGTGGGAGTCAGGTCAGAAGCTGAAAACTGTGTTATGTATGCTGCTATTGCTGGCACAAACGAGGCCACATCTGAGGTCTTGTGATGTGACCTAAATATTAAGGGCAAACTCTACCATTTTAAGTGTTTGCAGCTGTATTTCTGAAAAATATGATTTCTGTAGAGTAAACATGAGCAGTTGCAAATGTTCAGACATATTACATGTGGCAGGACAGCATATACTAGGCCTAGAAAAGAGCTACAAATGTCCTGCCAGCTTCACCCACAAGTACTCACTCCAGAGTTCCCATCTGCATGATTGTAAAAACAAGTCCACTTTTCCTGAAGCTTCCACTGCAAGAAAACTCTGACAAATCTCAACCTATGTTAAAAAGGACAGACAGGCTGAAATTATGGTCAAATAAATCTTGATTTATTCTACCCTTTAGAGATTTGGCGGCTCAAAAAAACGCATTTATCAAAACAGCCTGCCATCAGTAAAATAGATGACTAGCTATTAAACTACTCAAGTGATGGCACAGCCTATTTTTCTCATCAGTAAAATGAGCTTGATTACCGGCTTTACTAATGTTATCTCAATTATTCTGTCCATACTGTCAAATGTTATTCTTACACAGAGGGGGTACGCCTGGGACAGCCTGGCTAACTTAAGTTCCAAATAGTACTATTGAAGGAAAACAATCACGTCACTTGGAATTATTTACTTAGCTTTACAACCTACTTTTTCCTGTCCACAAATCTGGGGATTAATAAGAGCAATAATATACCAGAAAATAACCACACCTCTCAGAGACTGAAGGCAATGGAAGTTCAGTTCATCTGTGCTCTCCATCTTAGACAGTTGCCTCTTGTTATCTCAAGATCCATTCATTTTGCAAGTAGGCTCTTTTTATTTGCTAAAGCAAAAGTGATCATAAGATGGCTATTTTGAAAAAGAAGAGCTTAACAAAATAGGCCATTAACACTAATGTGGCTGAATGAAAGAAATAAAAGACTGTTTGCATATGTTTGTAAGGGTAGAGGTGAGGGGTATAGATGCAACCTGCTGAGCTGTCCCAGGGCTGCAGTTACATTCAGCTGGTTAAGATACAGAGTCACACAGTTTAAACAGCATCATCCGAGGCTTGTCTTGAGCTTAGGAAGCCTATCTGGCTGTCACAGGGAGGTCACAGCAGAGCTCAGTCCTGCTCTTGGTGCCCTAACTAGTAGGGTATGCCACCAGAGAAGATCACAATGAATTACACCAAAAAAGGAGCAGAAAGTAGGCACTATATGCATCAATTACACATTGGGGGAACAACTGAAATCATAGAAGCACTAAGTTGCACAAGATATTCCTCAAAGCCCCCGCAATCCAGCTCATTTTCCATCGGATGAAATCCAGCTACCCCCTTTTGAATAGGAGAACCCACATATCCTATGGCTGAGGACATCGTTCATTTTGCACAGCACACATTTTTATCACAAAACTGCTTCACAGAAATGCCCTTTGCTCCTCCTCCAAGCTCTAAATAGATGGAAGCATTATGTTTGCACATGCAGTTTGGTGCTACACCAACTCTAGGGACAGACGAGCAGGTATGACTAGGTGTCTTAAACTTCCTACTGGTTACCTTGAGACAATTTCCAGGTCAGCACACAGAAGCTCTGCTCTTCAAAAGAACCTCTACTAATTATAAATGAAGCATATAGTGCAATCTGCTTGCCCTGTTAGGTTTGTATAAAACTTTCATAGTTGTTTATGCATTGGAAGTCTTTTTTTATGGTGATTTTAAAAGACTTCTCAGTGATTTTAACGTCTTGAATCTGCCATTTAATTTCTCCTTTAAGCAAAAGTATGGGATGTTAAGTGATGAGTTTACACTGCTATTTAAGATGTTATATTGTGAGGCATTTATATTAATTTTCAATCAAAATATAGTTCTTTAGTAGATGTAGGTCAGACTTAATCAAAGGTATCAGATCAGAAAGAAAGCCGTTAAAGTATTAAATACCTAGTTTTATCTAGGACAGAAATGGCTTCTCCTTCCTATTTTTTTTGAATAATTTAAAAAAAAAAAAAGAAAACCTCAATGGCTAACTAACATTTTTTCTAAAAATGAAAAGAGACAAATCAAGGTTAGGGACAATAACAAAAGTCTTGTTATTATCTCAACAGATTTGTTTTGATGTACTAACTAACAATATACCAAAACTTCACTTGTATTTTGTGTTTTTTAATTAACATTCAATTTCAGTCTTTCTTGCATCTGAAGATACCATAGATCATAAAAGGTTAATACATCTCAGTTATTTGGGGCAGAAAAAGAGGAAAAAATAAAGCCAAGCGAGGAATTATGTGCATTCTTCACTTAAGCCAGTCATGTGGGAAGAAAGTCTCTTGGGAATGACTGCCCAGTGTTCTGCAGTCTAGTCACAGTGTTTTATGAAGTTTTGGTGATTATATAAAAAATATAAATTATAGAGGTTCAGAATTTTTCAGCTAGGAGAGTTATATCTATCTTCTAGTTATCAAAACTCTCCACCAGATTTCAGTACCATGTAACACATACAGCCTCTTGTTACAATCAATATCACAAAAAAATCTGAATGTATAAAGCTCATCCTTATCTTACAATTAAAAATAAAATTCAGAATGTAATTCCTCTGGAAGGCAATGTTCCACCAGCTGAACTCCATTTACTGCTCTTGGCCTGCAGAAGAATTACTGACGGTTTGAAGACAGCTGTCTGTCTCTCAACACTCAAAAGCTTTCAGCAATTTACACAGATACTTTGGCTCCTCTGCTTCAAACAAAGTATGGTGGCCCTAAGAGCCAAACGAGGAGGACAAAGCCAAGCTATCACATACCAAGAGAAGGAAAAATGAACGGCCCCAAGGAGCTGCACAAGCACCAGCAGAGGAGCAACGTCTTTGGAAACAATCAAACCAAAAATGCATCGGCATGTTCTCCAGCTCAGCAAGAAGAACAGAGATACATATAGCATGGACAGTGTATCAGGAATGCAAGGAAGTAGATAAAAAAGCACTTCTACAAAAACGGATGTATCAATCAATTCAAATCAACAAAGATAAAACATGAAGCATAACTTCCATTAACGAAAATACTTAAACAAACCAAATAAATCAGTACATAAGGATATGTCAGCAATTTAATCACTTACAGGCTCTCCCCGATGTCCTTCTAGGCCTGGAGATCCAGGCAGTCCAACTTCTCCCTTTAAAATAAAAAGGACTGTTAAATGCTGTTAAATACTATATAAAAAATAAAAAACCAAACCACAAGATCTTCCTTTAAATAAAAAAAAAATAATTATTTCAAATAGTAAATTATTATTTTTAAGAAGTAAAATGTCAAAACAATACACACGATCAAGGCTCCATCAAACAAACATCTCTTAAATACAGCTTCAAACACACTAAGTGTTCTCAGTTTAATATTCCCTCATGCTGCACCCATCAGACAGCTGTCAGTTTGAAAGAGATGAAAGACAATTGTCTTTTGAATCAGAAAAGCAATTATTGGTTGAAGAAGTGCATAAAACAGTAATAAAATGCTATTATCTAGCTGTAGTAAAATAATAGTCTGAAAATTATTTCACAGCATCCCAGAATACAGCAGTACTAGCTATGATAAAAACTTTATGCCCTTACTCAAAATACGTATCATACCAAAAATATTCTGAAAATTTGAAGAATAATTCCAGAAATAAAAGCACGTAAATCTAATGCAAAGAGCTATTAATATATATATATATAATTTAACATGGTAATAATTAACTTAAAATTACAAAAACTGGACTTGAAGCAACAATGGGTAGAATCTGTGTTTCAAGGCATGCTTTTTTCCACATTCATTCCCAGAATGAATATTGTAAGAAAACAGGAAAACTCCAGCAGAAATTTCCTTCAAAGACAGTCTGTTTGTTACTGCTCTGAATTTGATTACAGATCCAGAATGAAGCAGTGTTTTATAGCAAGCAGATGTCAAAGTCAAGCTGACAAAATGTTTGAATGAAGGATATGGCTTCTGTTAACCATTATATTATAAACTGACTAAAACTTAATGAGTATGTCTCATTTTTATACCACAATAATTAAATTACAAAAATAGTCAAGAAAATGTCTTTGAGTTTAAATGTACACAGGTTCACACAACTAACATACTGCATTATCTGTATACTGTTTCCAAGCATAAAAAAAAAAAAAAAAAAAAAGAGATCAAAATACTCTCCAAATCCATGCTTTATCAACAAAATACTTTACTCTGAAGGGACACCAGCGACAGTTAAAATTTTATGTTAACCAACTGTGACTATTACCTGTCCATGTTACCAAATACCAGAGAGGAAAAAATCTGAAATCAGTGAAGACTACCCATTGACTGCAGTAAAATTTTGTATTTCCCAGTAACACACATTTATTTCCAGTAATTCTCCACAGAATAAACTGGGTATATTTAGACCAACAGCGATACTGTTGAAGACTTTGACAAGATACAAATAGACTTTGGTACATACCTTGAAACCAGGATTTCCTGGTAATCCATCTTTCCCACTTCTGCCAGGATCTCCCTGTGGCAACAGTTAACAGTCATCATTAAGTGCATGAGGAAGCAAAAGTGAAAGGTAAATTGTCTTTACAAAACTTACAGATCTCCCAGGCATTCCTGGAAACCCCATGTCACCTTTCTCTCCTTTTGAACCCTGAGAAATACAGCAAATGAAAAGTAAGTAGTGCTCAACATTTATGCTGCAAATTCCATATATTGAGCCTTACAATTCATGGATGTTACTTCTTATTCTGAAAATGTATGGAAGACCTGTTTCTTTCTTAACACAAGCAGTGTTCAACTAATAACTATCCTGTTATGAAAACATAAATATGCTCTAAAATACAGAAATGTGAGCAGAGACCCTCTTTCAAATTGCTTAAAACTCTAGACCAATAAATACATGAAGAGAACATAACAGTTACATTTTTACCTGTCATTAACATATATATATGTATAAACCACACATATATATAAATATCTGTATACAAGCACACCCTGCTTTATATAAATTACAGATTAAAACATCCCTCTTCAAGGCTGCTAGCAGTCTCACTCCACTCATGAGCTCCTCTGCTCACTCTCCTTACTCCTCTCCCTCTCTTCCATTCACTTATATGGTTTGTGTACATTTCTATGTATTAAAAACCCAGATTTCTTTGCACTGTAATTAATACATATATCCCACATTAAATGCATAGCCATATTTGAAAAAAAAAAATTTATAAGCATTTTGTGTTATGTCAAAATGAGTTACATCCATCCATTAATGGAAAGATGAAGAGAGTTCTCTAAATACCCAACTAAGCACAGCATGAGTTTAAATTATTACTAGACATAAGTATATCCAGTACCAGTTGGATTGCAGAATTAAATTCCCTGTGAACATTATAAAATATTAATGACATTGTATTGGCTGGAAGTGCCCAGGTGCTGGCACCAGGATCTGCAGGGGTGGCCTCTGTGAGGAGAGGCCAGGGATGCCTGGTGCCAGACACAGCCAGTTCCACCCGGCTCCAACCAACCCACTGCAGGGCACAGGTGAGCCCAGCAGCCATGGTGGTGGCACCTCTAGGAAAACTCATTTAAGAAAGGGCAGAAGCATGATGCAGGCAAATTAAGGAGTGATGGAAAATGTGAGAAAAAGAACTCTGCAGACACCAAGCTCAGTGAAGAAGGAGAGGAAGGAGGTGCTCCAGGCATGGGATCAGAGATTCTCCTGCAGCCTGTGGAGGGGACCATGGTGGAGCTGTGGTAGCCAAGCTGCAGCTCACGTAGACTCCATGCAGGAATGGGTTTATGCTGAAGGACTGCAGCCCATGGGAAGGACCTATGCTGGAGCAGGGCAGAAGTATGAGGAGGAAGGAGAGCAGAGAGGAACTGTTATGGACTGACTACCTGCCCTCCATTCCCCATCCCATGAAGGAGTGAAGTTGAGCCTGGGAAAAAGTAGGGGTGAGGGGAAGGTGTTTTAGTTTTTGTATTTGTTTCTCACTATCCAAATCTATTTTAGTTGGCAATAAACTGAATGAATTTTCCCCCAGTCAAGTCTGGTTTGCCTATAACAGTCATTGGTAGCTGATCTTCCTGTTCTTATCTGGACTCACAAGCTTTTTTCCGTCTTATTTTCTACTGCTGTACTGTTGAGGAAGCAAAATGGCTGGGAAAGAATCAGGCAACCAGCCAAGGTCACCATGCCACAGATAGCAACAAATTTTGCTTTATTTCATGATTATAAATTTACTTACCTTTTTTCCATATATTCCTGGCACTCCTTGATCTCCTTTAGGACCCCTTTCTCCCTAAACAAAATGTATGTAAATAAGTTAATTTTAAAAATAGAAGTCATTATATACAAAGTATACATATAGAGCAGACATAAAATGAAGCAGGCAAAGGGCTACATCTAACATTAGAGAAAATATGCTCAAGACAATAAACTCAAATATTGAATTTTCCAAGCTCTCCTAGGGGAGAAGCCCAGAATGTCCAACACTGCTGGTGAGATGATCCACAGCTCGCAAGCTTAATGCTTCAATTTTCAGTGGAAGGCATTTAGAGCTTCTGATCACTTCAATATAGGTAGATAACTAAGTGAAAATTCAGCTCTTTGAGAAGTGCTGCACTCTTTTATTTCAAAAGTTTAAAACACAAATTTGGAAAAACTATAAAGTAAATTCAGTTGAGTAGCAAGACAGAAGAGCACAAGACATGGTTGATGATGTTTTGGGGAACGTACAAATGAAACAAACTCATTGGGTTAGACCAGAACTGTCCTTCAAAATGCTGTCACTCAAATTGAAAACTTTAAGAAAATTACTTTTTTTTTTTTTTGACACATTATTTGTGATGAAGAACCTTCTAAGTAGCAGTAAAATCAAAGTTCAAAGTAATGAATATAGAATCCCATAGAACAGAACAAAAATGAAAAAGGTGGTTTCCATTGCTTGATATGTATGTAATGAAGTCCCATGGCATGTATCTTCCTTTGATTGTCCTGACATAATACTGTACATAAACTTACTTTTCCTTTAAGTTAAACTATAGAGCAAGCTGAAACATGAATATTGTACCAAGAAATATTTAATTTCAACCTTTGGTGCCGGCATCCCATGTAATCCAGGAAAACCAGGTAGTCCACGGTCACCCTAAAAGAGTAAACATCTTTTAAATCCTTATATCTAAAATAGTAGTAATATACTATAATAACATTCATATTCTCAGTGATCAACAAATAATGGAAAGACGTTCTATATATCAACTACGTAACATTGGCATGCTGACTGATGACAGTTTGATGATCTTCAAACAAGATTCAATACATAAAAGAAAAAAACTAAGCAATCACTAAATTTTTGAGAATAAATTTTACCGTAATCTCTCAATAAGGCTTATGGAGGTACAAAGGTAGCAATTTAGCTTTAACAAAAGGGAAAAAAAAAAGCTTTGAAAATGGCTTTGGAAATGTCTGTAGAAGCTGTGATAATGCTACGATCCATTCCTAATACTTGAAGAATAAGGAAATTCCCTAAATCTGGGATGGCTTTGCTTCCACCTCTTACTGACATCAAAGACCTAGTGACCCTATCCAACCTTTCACCAGCTTACTATGTATGAGTGCAGTATTAATAAAAATAAGGGCTTAAGTGCTTTCTCTAAAAAACAATAAAAAATAATAATAAAAACTCACAGGTGTCAGGTATGAGGAATTCCAAAATTTTTGCTATTGGTACTGAAGACACATATGTGACAACCTGTCTGTGAGCTCCCTTGAGAATTACAACAAAAGGCTGAATAATAACTTGGCACTACCTGACTTGAAACAATAAAAACAAACTTAGTCACTTCTTTCAGTAGACAGGACTTACTTCACTAGGGACAAATACCCAATCAAATGATTTTGGGGCAATCACAATGAGTTTTCTCTGTTAATATCTAACTTTATGTTGAGCAATATATTTCCATTTGTTTGATATATTTCAATCATGAACACGGAATAGTAAATTATGCTCAGGAAGTTATTTTATATAATATTTCAAGTTCTAAGACAAAGGATAAAAGAACACATGTCTCAGTGGTATTTATCAAAACCATCCATGTCTAAACAGATTTGGAAGGTCTGTCACATATTCTCAGAAGACAAACACTACCACAGGAATGATAGGATAGCTTGTGGGTTAATGTTATCAAAATATCTCTCAACAAATAAGTATTGAAAACAGGCAATGGAATGGAGTTAAAAAATCAGCAAAACATAAAATATACACTTCATGTACCCATTGTTTTTTAATGAAAAAGAATAGGGCCTTGATTTCTGCTCAGAAGTGATGATTCAATTATCAGATAAACTAAAACACTTGTCAATGGAAATGGTTTAAAATTAGTTGCTACAGAAAACTTTACAAGAAATGGGATGAAATTAAGAGATGAAAATGTAGGCTGAATCATCAGGAAAAAAATTATAATGGCAAGAACTATTTTACAACGGAAGAAGTTTTCTAAAACAGCGGTGGAAGCCCTGTTTCTTGACACATTTTAAACAAGGCTGGACTGAGCATTAGGAAATGTTCTATCTGCTACAACCCCGTACTGCCAGGAGAAAAGAGTTTTTCATCCTCAGTATCTTACTTTCTGCACATGGCTCAATATACTGACTGATCAATTGGATTAACATCTAAAATCAATCAGATTGAGATGCCTGAAGTACAGAACACATAAGTGCAGTTTTCATCTCTAATCACGCATTTGAGAAGTCGGTTGAACAGTGATGAATTTAAGGATCTGCTTTTAATATTGGGGACTGTAGAAGAAGGAAAATCTACAGTAAGATCTGTTTGAAAAACAAGTGTTTGTTTTACAAAAAAAAGGCTTTGAAGTTTTAATAAACTAAAACCAATATGTTTTTATCATTATGCACTTAGAACTTTTCTAAACATAGGGCAAAAGTGTGAGAGAAGGGTGGACACAGGTATTTACATGTTGATGAGACTTGCCAGTAACCAATAGCTAGTTTATTCACTGTGTATACAGAATATCCAGATTCAAGTTTATCTTGATTACCAGAAGGGAGTTATATATGAGCTTCTATATCTGTCTGCAGCTCCAAGCTACTGGCTACACCTCAGACAGAACTTTTCCACAAGAAGCTTTGGTTTCAATTAGTCAGTGATTTCTGATAAAAAGTGCCATCCCAAAATGCCTACCTGGCTCATCTGAATGATCACTTAAAGAGAAAAAGGTTCAAAAGATAGAAAGAAACCATTCTGACAGATGTCTGCATTGTGCTCCGAGGTACCCATATTTAGATATGCTTTCTAAATATAAATTATTCAGTGTAATAAAGGTGTTACTGGCAGTGCTAAAGCCTATATAAACTTTATTAAATAAACCAGAATTAGAATTAAAGTAACATTCTAAATGGATGATCCTTACTTCCTTTTTTAGTACCTTTTCAGTAAACAATTTCCACAGAAGCCTCATGTGAAAATACTGTTATTATTAACCGTAGAGCCAAAAATGATAAATGATAAGAGTAAAATATTTTTCTCTGTTACTTTTTCATTTTTTACCTTAGCCCCATCTTTCCCTGGCTCTCCCTTGATACCTGGTAAGCCACGTGGTCCCTAAGATAGAAAAAATGAAAAACAGCTCAAATACTAATACAATCTTATACAGAATGAGACACAGAAATGTAATGCAACATGACCCAGAGACTGATACATCAGCTGGCAGATCACATTTTAGTAACTGGATACAACAGCAGAACCAAACATGACACCTATTCAACATGTATGAATACAGCCTACTATCATAATCCATGACTGGGGAACTCCAAAACAATTCTTCGCTCTAACCAAGGACCACCCCAGGAAAAAAGGACTTCACACAGTCCAGAGATGTTTCTTTCCTTTCAAATGACCATCAGACAGCCTCCACATATTCCATGTTGCAGGCTCAGTCTTGGCCTTAGCACGCTTTCAGGTATTTAATTCAACAAATTAATGAGTCCTCGACTACCCAGTCAGACTGGATCATGCCACAGGTAAAATACAGCACTGTTTTCCAATAACTGTCCCAGTAAGGGCTACTAAATTCATACAATGAAGATAGAAAAGTAATTCTCCTCCATCAGTCTGGGGTTTATCTGAAACCTTCTTTTGGACATTTGAATTGCAGGTAATCACTCACCGTGACAAGGCTTCAGATCACTGTTACTGATTCACAGAAAAATGGAAGGAACTACTGTTTGGCTTCTGGATCAGGATGAAAATGTCTAAGCCCCAGCAAAGTCCAGCTCCTACAGTCCTTATCTAGGTAATGATTAGATTTGCAGTCTAATTTGCCTACCTACAAACCACAAAGCCATGTGAGTTCCAAAGCTCAAGAATTGTCCTTTTCATTCCCCACACCTCAACCCTCAATGACATACAACGAATACTGGGATAGAGTTGCAGGATTTGTCTCGGATTTTCAAATTCTAGGAATGAAACACAAACTTACTTGAACCCCTGGAGCTCCTGGGATACCTGGAGTTCCTGTTGATCCCTGATATCCCTAAGGAAAAGAAACCAAGACTTGTGACTTCTTATAAGTCGTATTTACAAACTTCCAAACACCTATTTAAGGATACAACAACCCTCCTGGTTTCTAGAGATCTGTTGGCACAACTCTCGTCAGTTTAGGTCACAAATTTTAGTAACTGCTATCACAAGCATAGATTTGAGATTTAGATATCAGCTTTCAGAAGCTTTCATCTCTGCATTTGAGTTTTGTAGCCTCCAGACTACGCTAAAATCCATTAATTCAGAATTGTTACATGAGAACATAACAATTGTATTATTCCCCACTGGAAAAAACAAACAAACAAAAATTAACCCATGTACATAGACACATTTTTTTAATGTTTGTCAAGAAAAATAGTTGAAAAATGCCAGGACTTTTAAAGGCATATTGTCAGTTACAGAAATAAGCTTTAACAAACAAGGCATGTTCTAATACATTATGCAGCTAGTTTTATAATACCTCTAAATAACAAAAATCCCATTCTCAATACTAAGCACTTAGCTATATACTTGAAGGTATATAACAGGCTATTTAAATAAAAACTAATTTGAATGACTGGGACTATGAAAAAAAATACTAAATAATTCAAGAGTTGAAAAGATACTTTCAGGAATGCTTTACTAGAAATCAGCATTGGCAGAACAAGAGAACCTTTACAGAACCCAAAATAAATGCCTGAGGTGTTTTGGTAGATTGGATTCAGTAAGTTCAGCAAAGACAGCCAGTTTTCATGCAAAATTAACAAGTGGTTTAGAAGACGCCTTTAACAGAGTCAAGTAACTGAAGAATAGGAATTTTACCTAGCTCCATTAAAAATATATTATTTCAATGGACAAAATGAGCTACAAAGAGGGTGCTTTCATTTTTTGGTTCTTTTTAGAAAAAAAGACACGAAAGAAGATCAGAAATTGTCCTATAAAACTCTGAGATTATTTGGCTCAGACCTTTCAACAGGCAGCCCAAACTAATTTTGAAAAATCCCATAAAATGCACTATGCAATTTCAAATACCTAGAATTTGATCTTGGTTTGAACTGAAAGAGCTACTAATCCTATTTCTAAATTAGTTTCAGCCTTAAATACTTAGGACAAAATTTAATGAGCGGATTTCCACGTTGGTTAAAAAGAGCTAACAGAACCTTTTCAATACAAGACAGACAATGTGTATGTATGTCTGCTTTCTTCAAATCAGTCAGAGCTTCCTGGGAATAATAAAGAGGGCTAAAATTATTAGATACAAGAGAGTACTTGCTGTGCCCTCTTCCCAAAAGACATTTGAGTAGATGCCCAAAGAGTCAGCTGGTAATGTTTAGTATAGAAGTAAACAGAATTCTAGGTCTCTGTCATACATGGATCCTTTATCAAGCATTTCACTTCTAGCGCTCAAGGCAGTTATAGCAAAATCAGCTTTCATTGTAAATGGTGTAGCATTCCCAAATTGCTTATAGGCTTCCCGGGCAGCTGAAAAAATTCATCAGTCCAAAAAATGCCTTTAGAAGTTTATCCTTGTTTTTCTTTTCAAAAAAAAAAAAACAACAAAAACCCACAAAGGTTTGTTCGACTTTCTGTATGGTATAACTCTATATAAATAAAACTTTATTTCATATTTTAGATCTCTGAACTGCAATTTCCATTCCTTCTCCTTCTAAGTGAGTGGGGGGAGAAGTAGAGGAGGACTAAACTGGCTGAACTGAATTTCAAAGTTCACAAGATGAATGAAGGACAGCAGAAGAGTTTTCAGAGAGTTAGATCTAGAGCAAATCAGGTACACTGTCAGTGTGTTTAACAGAAAGCTAGAACAGAAAAGATTCAAAAGGAAATTCACAGTCACAAAAATCAGAATCACTGTCTGGTACAAATAAAGTAGCAATTGTCTGGACAAGTTAAAACCACCTACCATAAATTACAAAAACCTTCTTTCACAGAAACAGAGCATGTCTCTGTATCACTACTACTTTTGAAGTACAGATCATCAATCTATATGCTAACACCTACAATTTTTTTGCACAAAAGTCATCTCAAGTCCTCTCTGCCCAATCTCAAAGCCCTCAATAGGAGTATGTACGACATAGATGCATACGCTCCAAGAACAGCTGTGCCATAGCTGACATTTTATATAAAAGGGACAGAAGTGAAAATTTCCTTTTTAATCGACACAGGCAAGTTCGGGACTGAAGGTTCACTTTCAAATAAGGTGAAAGCACTAAGTGTGCCACCAAAAAAGATTTTTTTTTTATTTGGACATGGTCTTTCTCTCAAGAACTTCTCAGAAGACACAAATGGTGTGAGAAGTATTAGAGCTAACCCTGAATTTGATACTAAATACTCTGGAGGCATTCATCCCTTTGAAGCAGCAGCAGGGGCAAGACAAAGTACCTTACAGCATAAGAATCCCATACCTCTTGGGCTATACTAGTTGACTAATATGTGAATTTAAACACCCACTGTCTCTGTACACATGTAAACACTAAAGGTAGGTGTCTTAAACTGAATCCTGCCTGTAATGTTTTATCTACGTTGTCAATCAGCACTACTTCACAGCACTTTGTTTATATTCTCATTCATTATTTTACAGCAGTGCAACCCAAATCAGGATTATACAAAATTGATTTTTTTTTGTGGGTGGGAATGGTACTGATAAATTCTAGTGCCTGAAAATGTATAAAGGCAAAGTGATAAACAGCAAGATACTGAGATGCTTAGTTTTGTACGAGATGGCTGGATATTTTTAAAAAAATCACAGACAAAATGTAGCTTCAAAATTTAAAGAAAATTAAAGAAAATGGCAATAATTTACAAATCATTCTGATGAACAGGCTCTTAGGTTAATGAACTTACATAAAGGACACAGAAAAATTAGCAGTACTAATTTGTCATCCTCAATGAATGAAGAGCCTTCCTGGAAAATGAAAGTTAATTTACCTGCAACAGAAGAAACCGACCAAGCCAGACATGTGACAAGTATTAATTCCAAAGAACTTTTAGCAGAGTAAACCTCAGAATTATATCTTCAAGACACTTGCATGTCTAAAGGACAAAAGTTCAGACAGCATTCAGAGGTGTATCACCTCAGACAAATAAAAAAAATAAAT
>WUAM01000415.1:1406199-1430082 GCA_024336885.1 Actenoides hombroni | reverse complement strand
GTAGTAGGGTTAGGTTGAGGTTGGACTTGATGATCTTGAAGGTCTTTTCCAACCTGAGCAATTCTGTGATTCTGTGAAAACCTTACTCAACAGAGAAGCTTGTTTGTCAGTATTTCAGAGGCTTCAAATTAGGTTCTGAGATAGAATATACTTTTTAATGGAACCTCAAGCTATTTTTATATGTTTATTTAATTTTATTACAATTAAAAACATTAACCATGAGACTAGATGATCCATTGCCAAATCTGTCATTCTTGTTTTAGGGACATCTTATTCATTTATTTTCTTTCAGTCTTTATCATAACTAATGAAATGAAAGCTTAAAAAGTAAATCTAGAGTAAGAGAAATATACAGGTATTTCTATGATGTATGTTCTATAAAATAATGTTTAGAACTGCAAAATATCTATAATTCTAATATTGTATATGCATATCTACATATTTTGATGGACTACTTGAGACAGCCTAAAAAGAAATTAAGTGAACCAAGTTTAAACATGAGAAGCAATCCCTAAAACAAAATAAGACAGGATTGTAGCCGCTCTAAAGTGCTTTCTAATGCAAAAATTCTTAAGCAGTAAAGATTGAAGGTCAAAAGGTGATAACTACTGCGAAATGATGGAAATACCAACAGGAGCTCTCAGCCTGTTCTTTGCATTACAACAGTGCCTAACTCATGTTATCATATTCACAATATTTTAGCTTGAAATATTATGATTAACATATTCACAGAATTGTTACATTCAGCTAGCACTTAAGTGACATTCACCATTTCAAAGAATGGAGACAAAATCATCTAAACTTGAAAATCTAGTATCAGTGCTACATGTTTTTTCTCCTGTTAGATTTGCATTTACAATATATGACTAAGTTTTTAGTACTCACAGGCTTACCATCTGGACCGGGCTGGCCAGGATAACCATGATTCCCAGGCTGCCCAGGATCACCCTATGGAAAAGCAGTATGTTAACACACAAAAGAGATGAAAGTGCATTTTAAAATTAGCACAGAGCAACCTTAACGCTAATATATTTCACAAAATAGTGGCTGCAGGCCCAGATACCTGCTATTGAGGAGTAATTCCTACAGCAAAAAAAACATTCAACTTGTAATATTCTCCCTGGGAAAATTCTTCCTAACTTTTTGTGCAGGTCATGGAGAAGTGAGCCCATGCTTGGTTACAGCACAAGTTTGGCCCATCATCTCAAATGCTTTCGAGCTTTTTAACATCTTAATCAACAGAAATAAAAACTCTCATCAAATGGATGAAAAAATCTTTATTTAAACCTTGTTAATGTAGTAGTTCTACTCTGAAGAAAACTCTCACCTGCTTTGGCTGAGTTTAGTTCTTAAAGCAAAAGCAAAAAGAAAGGCAGAAGACAGGATTAAAACCTGCTAAGTACTAAATTCCTGTCCACATAGTTATTGCTGTTCTATAGAAGACATTCTTCAAGATTTCTTCTTATAAGATCTTTGCAATTATTTGGATAACCTCTGTTATAACCATGTTAAAGGAAAAGTCAGTTCCTCAGGCTTCGTGTTTATGGTGAGAAAGGAGGAAATTAACTTCCTACACAATATATCATTCTAGTGTATAAAAGTTCTTTGTTTATTTTACCACCAGGCATGATCTGAGCCCAGCAAAATCCAATAAGACTTGATCTATAAAATAACTTCTTTGGGACTGTTAGGCAGGTACCACTTTCTTCTGCCTGAACCATTAACAGACCTGTGAGTCAGTTACAACTGCAGAATTGTTATAAACAGGGGGCACATTAGGAGGGAAATAGGAAACTAGCTTTCAGTGTGACTGTCAAAAAACATCTTTTCACATGTAAATCACAGAAATGTTATGCTGAACTAAATGGGAAAGGATATAGAATGTCTCTTTAGAAAAGCCCACCAGTTATAATTTGTGAAATTTAACAATTTTTAATCCAGAATTATTGTTGTCCAAATTAAGAAGTCTAGGTTTGAGATTCAAGCAATAAATTTGCTTTCAAATATGCTATCTAAACAATGACATCTTCTGCCTTGAACTTGAAAAAGTTAAAATATCAATTACTTGCATTTTTATAGTGTTTTAATTAATCTTATTGTACCCTATTAATATCACAAACACAAAAATTAAGTTTAAATTTATATGGGTCCAAAGTCCAGTATTCAAAAATTAAGAAATATGGTATCTAAGATAACATACACAATCTTAAATTGGCTTCCTTTTCACATTTTCTGCAGTCTTTGAATTAGGCACCATCTTGTCACCTGTATTATTCAGTTATCCCTACACAAATTTTACACTGCAACACAATTGAAAGATTGCAAATGAAGCAGGGATCTAGATAAAATTGTATAGGTCACCCTAATTCTGACATTTCATACTCCTGCATACTTTATAGGATGTGGCTTTCAATGTTTTTAAAATGCTAAATTTTTTTTCTCTCTTTCTCCTCTAATATGCTGGGGGCAGGGAGGGGCGGAGGGGAAGCTAAAAGACCACAAAAATTCTATTACATGAAATAATAATGATCTCCATCTTGTGGATTCCAGTCCCCTGATTAGAAACCCTTACTATTTTAGCAAAAATCCCTTTGCCTAGAGGTAGCTGCAACAGACTGTTAACTACTTATATCATGCAAGTAGAGTTCTTTTAATCATTTGCTTAATGAAAGACAAGCAGTTTGGGGCGCTCTCATCTACCTTTGTAAGACAAGCTAGCAATTGTGAAAGCACTGCTTAGGACAGTGACTGAGACAGGTACTACAGAAAAAATATTAGTGATTTGAGTTTCCACATTGGACATCTGAGACTCAAGTCTGGTTCTCTTTTTAATCCTTCACCAACACTGAAGGGAGGTCAGCTAAGGTTGAACTCTTCCCAATAAGCTTCTAGTCCATTCCTTAACAAAGACGAAAAATAACCTTAAAAGACTTTCATTAGAAAACTATTTAATTCTCAAACAATGAACAGTGCAAGATCATTTGCTGAAGACTAGCAAGGAAACACAATTTTATAACCGTGAGCATTTTTCTTTAAAAATAAAAGATCTATTTGTGCTATTACGAGTTATAGCACCAAAGAGTGGCCTTGAGGATCCTAATCATTATATTCATGCACTAGAAACCAGAAGAAGGATAACTTGTCCCCTGCATTTTCAATCTGCCTGCCTATGACTGTCTAACATAAGATTTGGAAAAAATAAAGAAAAAAAAAAAAAAGAGAAAGAAGAAGAAAAAAAAAGTCATGTACTCTCAATAAGACAGAGTGGAAACTTACTTTGGGGCCTGGAGGTCCTTGTTTTCCTGGTGGGCATATGCAAGGGGCAGGAGTTGAGCCTACATCACTAGGACCATTCATGCACTACCAAGAGTGAAACCAGCCATCAATACACATGCCAGAAGCATTCAACAAACCTATCATAACATCGTATGAAGATGATTTTCCTTAGGTTGCATAGGTCCTGGCTTTCACTCCTTTGTTCAGCTGGAACGTCTGCTAACCTGAATATTGCCATCCAACTACTCTGCATGCATGAATTCATCATTTTACCCAGAAGAAAAATAAATAAAAAATTGAGTAACAATACTGGGCTGATATCTGAAACTCCACTTGTTTTTCCACAAATACTTTGTTGTATAGTTTCATAATTTTAAATCTGGCAACATTTAGAACTCTTTGCCTAAACTAACTGATATTCATCAGTTGAAGTGTGATCAATTGTTAAATATAACTAATTAAAGTTTGTAAAAGAAAATAAATATATATATATAATTAATATAATGTATAGTATAATGACCACAATCAATGGGCATGCTATCATGTGTAGTAAGCCTGAAAAGGATGTAAAGCTCAAGTCTGCCTTCTGGCCATATGTCCCAGCTATGAAGCTGCTTGAGGAAAGGGGGAGCACAGCTGCTACCACCAGCTCCCACAAGTCTTGAGTCCTGGTTCCAAGGGTGCCCATCCCCCAAAGACCATTAGTTGACTTCCTCCAAACTATGCTCCCTATACAAACAGCGGTAAACACTAAACCTTGGCAAATGACATCATCCTGTAGAGCTTGGGTTTTGGGTTTTTTTAGGTATTTACTTCTCACCATTGAGAACACATGAAACCTCAGAGTTTTACCGAGGCAGGCAAGGGGAGAGTTTCTAGATCAAATCCATTTGCCCAAGGTCAGGCACTCAAAATTTAGGTGCTCCTGTACTAAATCTATATGCTGAATTTAGAGTCTGTGATTTCTTTTTCACCCAGCAAGTTCTCAGAGCTATGGAAAGGCAAAACTTTAAGAATCCAAGATACAAAAAAAATCAGATTTTGTATTCATTATCTAAAACATATTCTATAACGTTTTACTCACATTTTCTAAAATAATACAGACTTCAAAAAATGTTCTCTGAATCTAATTCTTTCTCAGGTTCAAATGACTGATCAAAACACAAATCCACATTTCCTTTGCCATGGTACCAAGTGGAGTTACAAGGAAGCTATCATTAAGCGTCCAAAAAAGCTACCCTTCAGGGAGCTCCCATCAGCATGATGCAGGTAACAGCTACCTGACTGTGCACATCCCCCTTCACTTTGCAAGAGCATCCAGCCCCGCAAATAAGAGCAATTGAATTGAACAGGAGAAGAGAAAAAAGCAAAACAAAACAAAAACAAGCCTATTATTATTCTAACAAAAGTGGGTTTCTTCAGAAAGCTGATTTTTGTCTATTGACTAGAGTTCAATTAACGGAAATCCAGCACTTTTAAGCTTAGCAAACCTCTGTCCACTTTTCAAAAGAAAGTGCATATTCCCTAGAATAATAAGGTTATATAAAGTCAAATACTACCTTAAACTGAGTTTGAACAGTTTAGGATTGAGCCTACCTCTCCATTCTGAAACAAGAAGAAACACAGTTTAAGAGTACAGCAATAATTGTAACAAGCAAAATCCACTCATTTGTTAACACTACCAAAACCAAGAATAAATTTAGGGCTGTAACTGTCAAGGAAATATAATTCAAAATTTTAGACTTTCAAAGACTTATGTGCAGCTGCTATCAATGCATTTGAATTTTTAGTTCATTTTGTTTAAAGGTCTTTCAACAGGACATACCAGTAGCAATTTTTGTAAGGTAATGACAAAACTAGAATTCACAACCATGCAAATATTTACACACTAAATGCTTACATTTAGGTCAAACCTTTTGCCAGGAGTTACTTCTCATCAAAAAAGCCCTCTGCTTACTCATTCATGTCATAAAATGGATCAAAATGTTTCTAAAATCTATGATCTCTGTCTGAATTCAGCATCTGGGAAAACATACAGCAGCACAGAGACAAGGCTGGCATTTTCTTGCTTTCCTGTGTGACTGCATTAGACCCTGCTATCAATTGAATTGAGTTTCCCAGTGTCTGCAACACCACAGAACAATCCATCCCCAAATATTTCAGCGTATTAACCATGAAATTTTCTTAATGGTTTGGTAGTGACCATTAGCTGCATCTACAGGCAGGTGTTTTCTAATGCACACAGTCACCACAGACTTCATACACTGTCTGTGGAAAGAAACACTTTCCTCTATATTCAATTTTCATCTTAGGCAATCTCTAGAGAGGTATCTTTCTCCATGGATCGTAGAGGGAGCTTAAAATTATTAGGTAGCTAAGTATCTTGGGAAAGAGGATGAATTCAGGTTGTAATTAGTACATACAGACCCTTCTTAATTCAGGAGTTCTGACACAACCACAATCCACATAGTCCTCCCTGGAGATTATCCAACATTTTTCATTTCTGAAGGAGTCCAGAATTTCATGGGTAAAGTCCCAAAATAATTTACAACAACAGCAATTGAAATTAAACTGGCAAAAAGTAAACTTTTTGCCTGGACTTCTTGCCAAATCACAGAGAATGCAAGATATGATGGACTACGTAGTGTTTTTCTTTATGCAAAAGGTTTTTAGTTTACTATTCATACCCTTACTTCAAGATTTAAAGCTAACTTTGCAAAAAAGGTTCTTGACATGCAGACTTCAGAAGAGCTAATAATCCAGCCACCTACTCATTGCTTAAATGAAAGCTGTGAGTTTTGAAAAAGCCCTAATAAGGGTGCTGATTCCACGAATAATAGAAGAAAAACAGACTAGCTGGGTCTCTGTACAAGTCTGACAAAAAAAAAAATTAAAATATCTGGATGTTGAAGATTCCCAGATTCTATTGTCAAACTGGCAAAAAAGGTTCAAATACTAAACCAAATCACATGAAAAATATGGTTTTACATAAACTGGTGTCCATTTATCTTTAGCTCAGTTTGTTTTAGACACCAAAGGAGGACACTTTTAAGTAAGCTGCACACAGAAAATCTCTTGCTTATATTTTGAGATGGATGCTGAATGTTTTTGAAAATCTGGTTCCAACTGTGTCACAAAATATTTCCAAATCTGTTTGCATGTGGTTTACATTTCATTGCATAATTAACTCTAAATAAATGGGCAAAGAGAGCGTCAAAGGATCCCCATAAGCTTCCTAATTGTGTACATGAATCATAAAATCCTAAATAGGATATTTTTGTCTTATCCATAACATACTTTATGATATCTTGGCAACATTTCAGTTAATGGACACAGACATCAGCACAGATACTTCTGATTTTAAAATACAGGTTTGTTGATTATGTACAAAAATTTAAGAGATGAAATGACCTGACAAGTAGCAAGAAATCCAATAAATTAAAAAGTAACATTTAAAGTATTTTACACTGCTGTAATCTAGTAGTTTTATTAACTTATAATGTTAAAAATCTTAAATTGTAACAGATTTGAGATTCTTCTATCCTGTTATCGTATTTCCACCAAACACCCAAATTAAAAAAAAAGTTTTAAGATACATTTGTGCAAAAATAAGGCTGAAAACACACAAGTTCTGTGTCACTTTATACGGTACAAGTAAGAAGCATTTGTTTGCACCAGCTGAAACAAGGTAGTATTACTTAAGAATTCCTTGAGTCAGCTTAAAACAGTGATTGGTAAAAAATGCCAAGTGGTCCTCGAAAGTTCATCTATCATACTCACAAATCCTGGGATCTCACAGACTGTTTCTCGATTATTTTGCTCTGGGTCACAGTAGATTCGCAGTTTTTGTATATCAAACTGTAATTCAAAACATAAAAGACTTTTTTTTAGAGAAAGTGTTAATAGTCTGACATTAAGATAGTTTAAACTATACTGTTATATAATATCATCCACAAGTTATAAAAAACCCCAAAATATTCAAAAGCAAGAGAAACTGGAAGTTCTCTGTGTCCAGTACAACGTAGTTAAAAAACAACAATGTAGAAAAATTTTTACTTCAGGCTACTCACAGTGATCAATACATGTAACCAATTAAACAGTCTGTAACAGAATTATTTGAAGAAAAATAATTAATCCAAGATTTTATTTTCTAGAATTACAGAAATCACTGTCCTTAATCCTTGGCAATAAATCCAAACACGCACAGCATGAATTACACTGACTGGTAGTATCACCGGGAAGCAAGTTACAACAGGAAAGGCAAACCCAACCTTTTCCCTTTTCCCTTAACAGTCCTGGGAAGATGCTTCTACAGTGACCTGTATCTAATAGATGTAAGATTACTAAATTTTGCTGAAGCATCAGAAGGCATCCCTGACACTAGAAAGAATTTGGATTAGAGTTTAGCTGTATAACAGTGGTGCAGAGTCTAGTTGGATGCCTGTTCCCCAGGGGTCAGTGCCCAGTCTTGTTCAACATATTCATCAACGACAGGGATGAAGGGACAGTGTGTACCCTCAGCAAGTCTGCTGATGATACAAGACAGGGAGGAGTGGCTAATACACCAGAAGGCTGTGCTGCCATTCAGCAACACCTGGATAGGCTGGAGAGTTGGGCAGTGGGACTCATGAAGTTCAACATGGGCAAGTGTAGAGTCCTGCACCTGGGGAGGAATAACCCCATGCATCAGTACAGGTTAGGGGTTGACATGCAGGAAAGTAGCTCTGCAGAGAAGGACTTGGGAGTCCTGGTGGACAAGTTAATCATGAGCCAGCAATGTGCCCTTGTGGCCAAGAAGGCCAATGGCATCCTGGGGTGCATTAAGAAGAGTGTGATCAGCAGGTCAAGGGAGGTTCTCCTCTCCATCTACTCTGCCCTAGTGAAGCCACATCTGGAGTACTGTGCCCAGTACTGGGCTCCCCTGTTCAAGAGAGACAAGGAACTACATGCAGAGAGTCCAGCAACAGTCTACAAAGATGATGAGGGGAGTAGAGCATCTCTCTTGTATGGAAAGGCTGAGAAACCTGGGGCTAGCCTGGAGAAGACTGAAAGGGGATCTTAGCAATGCTTATAAATATCTAAAGGGCAGATGACAAGAGAATAGGGACAGACTCTTTTCAGTGATACCCAGCAACAGGAGAAGGAGCAATGGGCACAAACTGAAACACAGTAAGCTTCATCTGAACATGAGAAAAAACATCTTTCTTTTGAGGGTGACAAAGCACTGGAACAGGCTGCCCAGAGAGGTAGTGGTGTCTCCTCCTCTGAAGATATTCAAAACCTACCTGGACACATTTCTGTGCAGCCTGCTCAAGATGAATCTGCTTTAGCTGGGGGGTTGGACTACATGATCTCCAGAGGTCCCTTCCAACCCCTACCATTCTGTGATTCTCTGATTCTTCAAAAAGCAACCACTGAAAATATTGGCACCAGTTAAGCAGAAGTTTGTGCCATTCTGTTCTGTCACTATATTACAGAAAAATGAAACCAATGAAGTAAATTTTTCTAGCATAAACTATCATGACTGCAAAGAGAAAAAAGCCCCATTACACTTACTTGAAATCACAAACTATAAATTGGGCTAGCAGGGGAAGAAAGCACAGATAATGGAGTCTGTTAATACCATGCCTAGCAAGATGTGTTTTCAAATTTTAAATGTCTACCATTCACAGCACTGATGTATGTAAGTTTATCATTGCTATACTGGAAAACACTTCAGCCAGTAGGATCCTAATTAAATTGAGAACACTTGCAAAATATCACTAGAACACATCTGAATAAGGGCACAGAAAATTCACCAAAGAATGTCTGAAGAAGATTCTTGTATCATACTTTATGTTCAACTCCAACTGATTTAAAGTATGCAGTATGCAGATTCATTAAAATATTTATCTACTTTTCTTCTAGTCCACTATCAGAATAGGATCTTACACAATTAAACATTCCTACAATGTTTTAATTTTTATTTTACATAACATGTCTTGTTACTAACAGTCTTTAACTCAGAAACTGTATTACTGGAAATCTATTAAAGTCCCTTTTCTGTAGTGACCTAAGGAAAAAAACAAGACAAAACAACGCCAACCAACCAACACTCTAATCCTAGAATGCACAGAACTATAAAAATGGAAGAATCCTGCACTAACAGAGAAAATGCATGAGACCATGGATTACAATTCTGAAATCCCTACTTTCCTTGCAAAAATTGCTTGAAGTCCTATCAGAAACCTGGGTCAAACATTAAGTAGTTTTTGCAAGAAGTACTGTACTATATGGACAGTGTGATCAACAGAAATGCTGAGTCACACACACAGTATTTAATCCAAGTTTCCATGTATACTTTTAGAATATGGTATTAATAGAACTGAAGCCTGGCTACAAATATACGAAATTCAGGAGTAACTGAATAAAGATATCTGAAAAGAGTGAATGAAGATGATGCAAAACACATTAATATATTTTAACAGGAGCAGTAAGGATCATGAAATTAGAGTACAAAAAAAAAGCATAGCTTTCAAAATAGCTAACAATATCATCTACTTATGTAATTAAATATTTCTTAGTATTGTGTCTATTACTACGAATCTAATTAGCACTGTCATTACCATGTTGCTATAAATAATCAAGAAACAATCTATTTAGCCAACATCTGGAACACTATCAACTTAAGAGTCTTCACCACTGGCCTAGGCAGGCTTTACTTATATAGTCTGAAGTTTTAATCAGTTTTTTTGATGTCTATAAAGAGCTGAAGGCAAAAGGACGTTAAATATGCCTTAAATGAATGAATCTTGATACAGGGTTTTCAGGGGAGGGTTCCAGCACAGCAGAATCAAACAGTGGCAGCCTAAGTATCAAATATTGTCAGTACAACAAAAAAGAGTTGATACAGCTTGCAATTTTTTGGCAGCTAGTGATGATAAAGATACTTCATCAAAACTTTTTTTTCTCCCTCTCTTACCAGCATAAGGCATACACTCATGGAAGGAACTTATAAGCACAGAGGAAATTCCCTGCTTTGAGACACCGTTTCCCAAATTTGAGCAACCATGTTGTGTCAAATTTATGTTTCAGCAACAATGAATGCCCCTTGAAGTCAATGAGACCAATCCAGTACCCAACAGTATTAGTTGTGCTGAGTCCTCCAGACCGTTTGCATTCCCTCTTAAATATCAAAATGTTGTATATTACATTTCAGAAGAGTAAGTTCAAGAAACAGAAGATGTCAATGCAACATTAACCTACAGTAAAAATTTCTGAATTATTATGGTTTCAGCATACGCTTACCTGTACAGTTTCCTCCTTTCCAGAATACTTTCCTATTTGGGTTAGGCCACTGATGTAAATACCTAAAACAGGATGTAACGGCTTCATCTCAATTTCTTGGTCATCTATATACAATGTTACAAAGTCTTCTGTTACTAAGAGACGAATTTGATGCCAGCCTTCATCAAACAATGTCTAAGAAAAGTAAGAAAACAGAATTATTTGAAACAAAATGTCTTTTATTGTTAAGTAACAATAAAACTCCACGTCAACACTTAAACTGCTGTTAATAGTTGAGATGATCAATGTTCCTGGTTTTGTCATACAAAAAATAGTAAACTGCATAGGCAAAAAAGTATTTGCCAAGTAATATTATAATTGAGAAGATATTTGGTAATAATTAATCCCTGTTTCAGAATTATTTTATGACTCACAGATTTTTTTCAGTGTATGATACTGAACATACTCAAACCTGTAACTGTTAAAAATACGAAGCCAGACCTTTTTTCAGTAGTGGTGTAATGTCTCAAACACTTCAGATTGTAAATCACGGTGAAAACAAATTGGTACTTGAAAGTCTTTCTAATTAATGTCTTATGAAAAAAAATCTTAAAGACAACATAATATTAGCAGAAAGAATCACAATATTGCAATGAATAAACCCAATGTTATAAGCATCATCTCACAAAACGTCAGGTTTCTAAAGCTTAAGACTTAGTTTAAATAAATAGGTCTACATAGTTCTACAAGTACTAGAAAATAAGATACTTCTAAAGAAGTATTTATGTCACCTACGTTAGAAAAGAAATTCAACATGGAAAGAAATTCTGTGTTCTTGAGCCTATCCATTAATTTAAATAAACAAGCTTTCTTTATGGACTACCTAGCCTACACTAGATGTTAATCTTTTACATAGCCAAGCTTAATAGAGATTCATCTCACACTCAACTGGTATGCATAAGAGTAAACTGAAACATATTCTTCAGTGTGTTATATATGAAATAGAAATTAAATTTCTCTTGATAACATACAGAGTACATAACATTTCTATTTTCATGAGTAAAAGTGATAAATTATCATAAAGGTTTATTAAATAAAAAGGCTCATTAAAAGCACAGTGACATTCAAAGTGCATTTAGAGACACACAGCTCTAAAAAGGGCATGAAAGTATTCTTCTCCATAACAGCAATACAAGCATGGAGAAATACAAAAGAAAAAAAATAAATCAGAATTCTTTTCATGGTGAAGTTCATGGATACCTGGGACTGCAAGAATAAGATTGATTTGTCCCTGTAGCTGCCAGAAACAAATACTAATTTTTAGATTGACTTGAAAATGAACTTTGCAACAATTTCCAGTTAAACAAGTTTAACACTGCTTCTTATCAAGAAGAAAAATAATTCACCTACAAATACTTATAAAAAGGCAGAGGAAATTTGGAAGGAAAAAGTAGAATACTCCATCCAGTAACAGAAGAATAAAATACCTCTCTCTAGCAAAAGCTTAGGAGCAAAGACCTTCTCTTGGATAGGAGTCCTCCCTCCTCTGAGGATTTATATTTCAAATTCCTTCAGCCTGATTTGGAGCAAGGATTCGAACACAGGTCACCATTTCCCAGAAAAGTTGAACCACCTTGGCCATGAAGCATGCCAGCAGTAAATCTCTCCCGCTCTTTCTCTGCTGAAGCATCCCTCTTTCTTCACTTAAATAATACTCCCTGATGTGGGAATGGGAATCTCTAGGCTGCATATTCCTATACTGCTACAAATGCAACAGCAGAGACGGTCAGTTTCCTTTGCTCTGTCTCACCTGCAACCAAGACAGTCTTTCTTACAAGATTTGAGTATTTCACTGGGAATTACAGAACAAAAGACTGAAAGAAAACCTTCAGATTACAGTAGAAGATGATAAAATTGGTTTGCACAAAAGAGGGGAATCCCTTCAGTAAGAAAAATAAGTAGCTGAAGGGAATTTTTATTCAAGAGAAATATACAATTCCAGATCGAACTCACTTGGATCTTGTAAGCTGCTGTTTACTCTTCTGGAGAGGAAAGTAACTTCGGTCATTATGTATTTTCAAGAAATTTAGACACTTAACAAAAACCCCCTCTAAAAATGGACCATTTTCTTTCACATTTTCTAGTCTCTATATCAAAGGCAGAAAATACTTTCCAGCATATGTTAAGCAAAGAGCTGTGTGAAAAATCAGTCTCTGTGATCTTCACAATTACTTGCTGGAAACTACTAGGTAGAAAGCACATGCACATCGTTTGCAGTGAGGACCACTGGGAACACTCCAGAAACATGGGTAAAGCACCTCACACCTATTTTTAAATGGCTAAGAAGCCAAAAATAAGATAAAGTCTTTTTATAAAAAATAAAGGGAAACGGAATTATGAGTACTTAAATCAGTATTCCAGCATGACTATGACTTCTTACCTTTACACGAGGTGCAGCAAAAGTAATAACTTGTGTGCCATTTATTAAACTTGTTGTAGTGAATGATAATGTTTTCTCTTCTCCGTTAATAGTCACTGCTATCTGTGGTCTCTTATCCAGACTTAGAATTCTCCACAAATCCCATGTCTTTTTTACTTTAAATCTTTGAGTGGAAACAAAAACATAGGATGGAGGAAGACCTTCTGGAAACACATTCCTAAATAAGGGGGAAGAAAAAACACAGTACATGAACATTTGTATAAACATTAAAATAACTCTCAATTTAAGCAAACAACAAAAAAATAATTGCTAAATTTAGAAATGTATTTATAAATTTAAATACCTTGTCAATTCTGACAGGTCAACACGTGAGGTTACTTCATAAGCTTTTGCATTAGTAGTTGGTATTTGAATTCTCTTTTTAACCTTTTTCTTCACACCTAATCCTACAAGAATGTCAAAACCTTTTTCATCTCGAGCTGCCACTGGAATTCTTGTTGGACAAACAGATTCTGCAAAGTAATAAATGCAAGTATAGTTCAAAATATGATTTAAAACTTCCAAAAACTAACCTCCCACCTCTTTTTTTGCAGCTGCCTTTCAAGAAATAAAAACAGAATTGAGAACAGACAGTTAAGTATAACATGAAAGAAGTGACATGCAGAATCCTTAGAGCCATGAAGCAAGAATACTGACATGTCCTATTTTACTGCAATTACATTCACATACTATTTTGAATTGTCATTAATTGTACTTAAAAGGTATTAAAATACCTGACTAATAAAATATTTAATTTAATATCTAAAATTGCTTGGTTTTGAAATGCTACAAAATTATAGGTGTTAATTTCCATGATGCACAAGCAATTTGGATTAATTCAGCATCCTTCCCAACTATAAAAATGGGTTGAAAATGGACAAAAGTAGAATTATCTGCAACTATTTTTTTCATCTTCTTTTGCTCAAAATGTACTCTGATCTTCTTTATTACACTGAAATCTGCTTGAAGGTATTCTCAAATATTGTGTAATATATTTTCTGTGGAAACTGACACTAGATGAATGTTGTTTCTGTTTATTTATCTTTATACAAAAACAATACTAAGCAGTGGACGTAAATTGTCTCAAAAAAAAAACCCTGAGATAGAATAGTGGAATTCAATGCTAAAAGCCAACATTGTATTACAGCAATAAATCAATGAAAAGAAAGTAAACAACTTCTTGTTTTATTAACATTATACTAAACTATTTACAATAAATAAATTTTCATCATTCATTTCCCATTGTTTCTTCAGAAAAGCATCAGTTCACAGAAAGGAAAGAGGTTAGGAATACATTCCAAAGAAGGGGTGGGGAGTTCTCTTATCTTCATCTGGACCAGCCATGGGCTAGAAAACACATGTTTCAGTGCCAGGGAATTATCAGCTCAACGGTCTAGACTGCCTTCTCTTTATAATATGAGCAACACTGCACAGCTTCTCTTTCTAAACAACTCAAGGGCAGTCAGAAGCTACCCCATTCTGATGGGGGAGGCAGGATATATAAACTCTAAGAAAATTCAACTAAGTGTCTGCACAATCTATCTATGGTGGGGAAGAACAATCCATCCTAAGGGGACAAGCCACAGGTACTTGGAGCAGCAGCAAGAAGCCACGTACATTGCCCTTAGTTTTCTTTTCTTCTTCACAGCAAAATGTCACCTGACCCCCAAATTAAAAATGTATTAAAAGTTATCTGTCTGGTTCTGTAAGAAAGAATAGAACTCTCTGCCTACATTTTTGAAACTAAACTAAACAAAACAAAACAAACAAAAAAACCAGACAAAACCAAAACCAAACCAAAAACAAACAAACAAACAAAAAAGGAAATACAAAGTCCAACACAAATTTCCCTCTCATTCTTCTCAAAACACAGATGCAGGATTTAAGTCAACATAATTATGATATTAAGTAAGAGTAATAACACTTTATTTTTTCAGGTTTCTTCACTGTGTAATGTTATCATGGAAACATTTTCTAAACTCATTTCTTTCAAAGATGAATAATGGTCATTTTTGTCATTAATACAGATTACAGGTAATCATAAACACTGACAAGAAAATGAATGCAAAAATCTCTTATGGTTGCAGTATTAGAAATTTAGTGTAAAATCAAAAAACAAATGCAGAAATAGGATTACTTTATGTGAGAAGACCATTATTCTGGATCACTACCAGTAAGTATTCCACAACAACATAATACAAATTAAGCATGTGTAAAATTACACATTACTATTCTTTATTTCCAATGGCACATTGAAGAATTACATAAAAACATTCCTAGTAAGGTAGATATTTTTTGAATCTTCTGGATCATCTTCTGGTAGGAATATTTTGATACCTAACTGAGATGTCAGTGGCAAAAATAACTGTCATTCATGGGAAATGGCATTGTGTTTCCAATCCATAGAACCACTCACAGCAACTCTCTAGCCTATACTGAAATTTTGTTCCCTTTTATTATTTTTACATAGTTTATAGATGCTTTACTTCTTCCTGAAGCATGAAATAACGTTTTGATGTTAAATCAAGCTTGAGCAGAGGAAGTTCCACCTCAACATGAGGAAGAACTTCTTTACTGTAGGGGTTACAGGGCACTGGAACAGACTCCCAAGAGAGGTTGTGGATTCTCCTCCTCCGGAGGCTTTCAAGACCTGTCTGGATGAATTTCTGAGTGATCTGCCCTAGTTTTGGTCCTGCTCTGGTGAGGGGGTTGGACTCGATGATCTTCGGAGGTCCCTTCCAACCCCTAACTTTCTGTGATTCTGTGATCAAATCCCATTATCTAGCACGATGAAACTTTCCTCAGCATCCTCCAGATTTTCTTGAGGTCTGCACTGAGTATTGTTTTTTAATGCATTCTGTATTTTTGCAGAGAATATTAATACCACAGGAACATTAAATTTCCAGAATATTAAATATTCCTTAAGTACTTGTGGATTATTTTAGACACATTGTCCTTTCTGAATGACAGGTTCAGCAGGTTTTTTCACCCTGCCATACTCTAAAACGAACACTAGAGTTCCCAAAAGGCACACAGAAACCCTCCATGCATAAGGTCTCTCATAGCACTACTTGCTACACAAACCACCAAACCTCACCCTCCCTTTTCCAGAAAGGAAATACTGCCTCTATGCTCTTACATCTATGTTCACATAATAATGAAGTCTAAAATGCCACAGAGTAAAGGTTAGCATTTTCTTAGACATTAAACTAAAGACAATCAACAGAGAATAGAAAAGTTTTCAGGCAGTTTCTTATGGTTGATCACAAGCAAATCATAGCTGCTTTGCCCTCACTGAACTTCCTCTCCCAGAGTCAAAGTGAATCTTAACAACTTTATTAAAATAACCCACCACTCCGATATAAAGTTTCCAGTTTGTCTTTCAGTTCACCTGCTAAAGACAGTGCAGTCAAAAATGAAGCTGCTAAGTGGCTCTTATCGCTCCTTGAGAGAAGCATCTTAATGTTACTGTGAGGGAAGAGTAAAACATAAGAGCGTGGAAGCAAAGGGTCACTTAAAGTAAAATAGTACGTACACTTTTGTATACGTAGTCAACATTCACAGACTATTGCTGTAAGAGTCATGTCAAATATAGCAGCTGAATTTTAAAGGATAGTAGTTAATACTGAAAGCAGAAAATCCATCTTGATGAAATGCAATGTCCCTTCTAAACTTTATTTAAATAAAATAGTGTGTTTATTTTGGGAAACTTCTCCCAGCATGAAGTTTATAAAAGAATTTAGCTGCACTTAGCTGATTTAATTTTTGGACTGACCACCTTACTACATCAGCCACAAGGAATTATTATGATTTTCAGAAGTGTATCAAGAAATAAACACTCTTATCCTCAATATAAGTATCACCATATTTTTTCAATGAAGTCCATACTCAAAGTGAGAGCAAATGAGAACTATTTTTCATTCTTACTAAGTGTAGAAATACAGTACAACTGAAATATGACTTGGATCAATTCTTGGTAATAAACCATGTACAAAATATCACTGATAAATATTCACTTCATAATAGGCTCCTGTGTGACATGTTTTAGAAGCAATTTGCTCTTTTTTTATAGATATGGGAAAGCCTTTGTTTTACAAAGTTATCAGAAAACTCAATGCAGTAATGGTGTTAGCATTCTAAAGCTAAAAAGTAATTTTACAGTGTTGGTCTTGGCTAACTCTTCTATAAAATCCTTCTAAAAAAGACCGTAACAGCTTGTTACAGTTCCAGGCACTTTTGCCAAGAGTCTTTCTTCCGGGTTTTTCAGCACATACTAGCAGAAGAACTCCCGTTTGCAATGACAGGCTATCCTCTCAACCATCAAGAAGAAATGCTAGATTGTGGATGAGTATCAGCCACACCTAGGTAAAGGATAAAGTAAGCCATATATTTGCAGTACTATGAGAACTGCTCAAATATTTTAGGGTTTCTAAACTTTACCAATGCAAAAAAATTGAGGCTTAGGGCAAAATGCTGCATACTGAAACTAAGCACACACTGTGTTAAAGCACCATCTCTTACCCAAATACATCTCTTTGTTTAACATAGAAAATAACATTTCAGAAGTGAGTTCTGTAAAGATGATCAAAATGAAAGATCATAGGGAAAATTATCACGTGCCTTAGGTTACATTAATCATGCACTCTGCTTGTGAAAGAAAGAAATATGGGTACAGAACTACATTCTGCACACCAAAAATATTTCATAATCTATTACTTACCTTCACAGAGTTTCTGCTTTATAACTTCTTTTATTCTTGATATTGCAATATAATCTTCAACATAAAATACATAAGTTGATGAAGGCTTGTTAGCAATAGCTTTAAGTTCATCCTCCTCAATTTCTGAGCCAACACCAATAGCAAACAAAGTGATTTTATTTTTCCTTGCTTCTGCTGCTACATCTTTGACTTCATCTTGGGACTTTCCATCAGTAAGAACAACTGCTATTTTTGTTAAAAATCTTGAAGACTTTGCAAAAAGGTGGTCAAAAGAAAACTGAATAGCTCTTCCTGTTCTTGTATTTCCTCCCAAGTAGTGTATGGACTCCATTTCCCTGATGAGATTCTCAGTGGACTCATGAGATCCGAGAGGAATTTCAAGTACAGGGTAATCACTGTACTGCACAACTCCAACTTGAATAAACTTTGGCCCTATGTCAAAATTTCTTGTAATATTGACGAGCCAGCTTTTGATTATTTCAAAGTTTTCTGGGCCAACACTGTAAGACCCGTCTAAGATAAAAACTAAATCCGCCGGGGCAGTCCTGCAACCTAAAAAAACCCAAACAAACAACAGAAATCAAACAAATATTTTAACGAACTCTTTCACTTTCTTCTTCCACAGGAAATATTTTTAATGTTAATTACTGTTTGTATTAGAATCTATATGGACAAATACATTCCATTAAAAAAAAAACAAACCAACACACACACAAAAAGAGCAAAAACAAAACCAAACAAAAAACCAACCAACCAAAAAAAACAAACAACAAACCAACTAAAATCAGCTGTGTTTATCAAAGAAAATAATATTGTTTCTGTAGGCCACACAGTTCCAACTGGGTATCTGAAAACGATACTATTTTCTGGTTTTTACATCATTGCCAGAAACAACTATGAAAATATTGGGACTTCAATTCCTTTGCTGGCAATTGTATTTCATGCAATCAGCAAAGAGGAACATGTTTTTTCCCATATCTCTTTGTCTGCAGAGATGACAAACATAAAAACTCATTTTTGTTAGGAAACCAAGCAGACTGCAGAGGAAGGCTATAATCTGAATACTCCAGAACTCAGCAGTAACAGCCAATCCAACTACAGTTTAGTTGACTTCTAACACTGCTGCGTGGCACTTACAGAACTAGTTATTATAAAATCTTGAGCCTCAACTGAATGTTTCTGGTAGCACATTCAGATATTAGTAGAAGAAAAATGTTCAGTGAACAAGCTCAACCTCCAAAATATAAGATCACATAAGCATTTAACAAATAAAATGTAACTGCATCATGACTTAGGCATGGATTCAGCTCTCATAGATGTAGTCACTTATAAATGGAAGGGACTTTGGACATCATTGGACACTGCTGAAAACTGGCCCACCTAAGAGCTGGTATCTTGAAAGAATGTGTCTTTCTAGACACCAAAAGGAATTTTATGGGATTTGTTGTAAAACACTGAAAGCTGCTGGACTGAGAGCAACAATGGAGGGAAAAGATCTACCCTGAAAATATTACTATGGTAAGAGGAAAGTTTTCCACACTCGTTTTTATTCAGCCACTTTGTCTTTCAAAAAGCTACCTTGCTTTTCTTTTCCATAAACCAGATTTAGAGTATGAAACTTGGTTTGGTGGGGTTTGAGATAATAATTTTGAAGAATATGCAAGAAGGTATGTCACAGAGCTGGGGTTATCTCAGCTTCCACTCACAGAAGCTATATTTTTCTTCTTTGTTTCTCACATAGAATCAAGCTACTCAAAACATAACTGCTGAATAAAGGAAAATATAAATATTCAACACGCATGTTTAAAGCGAGACTGGAGCAAGACACAAAAAGAAGTAAAGCTATTCCCTTCCTAAAGGAAAAATAAGATGCTTAATTTACTTGTCATATATTATAGGATCTTCACCGGAAAAATGATACTGAAAGAAAAATCACTATCAACTGCAGCGTGCCTGTGGACCTGAAAATAGATACTGTAAATTCAAGGCGTGCTTTGAAGTTGCCCTTATCTGAAATATGAAAATGAAGACTTACTTGCTCTTGTTTCCCCATCATCAGATGAGATGTAATCATGAAGTAGCAGAATTAACAGCATCTGAAAAAATGTTACAATCTGTGCCATGTGTATTGTATTTTCAAAATCTTGAGATTAAACTAGATGGGGAAGAAATTAAAAAGAAAAGACAGTGTTATTATATTACAAAACAATTCCAAGCCTCTGTGTTTTAAAACCTGTGCATGAGGAACAACTTAGAATCAAATCTGCAAGCCCAGACGTAAGGCCAGCCTGCAATAGACCACAGACTCAAAACGTGTGAGTCAGGCTTGGAAGCCCATAATTGCGATTCTAAACTCAAAAAACACTTGCCAGCCTTCCTGTGGAAGCTCAATTTTCACCAAGGCACATATACTACTCCTGCTAGAAACATATATGAGTAGATTGTATTCCTAGTTGCAGTCAGACTAGTCCAACTGGTATCCCTCTCTGCAGCCATTATCCAAAGAATTGAGATCTATGGCTTCAAAATACAGCAAGTGTTTCTGTATCAGGTACTGGTGGGGAAATGTCACTTGACTCCCAACACACACCTGGCTACTTCAGAGAGTCTGGGACACTTCCCACTCCTCCATCTCAGGGTTGAGACTGCCACCAGAAGTCAGGGTCCCAGTGACCCTCAGTCCTCTCCCAGCAGAACCAAGCCACACAGACTGTGTACCATAACATCCAAGGTTATATAAATTGTATGTATCTTCAACTTTTGACTCTTTCCTCTGCATATGTTTTCTTTTTTATCATGGTATCTGATACCATACCCCAAAAGGATCTTGAAGCTAACATGTAAATTAGGTCTCATGTTGCTCTCATAAATGTTATTCAACAAATTTACTTAAGTCATATTAATTATTTACATTTATTGCAAAAAACCAGAATCATAAAGGAAAAAGATACATTTTTTTGAGTACTGTAGTTATTTCAAGACCCTGAAAAAGAAAGAAAGTCTACTGAATCTCTTTTCTATTCTTCCTTCTCATCCATCCTCCAGTGCAAATGCAATTTTTCTAACTACATTTTATCCTCCACTACAAAACATGAACAACCTGACAGAAAAACAGAGTAAGCGCATGCACTGATGCACTGGTGACTGAGAACTGACAGAGGTACAGGTTGCCCAGAGAGACTGTAGAAGGCTCAAAAGCCTTCTGGACAACCAGCTCTAGGGTTTGGACCAGATGACTTCTAGAGGTCCCTTTCAATCTCAACCATTCTGTGACCCTTTGATTTCTACTAGACTATGTGAAGTGGTATTTGCTCATATAAGTGGAGATTTGGTCAGTCAAATGTCATGAATGTAACAGAGGACAGAATTTTACAATAACTTACACCTATCTTTGCATATTTTAACTTTTTTTCCCCATTGAGTTATTTGGTTTGCATTTAGAACAACGCCGTCTTTGTGCTGCTTAGTAATTGCCCAACCAACCTACTGCTTTTAAAATTTCCCATATTTATGGGAAAACCTCTAAAAACTATGACAAAAAAAAAAAGAAAGAAGAAATTCAGGACAAATTTTAAGTATCAGTTTAGGGCCAATTCATTGCACTACTGTTCAGTGTCATTAAGTATTTTACATCTAACCAGAAGAATGAATATTCCTCTTCTCTCCGGAGGCTTTGCTTTGTCAGTCATGTTAGTCTTTATCTATTACACGTTAGTTGCTGTTTTTTTCAGCCCATTTCCTAGAATTGAAATGCCTTCTTTGAATAAGTCCAAGACTCCTCACTTTTTGTCTCTTTTTCTTCTGGTCAGAAACCTTTACTTATCCCCACACAAAAATGATCTACACAGTCACCTAAAAGGTCAAATATAAATGTAAATATTTATTACACAACAAAATTAAAAGTCAATATATTGGGGGAAAAGGGGGTGTGTGTGTGTGTGGTGTGTGTGTGAAAGCTGAGTGTATCTGTCCTTTTTATATTAACAATCACATATTTTTTTTAGAAAATAAACCAGTACACTAAATGTACAAAATTATTTTAACAGCACATTCCCTGCAGCACAAAACTGTGCTCGATGTCATAAGCATAGGCTCTTCAGGTCAGGCGCGGACACAGGGATCCTGCTCACTGGCACAACTCTCCTTTCACCAACCCCTGTAGAAGCCATTGATGCCTGCCTTAAACAGCACTGTCCCCTTTCATCTCTGCTCATCCTTCCACAAATATCTACCCACTAGTATCTTCAGGGATGAACGCCCCAGATCAGCAGGAACGAGAGATGCTACAGGGAAGACGAAGATGCTCAGAGCTGGCTGGTTGGGAAGGGGAGAGCAGGGGGCTACAAGGAAGCCCTGTGCCCCCAAGGAAGGAGGTGGTCCACAGAAACATAAATAGTTCACTGTGGGAAAGGTACGTGTGAAAGCAGAATTTACTGGCTGTCCTGGAGTACATAGGAGCAGAGGAGAAACGTCATGTGAAAACCACTGCAAATAGGAGAGGTGCAAATAGAGGGGTGTTACAGGGGAAGTAAGGGAAGGAAAATTCACGGGGATATGCTGTGGTGTGCTCCACGCATACACCCAGTGGAAATGTGCTGACCTCTGGAAATTTCAGCTCTATGTTCTTCCATCATTCATTTGCATTGATCTCATTCGCATATATATTTTAAACAACAGGGAAAAATTAATGGTACACTCCTTGTATGTCCTCGCCGGTCAACCCTCATCATGTTGTCTTAAAACTCTGCAAAACAGAAGTCATCCCCCTCCACCAAAAACAAAAAGGTAGAACAAGAAAGAAGAAATGTTTGCAAGTTCATCCGGGCCCCAGCTCCACCTACCCAGAGAGAACCGCTGTTCACTGTGCAGCCCTGGCCTTGCATAAGGGGCATATCCAAACTCACTTTCACTCCACCAGCAAAAGAAATAATACTGGCAATACCTTCACAAATTATCAGGCATCAGTGTGGGAATTACAGGGCAGGAATCATGTTATGTCTCACTTCTCACAGTGAGGAATTTCCATTCTTCACTAGTGAACGTGACAGCAGCTTTCAGTAATGAAACTATCCCATTAAAGCAAGATTTCTTTTGGTGAAAATCATGCTCCAACTTCTATTTCTTAAAAGGAATCAGCAAAATAATTGGCAAAACAAGCTTTTCTGATTTGCAGAATCAAACTGTACTCCCTCAACAGATCAATTTTTCCGTTCATTTGTCAGGCTCTTTCTGTATTTCATTTACAGCAAAGCCTGAAAAATAGGAGATACTGAGCTTGGGAACTTCATTGGAAGTATAAAACCAAGTAACTATTTAATAGTCCAAAATGGGCTTATTAATAGAAACCAAAATTAAAAGGATAAACCCAAGACTTAAGCAACCAGCCAATGAGGATTCCAGAAATCATCCAGTGTCCTATTTATTTGAAAGAAAATAGTAATATAGCACTGCACTTTTAACAGTCAAAAGAGCTGCCAAGCCAACAACTTCAGAGATCAAACTTCTGTGTCTTGTCAGCACAGTAATTACAGCATAGTCAACAGAAATTCCTTACAGAAAATACTTGCCCAACTGCCTTATTGCTACCAGGGAGAGGCCACCATTAATACCAGCCCAGGACCTCTCCACTAACATTGCCAAAGGACAAAATTCATCACTGCTGATCATGTCCTTTCTATTTCCAAGTTTTTTAAGAGAAACAGAGAAAGTTGTCTCTATGGTGATCCACAGAAGTGCTCCCTGCTTTCTTAGGTCTGCCCCTGAAAGCTCTGCAGGCTGCTATGAGAAGTCAGGGTCCTCATGCCAAACTTCTGCTGCTGGAGCTGTAGGAGGTGGGTCAGATTGTGTGGGGAAGCTCTAAGGGATGGTAAATTTGTTCAAGCACTGCACTGGCAGAGGTACACGGGATTCACACATATTCCTTCTTTCCTCTGCATCTGCAAACAGTAGCCAGGACTTGATGATCCTTATAGATCCCTTCCGACTCAAGATATTCTATGATTCTATTATGCTAAACTATGTGAAACAGACACACACCAAAAAAAAAAAAAAAAAAAAAAAAAAAAAAAAAAAAACCAAAACCCAAAAAAAAAAAAAATTTTTAAAAAAAAATTTCAACCCCCTTTTTTTTTCAAAATTTTTT
>WUAM01000415.1:1385882-1400981 GCA_024336885.1 Actenoides hombroni | reverse complement strand
ATAATTACATATAATTAAATATAATTTAGCAGTGAAACCACTACAGAAATTTGCTCAAGTCCAAGAGAAAGGTCCAACAACCTCTAACAAGAATGTTGATAGAATGTTGTTATTGTCTTATGATGAGAAGCTGAGGGAGCTGGGATTGTTTAGCCTGAAGAAGGGGTAGCTGAGAAGAGACCTTATTTCCTTCTACGGCTACCTGAAAGGAGGTTGTAGTGAGGCCGGTGTTGGCCTCTTCTCCCAGGTAGCTAGTAACAGGACAAGAGGAAATGGTCACAAGTTGCACCAGAGGAAGTTCAGATGAGATATTAGGAAAAATTCTTTACTGAAAGAGTAGGTAAGCATTGGAACAGGCTGCCCGGGAAAATGGTGGAGTCACCACCCCTGGAAGTGTTCAAAAAACGTGTAGATGAGGCGCTTCGGGACATGGTTTAGTGGTCATGGACGTGTTGGGTATAAGGTTGGACTTGACAATCTCAGATGTCTTTTCCAACTTGAATGATTCTATGATTCTATAAAAAGACATGAAGGCAACATAAAACAAGAATCTATCAAATTAAGAACTAGAAATACAATTTCAAGACTATTTTAGGATCAGGCCCAGTTAACAAGAGAGACACGGAATTGCTCATCCACTACTGCTGTGGACTCAAAGTCGTCAGAAAAGCAAGCTGTGTGAGGGTTCAGAAACACTGTCAATGCTACTACTGAATTCAGCTAGATCCTGGTATGTCAGATACACATTTCTGCCACTAGCTCCTCACTCCTTTCTTTTCCCCTAACATTTATTTTCTTTCCATCTTTTTACTTTTGTCCTCCACTTTTAGAAAAGGGAGGATAGGGCTGGCTTAGCTCTTACTTGCAATGTGATGACTGCCACATTTGCAGTGAAAACAAGAGAGAAACAATAACAAATGCACAACCGGTGATTTGAAATGCTCTGTGAAGAAAAGAGTAAGTCTACATGCTCTGTTTGCTTCCTGAAAGTACAGGCCAGCATCACAAATAGAAATTTTATTTTCGGTCTTTCTTTTTCTTCTATTCATTTGTCTTGTTTATCCCTCAGACAGGTCTGGATGACAGCATCGAGCATACCAGATCAAGCATATTAGGGTTATTCATTGTCTTTTTCCACAAATCATATTTAATGTTATTCTCAGTGTCAAGTACTGTCAAGTGCTGGAGGGGATAAGAGCGATGACATGGACCCCTGTTTTATGTAAAGGTTTCAAAACTTTATTTGAAAGCTTAGTCCTTTCCAAATCTTTAACTGTCCTTCCTCTTCTTCTCTCACTTCCAGAAAAATTCAATAAAAGGCAAAACATATTAATCTTTTTTATTTAAAATATAGCTATCTAGTCATGGGGAGAGCTAATTAAAGTATCTGTTCAAGCTTCAAAACCTGATTTTATTGTTTTTCGCTCTCAAATGAATGGGAGTTACCACATCTGGAGGTATTTAAAAGACATATAGACATGGTGCTTAGGGACATGGATTATCAGTGGACTTGGCAAAGTTAAGTTTACAGTTGGACTCAATGATTTTTAAGGTCTTTTCTAACCTAAATGATTCTGTGATTCTATGTTTATTCCATTTAACTCAGTGTAACAGCCTTTCGACTACATATAAAGGCACCATGAAGTAGAATGGCCTTTAAAACACGTGTGTTCACATTTTGACAATATATAAACTCACTGACATCAAACCAAGAAGAGTCATATGAGGTAAACAGACAAAAAAGAATTTTAGGTTTTCCAATTCTATGTTTTTTAAATGATAAAGGTTTTTTACTTTGTACTTACTGAAGGAATGGAAATGGCAGAAATTTTAGAGGAATTTAGGACCTGAATGAGGGAAAACTTTGAAAGAATTCCAGTTGCCTACAGTGGAGCTAAATCAGACCCTTAATATTTTAAACAGCTTTTTGAAGGAAGAGAACAGAAATTTAGCACATTCATGCTCAAAGGGGAAAAATCATAAACATTTGCTGTTTCAAGTATATCCAAAATACGGTACTTTGAGAAACACTCACAATTCCAGATATAGCATGATCCCATGTCAGACAGAGGGGAAGCTTCTAGAAGCTTCTCACAGAAGCCACCCCTGTAGCCCCCCCACTACAAAAGCTTGTCAGCAAGCCCAATGCAACTTCACACATCCAAACATACTGGTCTATTTTGCCATAGCCCTAGAGCAACAATACATCTTGAGGTGATTATCTACTGAACAGTGACACCAAAAAAACCAACATCTTTGAAGCAACCTATAAAGAATAAACTGATGACAGTGGTTATTCAGGATGATCTCAGAAGCAGTGCTGTTTATAGGTGTCCCTCAGTGTCTGCTAATGAACGTGTTTCTAATTATTTAAAGAATGGCTTTTGCTGAAGCAATTTAGCGCCTGGCAGGGGGAAGGGTGTGCATCATTGCTACACTCTCCAAGAGAAAACTGAGAACTGAAAGGAAGGTTTGATGTCTGGGAGGACTCAGTAGGACTCCTGGAGCATAGGGAAGCTTCATGCAGCCCTGGTCAATATTGTTCTGGGGCTGTGGGAGTCTATGCGAGAACAGGCACAAAATCAGGATCTCTTCCTCTCTCCTCCATCCCCAAACTAAATGCTGAGAAAGCTGTCGGGAGATCTCAGTCCAGTCTGCAACTACCTAGAGAGAAAGTGTAGAGCAGATGGAGACAAGACTCCCAACAGCTGTATAGTGGAAGGATGAGGGGAAATGGGCATATATGGAAACAGAAGAAATACCAACTCAGTGTCAGGGAAGCATTTTCTACCAGGAAGATGGCAAGACACTAGAAGAGGTGGCAAATTCTCCATCCATGCAGTTATTCAAACCTGGCTGTACAGTAGCCTAGCCAGCCTACATTAACTAGGTCTGCTTTGAGCAGAAGCTGGACTGAACAATCCCAGGAGGTCCCTTCCAACTTTCATGTTTCCGTATCTCTGCACTTCCTTTCCCATACCACTCCCCACTCTCCAGAATACAATTTCCAAGGCACTTGCCCTCAAGGTGCACAGCTCCCAACCCTCTGACACATCATCCTAATCCAAGCCATTTAGTTTTCTGAGCTATTCTGTCGCAGAACAGGGTTTATGAAGGTAAGAGGAAAGTGTGATGAAGGGCAGAAGGAGGAAGAGGTGGGACTGGGCAAGGCCCAGACAGCCCTGCCATTCTACTGCCCCAAAGGGAAGAATGGTGCATGAGGGGGAGACACTGCCACTCATCACACGTTTACCTCTCCTCTTGGCAACAAGACCAGCAGACAGCTGAGCAACAAGAGACAAAGTTTGGGTATTCAGAGTACACCCCACATTGGGAATTCAGAGTACACCCGGCAGCTACTCCATATGTCCCCCATCACATGCACAGAATATGCAGCTATATTCTTGCACATGAGATGTCTACCAAACATCTTCCAGTTTGAAGTCAGCAATGATAAAATAGGGTGGGGTTTTTTTATGATGACACATCAGAGGTGCTGCAGAAGGAACTAATCTTGTGGTCAGGGGCATAGGAGCCTTTGTAGCAGAGATTCACCAGCTCTTCAAAGTGGCCTTTCATGGCCTGTGATTCTTTAACAAGTAGTGGTGCCTTTCCCCCTTTCACACATAACTCCAGTGCTTCTCTTTTGTCATTTAGGGGTCAGTGTTTATATTATCACATTAAAAATGTTCCCTACATCTCTTTGTGTGCTTGAATTTTCACATGATAATTCACAGCTGGATACACAGCTCCTTATCTGTATCACAACTGCCTAGCTATCACATTCTTATTTTATGATGAGCCATACCCTTGGTGATGTTGAGAAGTGATTCTCCCACTACTAATCTAGCAGAACCATAAGTACCACCTCATCCCTCCCTATGAAGAAGTCCCTGAACCCTGTAATGCTGCTATAAGCATTGACATACAGTATCTTTCTTTTCTCTCATTCCAGACAATCTCTGCTATTGGCCACTTATTTAATCTCCAGACAGTCACCAGTCAGGATTTAATAGTACTATAGGAGTACTACTCCAAATCTCCAAGATATCGCAAGAAGAACTACCCACAAGTCTAAGAGGTGTTCAATTTTACAATTACAAGACAGGGCCATGTGAGTTGGTGGAAATTCTCAAAAATCTCAATGTCCAAAACTGTGGAAAATTATTGCTTAGCCATTGCAGACAATTCCCTGCAAGCTGGCACTGCAAAGCTGGAGTGGGGGTGGAAAGCAGCATCCTGTTCCATCTTGCCAGGCTACAGCACATTGGAAGAAGGTAAATTCTTTCCTCCCACTCTATGTCAATGAAGAAATCTTCAACATATGGGTCAGAGAGTCATCTGGGCCCCAGATATGAGATTTGCTACTATCCTCAGCAGCGATCCCAAACAACCAAAAGCATTTATCACCCACACACCTTTTAGGTTTCTCACAGGGAACCACAAGAAATAAGGCACTTCCCCCCCTCCTTTTTTGAGCAACAATTAAAAATGTTTTAGCACTAAGAGCATGCTACCTCAGGCTACTCTGACAGATTGTATCTTTTACACTATCATAACCCATGCAGAGAATAGCTGAAGACTCCAGAGCTCAAGACAAGAGCAAACACTTCTACCCTTTGTTCCTTCTGGACATTAAGGGGCCTAGAATTTGTTAATAATTCAGGAGTACCACATTCTCAAATGAGCCAACTGGACTTAAAATAGCAATAGGTGAATTAAATGGCCATTAGAGCAATTTAAGTAACATTTTTTTCTTTCTAAAGGACAGATGAATTTTCCCAGCGTAGTTCTCGTACCTCAAAATATATTTTATATGTGTAAATATGTCTACTGTCATCAACGTAGGTTGCAAAAGAAAGAATAAAACAACATGGCATGCTTGCTAGAACCTATGACAAGTTGTTTACACAGTATATTGATGGTATCAGACAGGCCTGAACAAAGTACAGGTCATGCTTTCTTGCATGAACAGGTGTATAACTTACCTTTCAGAGAAATCCCATGAATTAAAAAAGCATATCTAATATTGTCATAAGTTTTAATACATGGTTTTCAAAAAAAGTGAAAGGAATACAATACTATTATTCATGCCAGAAATCTGACATTTTTAAAGATGCCAGATGCATTTTCAGACTCATTCCAGAGTTACTCAAGTTGACATGGGCTTTTTTTATTTAAATGTTAAACTGGTACTCTTACAAAAATGGGTAGACTCGGGGTTTATTTGTTTGTTTCCTTGTTTAAAAAAGCTGAATTTGTACAAGAGAGAATTCTAATATATTCTGTGTTCCCAAGAACACAAACTCTTGAGCATCACGTACAGTGTTTCAGAGCAAACATTTAAGAGTGTTTCCAGGGTTTATTCTGGCACTTGAAGCTATGGATTATACAGCTGGACAAAAGCACCATGCATGCAGTCTTAGTGACTTCATATAAAGAAGGCTTGAGGAGATAAATTCAGCTGTTAAAAGTCAGTTCCAATTTTATTTTCTTATAGTAAGTGAAAAGTGATGGTTTAAAAGCATCGCTAGCACAGATTCTTCAGATCAAGGTGTTCCACAGCCTTCCTTTTGGGAGTGTTCCTTTTTAATTATATCCAATACTGAATCTTCTGCAAGCATTCCTAAGAGTCTGACCCTTTATCACCAGAACACTAAAGATGCTGGAGGTAATAATAGCAGGTTTTTACATTTTTTTGCTCCAGTTAATTTTTAAATACCTTATGCAAAGTCGTTAGTTAAAAATTGACATGCTGCCTGTCATGGTACAAAGCAAAACCTCTAAATTCATCAGAATTCAGTAAATGCATTTATGCTATGGAGCACCAACATAAAATCATTTTGTTTATATTTGCTCTCCATGATATGCAAGATTCATATTCATTTCTATATGTTATTAGAAAATACCTATTAGCTTTTAAATTGCAAGATTCATAAACTGTTAAAACTATAGTAAGTCATCAGCATAAACAACCATTAAACAAACACAAAACAAGAAAAAAAAGTTACCCAACCTATCCAACATGTAGCAATAAATAATTTATGTTAGACAACATACACAAAAAGAGATCAAAACAGATCCAGATGAAGAATTTCTAAACATATTCCTTTTTATATGATGTTCCCTGTTGTATTTGGTCTGACTGAGCTGGAGTTAATTTTCCCCACAGCAGCCCTTCCAGTGCTGTGCTTTGCACTGAGAGCTGGAAAGGTGCTGATAACACTCCCGTGCTGTTGCTACTGCTGGGCAGGGCTCACACAGCACCAAGGCTGGTTTGTAACATTCCCCTGCAGTGGGATGGGGTGGGCAAGATCTTGGGAGGAGACAAAACCAAGAGAGCTGACCCAAACTGACCAAAGGGATATTTCATACCATGTAGCTCAACTATAAAAGCTCGTAAAAAGGGGAGGGGGGATGGGAGGCTGGGGTATCCACTTGTCCTCCAGAGCAACCAGAAGACTAGTGGATAACATTAGTAGTAGCACAGTACAAATAATGGGTGTTGAAACCTCTGTACCAGAAGGCAACCTCCTGGTGGTGAAGGGTCATCTGAAGTGAAGCACAGCCTTTGCTGGGCAAGTCTTGTCTATCCATGCTACAGTGGATCGCTGGGCAAGTGTCAGAGAGACACTTCTTCAATTCTGCTCAGAGATATCTCGAATAGGAAAATCCTAAAGAAGCTATTGAGTGTGCTATTGCTCAAAACAGTAGGAACAATGCATTTGTGTGCTTTAATTTTGCAGCTTTGTTTCTTATACAGCAGCACAAGCACACACACAACATTTGCCATTATCTTCCATTAAATAAAATCAGACTTTTGACGTAGCTTTCCTCTTTGTCTAGTAAGAGGCATAATCTCTACCACAGTTGACACATATACATCTCACTTTGGTGTAAACTATAAAATAAAAATGTAAAATAAATACAGCATTTACCTGCAAGCTGTAAGAGTAGGACTTGTGAGTTCAAACAAAACCAATCATACAGATACACTGTCACTCCTTCAATTTAACATGACTGGGTGGACTGCTGTTTCCACTAAAAAAAAAAATAAATAAAAAAAAATAAAAAAAAAAGCCCTAAATAAATTAATAGCGATCTCAACAGATCACAAAATCTGCACGTGGACTGCGATTTGTGTCATTCCGGCCTAAATAAAAAGCACTGCCTGTAGGTCTTGGCCTCCAAAAGAAAAAAGTCAGGAGGTCATCAAAACAAATAAACATACAGATTACACTGTATAACCTGAACCTTTAAAGAACTGCTATTCTAGTTCCAGTTTCAGAATGATATACCATGCTCTAGTTTCCACCTAAGGATGCTTTTCATGTGAAAGAAACAGCCACAATTTGAGAAGTATTCTTTGAAATTCTATTCCCCTAAGTTTGATACTATACTTACAAAATAAAAAACTACTGAAATATTGAATACTAGGAGAATGCAAACTTAATACATTCAGGCACATTTTGTAGAGGCCACATCTACCAGTGCAACAGTGGTGCTACTTGCAGGTAGTTTAAGAACACAATAGTTATAGAAGTAGTCTGTGAATTCTAGATACTTCACACACTAAGATAATCAATTTCATATGTTTATTTACCACTTCAGGATGACTTTGTATAAAAATGTCATCTCTGTCAAAAAATAGTCTCATCAGAGGAACCTCTGCATTATAGTATCAACATCCAAAGATGGTGTATATATCACTCTACTGTTCTCTTAAACTATAAGAAATTGATCCACTTTTTGACTAAAATGGATTTCTTCCATTTTGTGTGATTATTTCTCTGTTCTTATATGGACTGTATAATTCATCAGAATTCACAATCAATTTGCAAGTAACAGAATTTAACTATAATTTAGCAACCACACCATAATCCATAAGCATTGCTTTATATTTTAGATCTTTAAAAATATGTATGTTTTGGAATGAACTTTTTAAAGATTAACTCTACATCTAGACACATGATTATTGTTTCTCAGATAGCACTAAAGGGGAAAAAAAAGCATATACACAAACAGAAAAACCAATTCTTTCTCAGTCGTATTACAAAATATGCTTCCATGACAACAAAAATTTAGAAATATATTTAAAATATCAACCATTGAAAATGTTAAGGAAACAAGACTAGAAAATAAACACTTCAGGAAAAAGGTGGCAAAATGTCTGTCACATAAGATAATAGGATTATTTTGTAACAATTATTTATATTTTCCATGGTATCAAAATATTCACTACATCTTGACCTATTCATTTTCAGGAGGGAAAGCTATCTCCTCTTTATTCAAACAGGAAATTCAGTTAATGATTTAAAGTGATTATATATTTACCTCATGTGTCAACCATCCATGCTTGAATTCTCTTTTGGTATTAGCATAACAGAGTTTTCAGGATGAAATGATCATATAACAGAATTTTCCTATCACTTTGATTTCTGAGGAAGATTTCATTGCCTTCAGTTGCCCAACTTTCCAAAGGCATCCTATGAATACTCGTGTGGACCTATGTCACCTCAGCTCTATTTAATAATCAGATAAGAGTGAACCAGGTAATGAAACCAAAACTGCATGTGGTCAAATGTTGAGAAGCAGAGAGAATCAGGTTTTTTTGCAAAGCACTCCAACTTTTGCAAAGGAAATGCCCTGTACTGGACAGCTCCAGGATGGTTTTGTTGAACGCCTTTTCTTGCTTCTGTCAGGTACCACCAAAACATGAACTACTGATTACCTATAGAGAGTACTTAGCATACGCAAGTATACTTATGCATACACAAAGAAGAAATTCTTCTTTGTTAGAAACAGATCTTCTCAGGGCAGGTACCTTATTTAAATCCAGAACAGAAAAGACAGTAAGAGGCAAAATAAATAGAATGCCTTTACTCTTTAGGAAATAATTTTTTTTTTTTCTTGGTACTGCTTGGCTTCCTTGAAGACAACTACATGCTTCTGAAAATTAGGTGCAGCTGTCCTCCCTTTTGAGCTCCTTAATGAAATCCTCTGAATCCTGGCTTCCCTCCCCTTTTTGGCAAAAGCTGTCAATATTCATTTCAGCTGAGTCATGAGCATGCCATGACCATGTGGACCTCTTTGCACAGCAAATGGACTTAATCACAAGGGTATACAATTACATTCCTTTCTCCTCATTGCAAATTCATCAGGGAATAACAAACATAAACCTCCATTGTCTAGGACCTTAAAAAAAATTTTTAAAAAATCACTCCTATTCAGCAAGTCTTCCTCCCCCTCCCCACCTCTAATTCTTTTCCATCGTAGTGAAAAAGCAAAAGCCTCCTTTATTATTTTATTTTCTGTTATACTGCAAGAGTATATTTTTCAGTTTGATATATTACCAGCATTTAGATACAATGATTTCAGTGATTTCCCATAATTTATGCGATTCTACATAGAACATGAAGGAATCTCAAGTTTACTTCTCAGGGATATAAAGAATCTCCTCCAGGTCTCTTAATTGCCATTATTTCCCTGTTCTTTTTCTCCCAACTTCCAGTCAGAGCTACTCAAAAAGCCATTTAATTTATTTTGTTGGTTTGCTTAAGGTTGCCCCTTTATCCTCGCTTTCTCTGCAAGTGACAGAGGTTCCAGAGGACAAAGATGACTTCTTTTCAGTAAGTGAGAGTTTCAGTTTCCTTTCAGTAAGATAATTAGGAGGTTTGTCTCTGAAAATTGCCCTTGGCATATTAACACCTATTATTTTTACATTTCCACCTAAAGTTTCCATTAAGTTGCTACAAAGTAAAGGGCTCCACTCTTTACAAAGCTCCAATGTTCTCGGCTGTACTTCTCCGCATTCTTCTATCTCATGAGTTGATGGTGCATTTCATGGTATATCTTATAAGTTCTCTCACTTTTGCCTGCTCAGTTCTGCCTCCTCCTAATGGAAACCTTTTAAAGAAAATGTGGCAACAGGGCAGATATCATTTCACTTGGGAAAAGGAGGGCACACAGCTCCTTACCAAGACTCTGACATTCAGTTTGGCTTACATTCTGCCAGGAGCAATCTATTTTATCTTTCAGTCCTGTGCTATCAAGGCCAAGATTTAAAGAGCTGGAGACTCCCATGTCCACCTCCCATAAGTAATCAATCCTCCAATTAAATGCTAGTTCAGCATTAGATAAATTTCCCCCAGGCTTTTTTACTTGGGCATAAACTCTAATCTCAGAGAGCCACTTCCCACAGAATGCTTTTTCATTTTGAAACATTTCCCACAGCTGAGAAAGGTACAGATTCACGACTCCAGCAGTCCAGCAATGGGCCACTTTTGCTTCTTCCAACTTCAAGTCATATTCCACATAATCCACTCACCCTTTAAGTTATTGCATAGATGTACCTGCCTCCTCTTCTCCACACAGGACACTGCAGCTGAGCTTACAGTGTTTATTTTCTTCTTTGCTTTTTTATGTAAGTGGGAATATTAATCTGTCTTCTCTACTTGTAGTGAGAAGGGGAAACAGTAGGAAACCAGGGTCAGATCCCAAGTACAAGTTAAGTAAGAACACAGTGATCTAGACAAAGAGTGCTGCAATTAAAGGAAGAGAGATTTATTTTAAAAGCCTTGCTTCAATTTCTGTTTATTGAAGCCTGTCTGGGCTAGAGCTCTAAGAAAGCCACTCTGGAGACCTCAGGTAGTTAAAAGACTATGAAAAAGAAATTATTACATTTGGGGACAGTGAAGGCAGCAGGTACTTTTCTAATTGCACCTACCAAACCTTCTAAGTGTCTGGTGTCAGGAAAAGAATAAATTACCACTTCATACATCTTCCCTTCAAATGTATACATTACACCGATAGACTAGAAAGATCACCATGGGACAGTGTGGTCCCTCCCTGGCAGCTCCCCTACTAGTCTGGAAAAAGTCCAAACAATTTTGCACACTTCAGTGAAGCAAGGGTTAAACCAGAGCTCAATAATGTGGTATTTTAATAATTTGTACCATTGATACAACTATGTCATGTTATCTTGACCTCTCCACATAAGATACTGCAAAATGTTGTGGAATTAGTGACCTCATAAGGAGATGAGAATTGGAATTACCTACCGCAACAAAAAACACAAGGTACTCTTGAGAACAAACACTTCCCAAGCGTTTGCTAAAGCCCGAGCCTAGATGTACTCCTGCTGTTACACCAACTGCAGCACTCTTCTCTTACTCGTCTTCAAATCACCTTAAGTGGGATCATTTTTGTATGCTGCAACAGTTTTGACTAAAAAGAAAACTTTTGGAAATCATTAACTCTACTTAATGAAGAAAATACATATTTCCATAAAATAGTTTGGAAAATACAAGCTGGCATGCTTTAAAAATTGGCTGGATTGCAAGCTAGAGCTCTGGGGTTTTTTTTCCCCACTTTCTGTTGATGTAGGATATAAATGAGTTCAGGCAAGTTAGAACATGTTTTATCATTACCATGGCTCTCAAGATTTACATAAAAGAAAGGCGAAAATTACTGATAGTTTGGGTAATGCAAATCAATACTGTACATTTGATAAGTTGGACTAAATGTAAAAAAATACAGAGCTTTGGGTAGAGTAAATGGTCTTTAAAATATGCAAAAATGTTCTGAGCTAACCAAGTATCAGTGTTTGTGTACACTCCAACCACAGAAGTTGGAACACTCTTCATTTCAAAAACTCAATTTCTCCTTTTCAAAGACAGCTTGGATAAAGATGCTTTTCTAGCATGTTCTACAGATAAAATATTTTTTAAAATCCTACAAGTTTTGTTACATCAGCAAATATACAGCATGCTACAGATGCTTCAGCCGTGGATATGCCATGTCCAGACAAACACATTTAGAGCTGTCCCAGACAGTCTTCACTTCTCAATTAAAACATAGAGAAACCCAATGAACCCTTTGTTCAAGGTCTTTTACACCCTGCACGCTTGTAAGCAAGTGGTCCACCTCTACCAGCAGATTTTACCTATGTGGAGGAAGATGGGGATAGCAGAGCTACATCCCAAGCCATTGATTAGCACCTCCTATTTACACAGTACTTCTGCCACCACCTCTAGGACAGATGAGTGAGGCGTCACAAGCATTTGCCATACCCCTCTGCTGTACATCTCTCTCACATTACACAGGACTGCAAGAGAAGCAAACTTTGCTCTTCAAGTTCACTGAAGTGCTGTCTTCACCTCTGCATAGTCCCCTTACCTCTCGTCATATCTCCCTTTATCACTTTCCCAACAACCAGAACACATGATACTGAGACCCCAGCCCTTTTCCCAGAGCCTGGGAGAGGGAGGAGAGTTGGCAGAGGCCAATGAAGAGGGAAAACTCTTAGCCTGAAAAAAACCAGATGACTGCACAGGTGGTAAGCAACACCCACAACATGGGACAGTGGAGAAGACAATGAGGAAAACCCATCTGGACAAAAAGTATGAGGGAATAAGAGATCCTGATGCCAAAAAGCTCCCCTAGACTCATCCTGTTCTAAAAATGCCCTGAGCCTGCCTCATGCCCCATGTCAGTTCCCAGAAAACCTCCGCCCATAGTCCCACAGTCAATGGCAAATGGCATTTACAGCCACCTTTCAACACCTCCTGCTCCAGAAGAGCTTGAATTGACAACAGTCCCTCCTTGTCTTCCCTCTGCAATTTCTAGAACCTGCTGCTTTTGCCACAACAGCATTTATTTCTGTCTACACTGCTAACAAGTCCCCAGCCTCTCTTTGTTATTAGTTCAGTGTCTCATGAGTCAAACCAGAGCTGCAGAGCAAGCTACTGGAACCGATCTTGGGAGAGAGAAAAACAGTGGAATATTAAAGTCTGAATTATGAAGAGGCCTTAAAGTGCTAACATACAAGGTGGAAATTTACTGTTCCTATGTGCTAATGCAGTACCTAATGCTTACTTTGAGCTGACAAAGAATTCAAGGAAAAACATAAATCTCTCACTGGAATGAATGATAGTGTTATTTTTCATCACATCAAGTTCAAACAAACTTCCCGGCTCTTTTTGCATGTTCTTAGTTACAGAGAATGCATCTCATTCCAGTGCCTGTGTGTTTTACTTAGAGCAGCTATTAACTTCTGACTATTTAAATCCTGTTTTATTACAGCATAAAACATACTGATAAAAAGATCAATTGCTCAATCCAACACTGAAACGATATAAATCACACAAAATTCCAAAAGGTTGACATGTATTTATTTTGTACTCTTACTTCCATTCATATTATCCAGTATGATCAACACTGCTCATCTCCCTGGTTTCTATCTGCTGTTAATCATGAATAGTGTGCCTGGCATCTACCCTGGAAGCCTAAATCAATCAGCACTGCTTTAGAACAATGTTTGTGCAGATTAATGGTAACTTAGAAAAGTTTCTTTTTCAAGTCTCACAGTACCCCAGAAACCAGAGAGAGGAAAAAAGCCTCTCAATGCCATTTCAGCTATGCCCCCGTGGGTCTAAGTTCTCTTCTACCATATAGTGGTTTTTTCCACAGCCAATCCAGTTCTAAATGAAGCAACACAGAAACTTTGCAGAGCTCAGCCTATTTTCATGGGCAGAAGCAGGGAAGAAATGCCAAGCCCTGAATTTTTATTTATTTATCTATTTATTTAAAAAGCAATATGTATTGCCATGGTATAGTGACCTCCTTAATTTTCTGCTTATGCCTAAATTTTACTCCAGATTAGCAGAGCCAGCTACTTTACAAGTAGAACCTGGCTGATGGAGCCATCTCCAATGCAAGGATTTGTGTGTGGTCACTGCTGGTTTTCAGGGAGGTACACTGGATTCTCCACACAGAGGAGGCACAGGAAGCATTAAACCCTACGCTCCTACACACTCAGCACAGGGAAGACGAGGATGTGCTGCAGAAGGACGAAGTGTTGAACCGCACACATCTCTGTTGCAAACTCTTCTAGAGACCTTACTTTCTTATATAATTGGGGGAGATAAACTCTCCGGCAATGTCCTTGTGACTGTCACCCTGAATAGATGGCAAAGGCTGCCTTCCAGTCTCACTTCTAGGTTCACCCTTCCTAAAGCTCGTATCTTTGGATACTTCAGATACCCACTACCAATGAGTAGATTTCACACGTTTTCAACACAAAATTTGGATCAGTGAAGCTTTGAAATGCATCAGGGCACTCATGGCATCAACAGGCCTTTTACTGCCCCCTTCCCACAGTCCAGGACCCCACATCAGCCCCCAGGGCTGTCAGCCCCTGCCCCAGTGATGCTGCCACAGGGCCAGTCTCCAGCTTCCCACAGCCCTGCTCTGGCCAGTCACAGGTCCTGCCAAGCCAGGCCCAACCATGAGCCCACATCCCAGCCTAGGAGATGCCTGATGCCCAGGGCTGGGGCTGTCCCAGTGCCACACAGCCACCCTGCTCATGGCCAGGGTAGTAGGACAGGCCCCAGCTTCCAGGCCCTGCCCTGCCACCCCTCCACGGGGAGCCTGGCCGCTGTGCCCTGAGAAAACACGTCCTTTCAGATGATTGAGAGAAACTCTGACAGCATACAGGACAACAAATTGCCACCAGAAAGTCTAAATGCAAGACAATGCATTTTAGAAGGCATATTTTTTTGTCTCTTCAAGCTGTCTAGACTGCCACAATGGCACGGGTGTGGTGGGAAGCAAAGGAAGCAACTGAGAAAGAAGCAGCAGAAGATGCTGCATGAACAGCGCATCTTCAACGGGGTTCAGCTCTGGTCAAGCCAGCTCAAAGAAGAGAAAAAAGGCAGAAACAAGGACATCTTAATAATACAGATGACTAAGAGCATTAAAAAGGCCTCTCTTATAAGGAGACACCAGAAAGATTGAATCAGCTTTATTCAGTGCCTCTCTAAAATAGTAAGAGCAGAACACAGGGACATGAAATAGTAACAAATATCCTTTTTTGGACTGTAAAGCTAATTCCACAAGCAGTCACTGGAAGTAAAGAATGCAGTAGGATTTTTTAAATGCACATACATTAATACATATAATTAATACATAAATTGATAATAACAAAGAGTAACACAATAGAAGAATAAAACTTCAGCAAAGTGGCAGAGGGAAGGGAAGGGAAGGGAAGGGAAGGGAAGGGAAGGGAAGGGAAGGGAAGGGAAGGGAAGGGAAGGGAAG
>WUAM01000415.1:1349869-1366969 GCA_024336885.1 Actenoides hombroni | reverse complement strand
CCTGCCCATGGCAGGGGGGTTGGAACTAGATGATCTTTAAGGTCCCTTCCAACCCTGACAATTCTATGATTCTATGTACCTTGGGAAGAGATCTTCATATCCTCAATACTAACAATTTCTTTTAGCTATGGCGACACTAGAGTATGCAGAGGTTTAAGACACCTCCTCATGTCATTTTTCCAAAGTAGCAAGTGCTGCTCAAGGAGGAGGCAGAATAGCAAAGCCTCCAGCTTCAACATCAGCAGCCTCCACCAAAAGGAGTGTGAAAAAAGGGATGAGAAGGCAGGGCTGTTCAGGCCCTTTTTCCCTCTGAAAATGCTCTTCTATAGTTGGTGAGGAAAGAAGAAGAAGGAATGAGAATGTGGGCATGCAGAAGTCTACGTTTTATGTACAGAAAGGGGAAAAGAGTTAAAAAAGCCTTTCCAATATATTATCTCATGATATATGTTATTTTCCAGTTATGTCCAGTTCAGGTGGAAGGTTTAGATAGTGCTGTTACAAAGTAGTTTAAATGGTGGCTAGATTTATATGTCCCTCTTACATTCTTTATGTTTAAGTTTTTTCTGATCTACTTCTGCCACCCAGTGGATAGCTCATATGAAAACTCCCCCTAGAATTTATTTTAAAATATGTACTATATTAATAGTACATTTTAGAAAACATGTCATTGTCTATGTGATTCTGAGCAAGTAGCTAATACCAGGATCCCAGCGAGCAGCCACCAAGCATGAACTTCCTAGTGTGAGTATCAGGTCAAAGATCTAATTGGCAGAACAGGGAGATGTGGTTGTATAAAGCTAAGTACTCTGGAACATAAATTTCAGGGAGGTTGGTGTGTTTTAGAACACCATAGTAGTGGCTTTTTTCCCCCACCTTTTATTCCTCAGTTTCACATATTTGAAGGAGAGATTAAAATATTCCTTTGCTGTACAATGTACTGTCAAATAAAACTAACTCATCTTTGTTAAACAAAGAAGACATTCCAGTAATAGCTGCCTGATAAAAGCCTTTCAGAAACTACTTTTTTTCCTAACAGAACCTCAAATATGACATCAGAACACCTAGAGCCACATACTGAAGTCAACAAAATATTTAAAAGCCGTTCCTAAGGCAACATTATCTATTTTGTGCTTTGAGTGATTACCTGAGGCAAAATTGTATTATGAGAAATACCTATCAGGCTTAAATTGGGCTTTTCCTGACATTCGAAAATTTTGTTTTCCAATATAACCAATATTCTTATGAAGGACATTCTGCATGAAAATAGAAACTAAATTCATCTTCTATCTAAAGGGCTTTTTAAAATTTACTAAACCGCATATTAATCAAGGCAACAATCTTAGCTGTTACTTTATCTCCCACCACAAATACCAGATGTAAAAAGGGAAGGCATTGCAAAAAAGATCCTGAACAAGGTCAGGCTCTGAAATCATCGCCTAACTTAGCAAATACTGTTTAGCCAGAACTGTTGTAATGTGAAGAATTTACTGTTTACAGAACTAGGACTCACAAGAAAGCATATTGTAAGTCTTCACCCATTATATCCACTATATCCCATATCCACTGCCCATGCTCAGACAGAGGCCAGTCTATGGACTGAACTTTTCTTTACTGAGATGGGGAAAATGGAGAAGTTAAGATTACTATTAAACTCAAGTATAAATGCATATCATTCTCACTCTCATTCTCCCAAATTAAAAACAGAGGACAGCCCTTTAGAAAAAATAATTAATAAAGCTCTGATCATATTGCATATCTTTCATTTTGTTTATATACACATATATTCCTACAAAAGCTAAAATGCTTAATACAGCTTTATTTCCACTAGCTATTTATCATGAGTCAGTTGAACAGGTTGTGATAGTTTTACAGAAGACCTGGTTATACTGTTCACCTTGAATCAGGTGTGTGGTGCATCCACATTAACAAGTAATTTTTCATCTTATTTTCTTCAGCTAATGATCAATCAGTCAGTTTTATTCATTTGTGGAAGGAATGGCTCCTGCAGGAGCTGAGGTTGAGATAATGAAATATATTATTTCTGGAATAAATTGCATTGAATTCTAGTCAGTGCTAGCACACAGACGGTGGTTCAGAGCAGACTACACTTTCCTTAGTAGCTTCTGTGACTTCTGCTTCACCCAGAAATACAAATCTCCAAAACAGATAACTGAAAAAAAACCCCAACAACAAACCACCCTCTGAACTATCCTCACCTGCTTCATTAAAGCAACTTTAAAAGTCACCAACAGCCCATCCCCTCCTGTACCTTCCTGAACCAGCTGATTCTTCCTGCCCATTTGCTCCTTATGCTCATAATTCAATCTCATGTCACTTACAGACATATGTCTCCAGTTTGCCTTGCATCCTCAAGGGGAAAGTTTGGGAATGATTGTTATTCCCAGCTTCCTCTCTCTCTTGATAGTCTTGTTGAGGAGAGGGATGCTAAGAAGACCAGAACAGAGGGATGCCTGCTGGAGGCTAAAAGGATTAAACTCCCATTTCCCTTTGTCCAGTAGCTTCAAGTTTATGTTTCATCAGGGAAAACCCTAACTCAAGCTGGAATGTAGATCTAAAAAATGCAGTATCTCTGCTATCATTTCGACAGCAACAGGTCTGGCAGCCAAAACAGCGAATGAAGTAGCCTCTCAGCTGTATGAACTTAACTCTTCCTGAACCCTACGGCCTTGTTTCTCCAGATCTCATAAACCCATGTTACATTAACAAGCATGAACTGTGTTTTGTTCTGCTGTTACATAGCAGGAGATGTTGGGGAGAGTATAAGAATTTTGCTGCACTTTGCAAGCAAGGAACGACCTTTTCTTTTGTGTTTGCTCATTTGTTCTACACTCGGATCATGGCAATTGGGCTGTGCACAGTTTCAAAGACCAACAGGAAGAGCAGCTTGGATACTCTGTATGTGATTAATAGTAAGAAAAAGAAAGAGGGAGACTCTGAAACTCTAGTTTAAATAAGAAAGAACTCCAACTGAGGAATACAGAGTGGAGACAGGGATTGGTCCTTCTGGAGATACAATATTACATTGTGTATGTACATATTCTCCTGCATGTAAGTACTTTTCTTACAGCTGCAACTGAGAGAAAAAGGGTTACATTATAGCAGATCTGAGGGAAAGAAACCATTCTGCACTTTTATATTCCATCTCCTGTGAAGATCCATAGGAACATACCATATAAACTTCATCTTACGGATAAGGAAAGAGAAGCCAAGAATTGGTAATGACTTACCTAAAATCACAATTTGCTGGATTGTATCTGATACAGGATAATCAGGAATGTTAACATATTTTCTGCTTTCTTGTCCCATGTTCTAGACTATAAAGCTTCCCCCAAATACCTTCCTCCCTGCCCTGGTCCATACTGTGTTCCTCTCCCAGATACCCACCCCCAGGAGGGGCTGCTGGGGTCAGGGTCCTGCAAACAGCTTTGCAGACATGACCTTTCCGTGGCCTTGCAGGAGGACCTAGCAGCTCACAGCTGCTGTGGAGAACTGAAAACCAAGCAGAACTGAAAACACTAAACCACTTTCTTTGAGGCTGCAAGGGTATAAAGACTGCACTGCATAAACAGTGGAATTAACTGTTAGTATATGCATACTCATTTAAAATGCTTCAACCCAGTGCACAAGCTGTTTATTTGGCTGCTACTGGAATGCATCAGAGAGAAAATATATTCTTATAGGAAACATACGATGCAGCAGACAAATGGAACCAGCCTTGTGAGATGAAATTGCTGTACATGTTAGCATGTGCCTGTTGCAGAGCCAACTTCTGGAGTGTTCTCTGGACCATGAGTAGAACTTGCACAGCATAAGCGGTATAATCCCATGAAAATAAACACTACAAGAAAGAAAGAAGATCTCTGTCCTAGGGTTTCATGAAATAAATAGTGCAGTCACCTGAGTAGTCAGCTTTGCTGTTGATTTCTTCATGGTATCCCAGGCACAGAAATACAAAGGACAATATGAGAAGCTCATAACAAAGAACACCAAGGTGACATACTTAGCATGCTCTCTTCACATTTATTGTTCTCAATGGCAGTCCTGTGCTAGGGCTTAACTGGGAACAAAAGTTCTCCATTTTTTTAAATTATTTTTTTTTCTTTAGGGAAGCAGGCTTTGCTAAAAAAAGAAAAAACATCTTACTTGCAAAAAAGGGTGAAGAGGAGTGAAAAAAATTTGACCAAAAAATGCGTGAGAAAAATAGGGCCATGATTGAGGTGGATCTGGGAAAACTCTGGTTTCACTGTAAATTGAGCCTCTCTTGTGGCTTTGGTGAAAGACAATCATACAAGGCAGTTCCTAGTATATGTATATATGTATACTAAGAACACGTGTATGTATTCTGGCTGTATGAATACATACATGTATGTATTCTGATGCTATTTTTACATGTATCATCTTAGACATCATTTTACAAAGCAAAATGACTTGTTATACAAACCTGTTTATACCCTTAACCAAGAAAATTTCAAGAACAATACTTACCTCTTAGGCCTTGGGTACCTTCAAAGCCAACTAGTCCAAAACCTTTGGTCCCTTTATCTCCATTTTTACCATGCTCACCTGAAATTTAATAAGTACAATAATTTTCATGTTTACATTAAAGTTGAAAAGTTAATTTTTCATAAAATTTGAGCTTGAAATTCACTGAGCAAAAGTCAAATTAAAAAAATAAAATAAAATAAAGAAGTCTTTCAAAGATATTCCACCTTTCAGTCTTTGTTTGCCAGGATCACCAAAATCACCATAAAATTCTTCTGCCCCATACTACCCATCAATTCCATTCAAACCAAGACTGCCTTGTAAACGTCTTAATGTTGCTGGAAATCCATTGCTTCGGTTTATATTCTTCCTTGTTTAATTCTAATCTGTAACATCAAACAAATTAGATTTTGGACAGTGGAAGCGAGTCCAAATTTTCAATGTAGAAAAAAACAAACCAGTGATCTGATTATAAATACAGATACAGCTTGTCTTTCTTCATGAATTAGACTCTCTGAAAATGCTCTTTTCTTTATACAGAAGGCATAGCAAAAATAAGAAAAAAAAAATAAAATTTGAAGAACAATGTCAGATACCTGTAGAACTTTTTTAGGGGCCTTCCTAGTGTGGGTAGTTACACCTGTGAGAGCCAAGGATGTTTGTTCTAGGTAATGATCATGTGAGAATAAGGGACAAACATATAAAAATGCCTGGTTTTTTAGGAATAGTGCTTAAACTGTGACAGTTGAGAGCTAGTGGCATGGACCTGATCACAGTTTATTTTGTTGCAGACAAGGAGAGGTCCCACTGTCCCACAGGCAGCAGTGCTCTTCCTCACCTCTCAGCCTGACTGTGGGTTAGCATGATTTATAACTTTTTTTGTCTCTGCACAGAGAAGATGTGGAAACAGTAGGGAGGTCAGGAGAGAAATAAATATTCTGTTCTCAGGTCAAATTTGAAAAGTGAGGCTTGCAAGGGGTGGAGATCTAGGGAGAGACTTCTCCCCGTGGAGGAATAAAGCGGAGAGACTACAGCAGCTGGAGGTGGAGTGGGAACTCCAAAACCAGCTCAGGGAAAACAAAAGGATTAGGAAGGCAAAGACTGTTTAGAGCAAAGAAATAGCCTACAATAAAGCCATTCTATGGATGTTTAAAAGGGCAAAACCAATAAAATCCAACAAGTTAACAACAAAAGCCCAGGCATTTAACTGCATGGCATGAAAGCTGAGATAGCGTCATGTGCTTTCAGTTTGGCACTGTGGTCTACACATACTGAAATGTGTGTTAGAGTGGGTCAGAGCAAGGAGGAAAGAGGAGTTAAAAGCAGATGAGTACTTTCAGTCTTATTAAATTTCTTGTAATGCAGTTAGGTTATTACACACAATGTCTCTGTGAGGTCGTAACCTAAAATTTGCAAAGTGAAACAAGGTTATTTTTGCCTGTTTTCCAAAGCCAACACACAACCTCTTACTATTTCATTCCACTCTCAAAAGAGTATTTTGTCTATTTTTGGAAAGCATCACTAAAAATACTTCATTACCATGGTATTTAACTCTAGATTTGGAAATTAAATTATACTTCTTTAGAGGTCATGACACTGTAGGCAGTGGTCAGCCCCAGAGTAACAAAGATATATGAAGAACATATATGAAGATATATGAAAGCAAAAAGAAATAAATATCCCAGATATTTTTGCTGATAATATTTTTAATCCTCCCTCTTCATTTAGATCACAAGTTTTTGGCTATAGCACTGCAATGAACACAGTAACCCCAATAAAAGTTTGCTTTCAAATTTACTCTTCAGTGGTATTCTTTGCTGTAGGTACTAGAAAATACTAATCAACCATATATAATTAAATTATGACCCCTCAAAGGTCCCTCAAGAAAGGGAAGGGTAAATTATGGTCCCTCAAGACATTTTAGATTAGTGATGATCAGCGAATACTCTGGTTATGAGTCACTGTTTGGTTTCAGTATTGTTGAAAATACAGGTACAAACAAAGCTTTAAAACTTTTGCATATCATTTGGGGGTAGCTTTTCAGGAAAAGTTTATTAAATTATTGTTCAGATTGTAATAACATTAAAATGGATTTATCTAATCTTTTAGTCTATCTGCACTGCCTGTTTCCCAAGCCTAAAGTTAACATAGTAATGAACTCAAGTACTTTCTTTGGGCATTTTATTTTGTTTTGTAGGCTTCTAATTTCTTCCATAGCTATTCTGTATTTGTTTTCCCTGAAGGAAAACAAATTCCCCTGGTTCCTATTGAAGGAAATGGAAAACTCACTTCAGCTTTAGTTCAGCGAGAACAAAGTCAAGTATAACATTACACTAAAGAAAGTCTTTCCTGTTCCTTATACTTCATGTTCCATGTCACTCAGTGCTCCAGTTACATTTAGATTTGTGAAATGGGCCTATTTTTCTCTCCCACTACACCTACCTCTTGCCCAGGATATCCAGGAATATCCCTAGGTCTCAGAGAACCCATTGACACGTTTCTGTAGAGGGGTCAGCTGCTCACACATTTCTCCTTCATGCTGGCTGCAAAAGTTGAAGTTTGCTATAAGACTATTTTTTCACACGCTTCTAATTACATGAGTTTCTGGAAATGGTAGTCCCTGTAGTTAAAGAGCTTTAGAAATGTTAGGAAACTAAAGTAGAAACAGTTCCATCAGAAAATCCCACCAAAACACCTCCTAAATTTCCTGTAATTATCTGGTTAACAATGTTTGGATGTACTGCACTCTTCTAGAATCCAGCTAAGGCTAAAAAGACGTTTATAGTCCAAATATTCAAGTGTGATTATTTTTAAATGTGGCTTTTACAAAAATAAGGGAAAAAATTTACAAGAAAATGTCTACGATCTTATCGGTTTGGTTTAATATCCTTGTAAAGTTAAATTCAGATTCAGTGAGCCAGAAGTCTTCCCTAATGCATTTTCACTGGCCTGAGGAGTAGCTTTTTACTATTTTGTTCCCATTCTGAGTCTTCTGATGTGTTTGTTATAATGAGTTCCTGCTGTGTTGGCTCAATTTCATATATCTTCTCATTTGAACCATTTGGTACCTTTTATGATGTTTTAGCTCAAAAAGAACATCTAGTCTCACAAATGGTCCCATGGATGGAGCAATGCCAGGCAGACCACTGGCTCCAGCAGCACCTCTCTCCCTGGGGTGGCCTTGGCATCCAATTTTCCCTGTTCTGCTTTGTCCATTGCACTGTCAAGCTTGTGCAGTCCTTTGTCTCCTCTCCTAAACAAATAACTCACTTTTAGTAGCGCTTTGTAAATTATGACTTGTCCTAACACCATGAGAACAATTATTTAGTGCTTCCTGGCTTTGCAAGGAATTCAGGGTAGGTGAATGTAACAGGAGTATGGAGAAAGGAACAAATGGATCAAACCCATTTCTTTACTTACAGTTCCTTCAACTCCTTTTTCTCCTATTAGAATAAAATATAAATGTTGATAACTTATCTAATTTCAAACTCCAGTTACTTCCCAGTGGGTTACATAACAGCTTTCAGTATGTGTAATTAATATTTTACAGATTATTAGCATCTTAATTGATATCCAAGCAACCTACAAATTATCCATAATGATGATTAAGGTAGTGGAGGATCGCTGATAATTTATTCAGAACTCTTGGCTGTATAAGATGAAAAATACAATAAATATATGTTGACAAAAAACCCTACCTGTGAGTTACATGAGTTTATTCTTAATTCCTAGTTGAGTGACAGAGAATTCTAAGGCTATGGCATTATTTCAGTGGGCATTTTCAAAGAACAAATGCTGAGGATGGGTATTAGAGGGCCTCAGATGGAATTAAACAGACTGTTAAATATTCACAATTGTATTATTCAAAAGCAAAAGGTTTTACTCAGCTTCAGGCAAAAGATTTACACCCTAAATGAGTGTGTTACAGGTGTGTCGGTGTCATCAAATCAAGGAAAATACTTCTCTCCCCAAATCCTTTGACCCCAGTTTTCAGTTTACTCTTCAAGCCTTGCCTTAGTGCACTGACAAGAATACCAGAAGCCTGTTACCTTCACATATGTGTATAGTGACAGCATGGCACAGGTGGTCAGTGCAGACAGCATCTTACTCATGCAATTACCAGGTTTTCTGGAGGAAAAAATCAAAAAGAAGATATTTTATATGTCTATGTCACTTCTCTCCATCGTAAGGCAAATAATTAAATACGTTTTCTGCTGTTTTGTAGAAAAGTTCTGTTTGATTCCTACATGTATCTATCTGTCCAGCAGTGAGAGGAGCCAGAAGGTTTCCCTTTGACTGGGGGGAGGATAAAAGAGCCAGGAACAAATCACAGCCCCAGTGCATCTGTACCATTTCTTGCCCCATGAAGCATTTAACACTCTAATGGACGTAGGAATGGTGGGTGTAGGACCTCTGTAGGACCTCAGACACAGCCAGCAGCACTGATCTGCTCTGCCAGACACCATTAAATGCAGCAGCAGTGAGCACACCCAGCTTTTCCATGCCTCATGGAGCACTGTGTTTGAATGTATGCCAAAGCACACACATTGTGGTACAGGTTGCTCATCAACGGTATGAAATAAGAAAGATTTCTCTCTAAGAAGGGAGAACTGAAAAAGCAATCTTAAATATTGTCCTCTGTATTTTATGAGTAGTTGTGTGTTTTGTTTTGTTTTGTTTTCCTACAACCACACACATTTACACTTAGAAATTGGATGTATTTTCAACTAGCTTCTAATTTGTTTTCCATATCTGTTCACCTCTGAAATGTATTTCCTCTCCACTGTAACCTTAATTTCCCTGTGCTGACTGTACTGTAATAAAAAAAAATAAAAATCAAAGAAGCTTCTAATCCTCAGTCTAAAGCAAAGGCTCATGAGAAACTTTCTCTCAGTACGTTCTGTCCATGGCATCCTGGTAGTCCTGCATAACCCTGCAGAAAGCAGGAAATGAAAATTACGCTACTTATATTTCTTAGCTGCTCTATGGCTATCCATTCCTAGTCTCACAACCATTCCATTGGTTGCAAAACTGACTGACTTGATCGTACACAGTTAGTAACAATTCAAATTTCACAACTGCCCCAGGGAGACTTGCAAGTCCTGGGCTTCCAGAAATTGTTGCTGTTCCTTTTGGACCAGCTACTCCCTGTTCTGGTTCATATTTGGCATTCTGTCTCACTTCAGTGACAACCAGCTACCGAAGGAAGAAAACAAGAAAGTTTCCCGTAAGCACATTTGTCGTGCATTTGTTTCAGTGCCAGCCAGCATGGAAACAGTTAGCATTTGCTTCTCTCCACTTGCCTCTCTATTTCTTGTAGAGCACATTCAGCTGTAAGAAGAACTGTCCCCAAGAGCTCTTTCAGAAGCCAGTAGCCACCTACTCACCTGCAGTATGCTACTAGCCAGGGTCACAAAGATCCCAGACAGACAACTGATTATTCTGTATCTGTTAGCACATATACACATATGCTAGGATCCATTGCAAATTGAAATCTAGATTAAAAGAAAAAGCATACACCAATGCATGCCTTCTGTGAAACTAAAACCAGACTATTTGAGAAGGGACAATCCCAAAAAGATCATGGAATGAAACACCTCCGAGTTACGTCTGTCACTTTTGTCAAGTTTAAAAACCCTGAAGAAATGTGACCATCTGTTGAAGAAAAATGAACAACAAACAGATGATAAGTGAAAATTAATTCTTCCTCAAGCTGCCACAGGAGCTGAATTTATTCAGAGCATTTTCAGATCTGCAACCCTCTGCCATGAGCAACAAGAAAGGGCTCCCCAGTGCAATATACAGTGGCAAATTTCAGGTTTTAAAGACTAGAGTAGAAGTAACCACAACTCACTTGCTAATGAGAGGGATGTATAGCTTGTTTGTGATCCTGTTTACGATCTTGAAAAGCTAGGTGGAAGTAAAGATGCAGTTACTCCTGGATTATCCATCAGTATGAATCAGAGCTTCACTGGGAAGAACTGTTGGTCTTCTGTCACAGTTTGCAGACTCAAAGGTAAAGTGACAGACATATTCTGAATCACTTTCCAATTTACAATCATGACAGAGAATGCTTTGGCTTCTATTTCTGCTCTTTCATGGGCTGTCAAATTAAGTTTTGTTTAAGTTTTTTAGTTCATAATCAAATAAGGAAAGGTTGCATCTGAGAGAAAAGCCTCCAAGTCTGTGCAAAGCTAGGCTTAGTTATTGAAAGAAGCTCTTTTCCAGGCTTCCTTAGCATTTGCACATCCTTAGCATGGATATAAACCCTTCCCTAGTCACCCAGAGATCTGTGGGTGCATACTAATTCCTATTTCCATTATTTCATGAGTAAATTTCAGCCATACAGAAGAGTAGATGTTGCCAGTAGGCCAGTGAAGCCTTCCTGCTTTATGTCTTTATGATTATGACAGGCAAGAAATCCATTTTCCACCTGCACAGCTCTAGCCTCAGCTGTAGAAAATGGTACAGTTCTGTTGCCCTCCACAAAAGATGAATGAGTGGCAAAGCTCTTGTGGCAGTTTTTGTGCTTTGGATGACCACAACAGAATGAAACAGGAGAGTTCCACAGAATCCATAGAAGAGTCTAACTTCTGCAGCTGTGACATCTAGACCCTTATTTTCAAATCCATCCTGTCCCTGCCCTCCTTTCAGACTTTTCCAGTCCCACTGCCCTCTGGAAGAAGCCAACTTCGTGCCAGACTTGTATAAAGTGTTAAAAATATGGATGCCCTATAGATAGAAATATAATTAGCTAGTAAATGAGGCCAATCAGCCTTGGTCTTTGATTGCTAAGCTGTAAACAGAATTTGGTGGGCCTGGGTTGCATTCTGTTTGTACAAAATACAAAAATTTAAATCAAAATGAAAAATTCATATTTTTATTCTAAGAACTATCTTTCAGGGAGCACTCAGCAAAGATGCAGCAATAGTAAGCAGGTGAGGGACCATGCAATACATGAACTGCTAAATTATTTATTTTAGGAGCTACTAACAGCACATTTTGGACAGCAAGCAATTCCTAACTCTGTAAATTTAAAATTTTTTTAAATACATACAGATTTGGAAAGGAGAGGGGGGAATATGCTGCAATACCAAAAGGAAGCATCATCCTTTGGGACTTTCTGCCCCTGACCGCTCAAGCTTCTGCAACAACTGACCAACTCCCTACACCTGATTTGGTAACCATAATCAGTGTAATCTAAAAATTTAAAAGTGAAGGAAGGAATGCTGCATACTTTTTGAACCTTTTTCTTAGCAGCAAAGATAACTAATAGCTGGGGAAAAAAAAGGAACAAAGAAAGTAATGCTAACCTGTGCTTTAATCACTATTACTTCTTGGCATGGTAAACCACCATCTCCATTTGAGCCCTCATCAGACATCAAATGTTCATCAACTACAGTAATTAAAATTGTAATTAGATATTCAGCATGTGAGACTATAACAGAAGTAGGAAAGAGTCATCAGCATTTCACAGGGACTGCAAGTTGACACTCCTAGGAGCAATGTCTCAGAGAAGGTAAGTGTTCAGGCCTTGTTCTTTAGCTCCCCATTTAGCCCATTGCACTGGAGAACCACACTCTTTTGGGGCAGAAGCTCTTGAATAAGTATAGATATAAGCAGGTAAACCCACTTACCACAGTGTTGCACTGTAGAGATTTAACAACTCGGGTTCACAGCAGGAAGCTGGACATACTGCACTGCCTCCGAGCTAATCGACAAGCCTCGTCAAGCAGTTTGCATACAGCCAACTCATCTGTCACTCTTAATTTCAGAATTAACTTGAATAAAACTTCAAATATCTCTGTGTTACTCTGTAGCTGCATCCACATTCTGCGTTCCCTCAGTGCTGTAATTGTTATATTTTGCTTCCATTGTTATAAACAGTTGTCTGATATTGTCAGCTACAATTAGCTTGGTTGATTGCACTTTGGATTTTTAGCTGCCCTATTTCTATCTAGGACATTCCTGACAGAAACACACTTATGTGTATATATACATGTGTGTGTGTGTGCACGTGCGTATGTATGTGTACATATATGCAAACTTATATATGCACACACAGATATATATGTATGAGATACACATGCGTGTGTGTGTGTGTCTACTGCCTGCATGGGTAAACCCAGCGCAGCTGGGCAGCAGAAGCCTGCTAGTGTAGACATACTCTGATCTGTGCATGATCTATTCATGTGGCCCGAATCAGATGCTGCAACTCATGCACAGTGCAAAGTGATCTGAGCTCACAACAGCAGAGATACAGCAACTTTGCAGGAGTCTTGACTGGGTTGCAGGTGTCAAAAAGCCCCAGAAAAATGTTTTTTAAAAGTCTTTTAATTCTGACTACACTAAATGTGGTGCTGAAACAGAAGGATATATCTGGATGAACTTGGATATTATTTGCTCTAATTAGGAGTTACTCTTTTTGTATGGATTTAACAATACCTACATTACATATTAAAATACTTACAGTATTGCTGGAAGGATGTAATCAAATTTTAGTACACATTATTGCTTTGTAGTGAACATTACACATTTTGCTATAAAGTTTAAGACTTTATATCTTGGAATCCCCAAACTCCCGTAAAGTCAATTTCTCCTTGATCTCCCTCAAGGATTGAATAACAGCTATCAATATTAGACACAGATGTGTTACCTTTCCCCAGGAATCTACACCAGTAATGTAGCACACTACTGTGGAGACTTCAATGCAATTCACTTATCTTTACCTTCCTGCAACACTTTATATATACTTCTCTGGATTTTTCAAATTCACATGCACAAACACAAAATATAGCCATGGTTGGAGTGAACTACCAATACATTACAGCAGTTTTGGGGAGGTAATGGAAAATCCTTCTATACCTAAAGACAGAGGAAGTTCTATTATCTCTTTTTATGGGACAGCAAAGCAGAAGATTTAATTCAAAAACCATGGGTAACCAGAAACAGGTTTCTGAAAGTCACCAACAAAAGGACATCACCAGAAGGATGTCATTCTATAAAATCCTGTAGCAACACCAATTAAGTATTAACTCAGCAAGAAGAGAGCTGTCATTTGAGTCATTGGTATCACCATTTATGTATCAAGGCTTTTTCTACTATAGAACTAGTACCTTCAAATTTGTTTCTCAGTTTTGAAACCATGATTAGTGATCTCTGCAGTGGCAGGCATCCTTAAATATCCCCCACCACAATAAGCTATTCGGCACTTGCTTTCCTGCAAAATCTTCCACCAACATCTATATAGTTCAGCACATGGGGAAAAGAGGCACAAGCTGCAGCTGGTCCAGACCTCTGATGGGGCATAATGGGCATTTGCTGCCTGACCATCCTGCCTCTGCTGGGAAGAAGGGAGACTGAGTTCTGTCTGTCTTACCCAAAATAGGGAGCGCTAACCCCAGCCCCCCTCAGTATTTAGTCATCGCATTTCACAATGCTTCTAAGACACTGTTCACTCCTTTTTCTTTGTGTCCTCTGTTTCCAAGTCTTCCAGATACTCCCTAAAATGGAAAACGTAGTTCATACTGACAGCTGCTTTCAGTGATGAAAACATCATGAGGATGCTTTCATGAGGAAAAACTTCTTCACTGAGAGGGTGATGGAGCACTGGAACAGACTGCCCAGAGAGGTTGTAGAGTTCCCTTCTCCGGAGACTTTCAAAACCTGCCTGGATGTGTTCCTGTGTGGCGTGTCCTAGGTGATCCTGCTCTGGCAGGGGGGTTGGACTAGATGATCTACAGAGGTCCCTTCCAACCCCTAACATTTTATGATTCTATGATAACTATTTTATGGTTCTGTTGTAACTGAAGATGATGACATGATGTTACGTATATTTCAACTCTAGACTCTCATAATACACTTAAACTACAGGAGATGCACAAAGGTATTGCTGGGAGAATTTACAACAGTCAAAGAGCTGTCTCCCTTTGAAAGGGAAAGTCATTCATAACACGGAAAATATTGCAGCATTTATCAGCCTGTCAATCAAATTAGTGTTCTTTATTTTACTGATTTAATCTAATTTTCCAGGCAACTTTTTAACTTGAAGTCATAAGGAATTTGTACAGACTGAGTCTCTTAGCCTATATCCAAGATAAAGTTCAGGTCTGAGAAACCAGCATTTCTAGTGGAGGCTACAGCATCTGGCAAGCGTGACAGCAAAGCATGACAAAATTTCACATCACACGTGTACAAAATGTAACAGCACGGTGCAGATGAGGACACATAATGGGGCAGAGCCTACCATGACAGTGATGATTAAAACCTCTCAGCTTCCTCCATGTACTTTTAGATTTGGCTGCTAGGATTACAGCTCACTCAGAGTGACACCAGCAAGCTTGGGATTTATTCTTTCTGCCCCTGAGAACCATAAGTGTATGTTGATGTCTTAATGAATGGTTAAAATCTCAAATCACACAGCAGCAGTCCTCAACAGGCTGTGGCCCTCCCTTCCTCCCTCCCTCCCCCCTAAGAGAAGCCAAACAAGCCCTACACAAGGCCAAGTTTCTAGAGCCCAGGTGCTTTTCCACAGCCGGAGGGGAGAGGTGTGGGAAGCCATTTTCAGTTTGTCGTGGGATCACAGTGTGCAGGCAATCCAAAAATTTTGCTGACTGCCAGATTTTCACCCTTAAAGGGGGCAGCAAAACCACACTGTTACTGGAGCCCAGCACAGATGGAGGAAAACACCTGCACCCTGGCATTGCCGCTCTTCTTCTCATCCTACTCACTTCAAAGCTGGCTTGGTAACAGAAGGATAATACTTTGTTTTAATATCCAGACTGAAGTCTATGGTTACTACATTTATACCTCTGTCAGACTGTCTTTTTGTGCCCTTGGTGGCTGTATTAAAAGATAAACAAGGTATGGAGGGGAATTAGCAGCACTTCCATGTGAACAAGAAAAGCTCCTCATGGACAGCAAGTTGTGTTTTAAAGTTACCTGGGGGCCTGGTGCACTGTGATCTTACAGTCTTCTAACACATTGGCACAATGGGTTTCCAGCAACATGGAGTTCAGCACTTTCTCCATGCTGGCAACAAAGACACTTTATTCATTATCTGAGTCCTGATTTCCATCCAAAGACAAATTTCTGGCAAATGAGTTTCAGTGACTCTGCAGGCAGGGGAGGGACAAGCAGCAGAGAGCTGGCAGGACTTTTCTTCCCCTGCATCTGGGAAGAAGATTTCCAGGGCGAAGCCTGAGCAGGCAGGGAGGAGGCAGAGGGAAGTGGAGAGAAAAGCAGCCCCTGGCTGTGTCAAGTACAGGCAACCAGCTGGGATTTCAATGAGCAGCCCTTGGGAACAGGACTTGGTCCTGGCTTTGGTTTTGATTTCGCTGTGTGAGGAACTGCAAAGCTGTTTCTTCTCAGAGTGCATTAGAAAGGCTGTAAAGCCCTATGGCAGAGCTGCCTCTTGGCAGACAATGTGAGTGCAATCACATAAACATTAGAGGACTCCTGTAATTTCCACATCAAGGAGGACCTCCTTGGTTGCTGCTGGTGGGCACCTCACAAAACCCTCAGGAGGTGACCTACACAGTACCAGGCTGGCTTGTTGATGCAGCAGCTCTGATACATTCCCAGTCAATGATCTCTTCCTGAACCTTCTCCCTAGGTAGTTCACACTGAGAACATCAGCCTGTTCATTTTGACAAAAAAAAATCTTAGTTTCCAAATAAGTTTTCCGAATAAGGAAAACCCACCTGATTAACAGGTGGCTTAGAGGCTGGTGCCACAGACAGAACTTTGGAATTTTTGGTCATGGGTAAGTTTTCATGGTGCCATGTCTGGTGACAGATGGAGTTCATCTGTCTAAAAGGGCGGAAAGGGAACTTGCAAATGAGTTGGTGGGGCTCATAGAAAGGGTTTTAAACTAGTTTTGAAAGGGGAAGGGGATAAAACCTGGCTCACTAGAGTTGAGCCTAATGGTGGTAGGCCAGTGTCAGGGGTGAAACCTATACTATTAACTTCCTGAAGCACCTGCACACCAAAGCACGCAGCATGGGGAATAAGGTCTCCCATCCTCCTAGGGTGAAATCAGTGTGCTCAGCTCACTCCCTGAAATGCCTGTACACCAATGCACGCAGCATGGGCAATAAACAGGGGGAGCTGGAAATCTATGTTTGCACAAGGGGTTATGATCTGGTGGCGATTACGGAGACGTGGTGGGACAGCTCACATGACTGGAAGCTGGTCATGGAGGGCTATGTCCTTTTTAGGAAAGACAGGCAAACAAGGCGAGGTGGTGGAGTTGGTCTTTACGTGAGAGAGCAACTAGGATGTATTGAGTTCTGTCCAGGGGAGGATGAGGGGTGAGTTAAGAGTTTGTGGGTAAGAATTAAGAGACAGGCTAGCATGTGTGATACTGTTGTGGGTGTCTATTACAGGCCACCTGATCAGGATGAGGAAGCTGGTGAAGCCTTCTACAGGCAGCTGATAGCAGCCTCACAATCACAGGCCCTGGTTCTCATGGGGGGTTTTTAACTACCCAGATATTTGCTGGAAGGCCTACACAACCAGCCATTCACAGTCCAGGAGGTTCCTCCAGTGCATTGATGATAACTTCTTGATGCAAATGGTGGATGAGCCAACTAGGAG
>WUAM01000415.1:1317735-1349769 GCA_024336885.1 Actenoides hombroni | reverse complement strand
CTAAAACAAAAAACAAAAACCACACAAACCAACCAAACTAAGAGGATACTGACTGTAATGAAAAAGGAGTGCCTTAAGAGATTACACAAGGAGAAGTTCGCATGAGGGATGTCAGAAAAATGTGTAAAAAGCTTGTTTAGTTAAAAAATGTGGATAAACTCTGAGAAAAACAATGCACTAGTAAATCCCACCAGTGAGGCTCCCCAGTCAAGCCAGTCAGCACCACCTGTCATTGGGTACTGCAAGGAAGCAAAGAGTGAACCACCTGGCTGAGCCACTCACCAAACCAGAAGACTCATCAGCTGATGGTTTCGGTAGCAAAATAAATTAATTTCTTCAAGTGTTCCTCTCCAGACTTTCTGGGATAGAACAGATCTTCTAACAATCAAGTAATCATTTGGCATTGGTTTCTTTCTTGCCCAGCACTATCTTGTGCCAAGACCATCAAAAGCTTTGCTTGCATTCTTGTCTGTCCCAAGCATGAGCATTTAATCTGGCGTGGTACAGAAGAGACCCAGAGATTGCCTGTCTGATAGGACATCAATGTCGACATGGTCTTCACTATCAAAATTGCTGACTTGTCATAAATCTCACCCAAGATGTGGACTGCCTTCCTTCAAAGGCCACAATGATGGAGAACTCAGATGGGAAGCCATTTGAGTAAGCAACACTATAAGAAAAATACATGTAAGGCCTGTTAAAGTCTGCCTGCTGACAAGTACAGAAAAGATCCATTGAATAAATCAAATTTTTTATGGTTTTCACATAGCTATTTTAATAGCCCTGTAATGCAGTAGAGATACCCACATCAAGAGATGTTGAGGAATACATTTTAAGAGTAGCATGTAAAGGATTTGGCTTCATGAGAGGCTTCCCAATAATAATTAACCATGTGTCTGGAAACTTCAAAGAAGAAAAGGTCACTATCTTCATTTTTATCTTGGGTGAACTTCTGTTGAAGACACCAGGATCACTCTTCCTGTGTATCTGTGCAGCAATCAGCACTGCTTCACCAGTTGCACAGCGGAACAGGCTGAGACTACCAAGAGCAGGTTGTTCATTTGCCTGATGCTTTGAGGTGGGAAGGGAGTGATCTCGAGATGATTTTATGAGTATCAGTTACAATTAACACAATGATTTGTTTGTTTAGCACTGTCTTATCTCCTAAAAAAACCCACAGAGAGCTTAATTTATAGTTTATGTAGAGCTTTTCCAGTTCTGTGTGGTAGGATTTCTGTGGTGGGCTACAGTTCATGAGCTGTATTCTTCAGCTATGCTTATGTCACTTACTTCAGACAATCTGAATCCCTGAAGAAGCTCAAACTGTGATATTTGGAAATATTTTTATTACTTTCATTTGCTTGACATGGATCCACATAAATTCGCACTTGGTAGAATTTTCTGCCCATCTTCTTGACCTCAGTGGTGCAGTTGCTCTTTAGAGGTAGTTGCTTATCTAGAAATGCTGGCCTTGTGAATGCTGCCAGTAGAAAAGGTAATTGTTGTGGTTATTTCCTGGCCTAAATTTTAAAATCATGAAGTTTGGCAACTCAAAGGCTTGAAGATACTGCCCTACTTTCAAAGAAGGTCTGTGTGCCAGGAGCATGTACAGCCCTGGTGCTGGCAATTCCCAAAGGAGGAAGTCAAGCAAAGACAGAATTATGGACCTCCTTCCTCACTGCCTACTAAAACTGGAAGTTTATGACAGTTTGGACTGGAGAACACACATTTCTCGTGCCCCACAACTTCTGAATCTGCACCTAAATCAATCACTTGATTTGTCCTTTAAGAAAGCTCAATGTGATTTTTATTTATCTCCTTGTTTTGTCTACCTGAAACATTCTACAGCAAGCGCACTTTTAAATCAACAAACTAGTTGGAAGGTATGAGACATTTCCTTCCCCAGCTCTAACAATGACTTCTCGCCCTGCGAAAAAATATCTACTCTTCACAACCACTTATTTCATAGGTAATTAGAAATAAAAAGGGAGTGTTTTGTTAGGAAACGTGTTTCTTATCCAGCTGCATGAAACACAATTGCATCCACTTGCTTAATCTACATGTAGGCTTCAGTTCTGTAAGCTTAGCCACAGCACCTCACTGCTGGTAGCTTGAAGACTATGGACTGTGACAGCACTGGGTCCACTGTAAAAATCTTGAAGCCAAGCACAGCACTCCGGGTGAGCATTTCCATACTGACATCCGATGTATCCTACCAACTAAAGGAGATTTGCTATTTCAGAATACTCTGAAAGACCCATTCATAGATGTAGAAACAAATTTGGTGGGTTACTTTATAAAATCGTATAATCTTTGCACGCCAAGCATATTTCTTCTGGTCACAAGACAAAAAAAAATCCCAACAAAATCCAAACATTTAAGCTGTGATGTTAAATTACATCCCAAATGAAGGTGTAGTTCAGGTGGTTTTCTAGTTCTGTGTATACACAAATGAAATAAATACACAGAAATATATACGTATCTTAAACAAACAAACAAAAATAAAGGGGAGGGGGACATATTCTAACAATAGATATTATTAATTTAATGAGCTATATGGTCATCTCTTTCAGAAAAAAAACCCAACCCAACCAATGTGTTGTACTTCAATACTACTAACAGAATTTGTTGGACTACCTCCATTCTAAAACATCATGGATAAATGATGAAGAAAAAGCATGGTTACTTCTCTTTTTTTCTTCATGTTTGCCGAACAAAGAAAAGTATTTTCAGCCAATTCCAAATTGGAATTTATCAGCTATGAAGGGACAAGGGTAAGAGAGAGCATTTTTATATTTCCATACCTAGCATTGATTCAATACAGGCACAATGAAGTACTGAAGAGTATCACCAGGAGAACTGAAACAGCCCGAAATTGCCTTGTATGATACATTATATGTGTGTCTATGAATGAAACTTTTAATAGTTAATTCTGATCACTATTAATGGTAGTCCTCTACTAACAATCTCTTAAGCATTTGGCTTGCAGTGATTTTTATTCAAAAGATACATGTACTAACATTAAAAAAAAAAAATAGTTGACAAATTTAGAGAGGTTCTTATGTAATATGTTCATAATCTCTGGCTAAAGATGCTCTGCCTCTACACTGAATAAAAAAAGGTGTAAGTGCTTGGAATGTAAATATTCCTTCATTATATGATTTCATGGCCTAGAAATATACACTACAATTCTTTTGAAAATTAGATTGAAGAATCATCCATGATAAGAAAACATCAAGTAGCATCTCCCATAGCTAGATTATTAATATAAATAACAGAAAATAATAGAATTTCAACTAACATGTATTAACAGCTTTCCAGACATAGCACACAAAACTACAAACTAACCCTGTTCTACTGAGAAGTGAAGCTAAATATTGAATGTGCCACTTAGAGTTTACTGTGAAAGTCTTCTCTAAGAATTCAGCTTTCTACTTTTCTACAGATTCTCACTAGATGATTCATGTAGTTGTTGTGTTTTGGTTTTTTGTTTGTTGTAACATGGTTTTGATGTTTTTCTCTATCCCATTTCCTGAATTTAATTAGCCAGACATGGATTGTATTTTTTACATGGAAAGGAATAGTGCTAAACAGTTTTACTTCTTATCATTGTCACCACAACATCCAGCCCTGAAGCTACTGATGCCAGGAGTTTTGCTCTTAACTTCGTTTGAAAAAGATAACGCTCAAAATTACTAATGGCAAAACAAATCTCAATTTATTGATTGCTACCTGCAAAGGAAACTCCCAATTCCTATAGGACTGCAGGGAGGTAGGGAACAGACCCCTGGTGAGAACATGTAAAGGTCAACAAGTCTCCCACTGACCGAACCACTTCTATTTCTTCTAGTTCTGATCACCATTAATGACCATCTGCAGCCATCCATCGACAAACTCAGTGTTGTGTTTGCAGTGGTGAGGCCCTCATCACAGAGAGCTAGCATTGGCATATAGGTACCTAATGTTTGCATATATATGCATCTCTTGGAGAGAAAAAGAATAACTGATTAATGAGTTCCAGGAATACTCACCAAAGCCTCCCTGGAGATGAAACAGAGACAGATCCTTCTCCTGAAGCTGAGGCATTTTGGAGTGCTTCCATCTGGGTAACTCAAATGCTGCATTTGAGCCCGGATGTACCCTGTTCAGCATCAAGCCTGCAATTGCTGGGTTTTGCAGCAGCCAACCTCAGTTATCATCTTACCCATCAGCCTGTCTTTGGCTATAAACAAAAAAGGGACAGAGGAGTAAAGAGATATGCGTGCACTGACATACACAAATGCTTATCAAAACAAGGATAACAGCATTAATGTGCTATTAGGCTGTTGCAACAACATTAAAAATATGCATTTGGAGCATAGTGCTTTAAATACTTATATTCAAATAAATAACAACACACAGAAAACAATTCCTAAAGTAAACATCAAAGGACTTCACCATCTTTCAAAACCTTGCTTAAAATGTTCTATTAGTATAGTCAGTTACTTTTATATCTCTGTATATTTAATATAGGGAAATGTTTATTATATCACTTCGTAGTATTAAAAAGCAATCTTTGTTAAAGTATGTGTGTATTTACCTTGAAAGACAGCCTGCATATTTCATACTTGATATCTTGAGGTAAAAAATGCTTTTAACATTCCTATAATACAACATTTAAAAAATTCTTACATGAACTGCAGTTTAAGTGTTTGATCCTTTTTGTATTCTGATTATTCTGAATAAAATCTCATCTGGTTCTAAAGAAAAGGGAGAGAAATCAAATGTAAAAATTCCTCTAACACAGTTAACCATATGCTGCACTTCGACAGCAGCCAGGGAAGGACAGCCGTCTGGGATGGATACCCTATGATAGGTAAAACTTTTGCAATAGGGGAAAGCAAATGCAAGCAGGAAACACCAGATCTTTGACAGCCGAGAAGCAAAGCTGCTGCAGGAAGTAAAAAGTCTATGAGCACACATGGCCCACAGGCAATCAGAAGGAAATATGTAAAAGCTATGGATGAAAACAGATCATAGAACCACAGAATCATAAAATAGTTTGGGTTGGAAGGGATCTTAAAGATCATCTAGTTCCAACCCCCTGCCATGGCAAGGACACCTTCCACTAGACCAGGTTGCTCAAAGACCCATTCAAACTGGTCTTGAACACTTCCAGTAATGGAAGATACACAACTTCCCTGGGCAACCTGTTCCAGTGTTTCACCACCCTCATACTAAGAGCTTCTTCCTAATTTCTAATCTAAATCTACCCTCTTCCAGTTTGAAGCCATTATCCCTCATCCTATCAGTACAAGCCCTTGTAAAAAGTCCCTCCACGACTTTCCTGTAGGCCCCCTTCAGATTTTGGAAGGCCTCAATAAGGTCTCACCAGAGCCTTCTCTTATCCAGGCTGAACAATCCCAACTCTCTCAGCCAATCCTCACAGGAGAGGATTTCCATCCCACTGACGATCTTCGTGGCCCTCCTCTGGACCTGCTCCAACAGTTCTTGTGTCGGGGCCTCCAGAGCTGGACACAGTACTCTAGGTGGGGTCTCACAAGAGCAGAGTAGAAGGGCAGAGTTTCCTCCCTCAACCTGCTGGCCACAGTCCTCTTGATACAGCCCAGGATATGGTTGACTTTCTGGGCTGCACTTGCACATTGTTGGCTCCTGTTGAGCTTTTCATCAACCAGCACCCTAAAGTATTTCTCCTCAGGTCTGCTCTCAATCCATATTCCACCCAGCCTCTATTTGTACTTAGGATTGCACTGACCAATGTGCAGGACCTTGCACTTGGCCTTGTTGAATTTAATGACGTTGACATGTTCCCACCTCTCAAGCCTCTCAAGGTCCCTCTGGATGGCATCCCTTCCCCCCCACAAGGCTGCCTCACACCAAATGCCTTTTTCAGACCCCCATTACCTTTGGGCACCTTTTTGCTTCTCATTTCAGTGCCCACAAACTCTGTCTTCCTGCAGTACAGTGGGATTCTTAGGGCCTCTGCTTCTTTTGGAAGGTCTCGTTTCCAGTGGAATTGCCTGGAAATTCTCACTAAGACTGAAAGGTATTTCTGGATTGCTCTTCTTCCATCTGCCCAAGAGCTTTCATATATGTGACACCTTACTGGCAGGGCAGCTTTTGTTAACAGACAAGCCGTGCTCAACCATCCTTGAGATTGATCCATATTTCTCAGTTACTGAGTCTTCCTTAGAAGATATTTCTTTTCCTTGTTCTACCTGAGGGTGAGTTTGTAATATTTCAGCACATCACTTACAGTCCAGCAGTAAGTGATATATGATGAACTAAAAATCTAACGAAACTTTTCTAGCTGCTACTTATATGTACTATGGAAATTTTGGCTACCTGTTCATCACAGCACACAAGAGTTAATAAAAAATCCTAATTCACTATAGTAGAACAAAATTTTGCTGATAATTAGAAGTCATAAGGAAGCATTTCTTCATTATTCTCCTTGTTTGAGGCAATTCTACACATACGTGTAAGATTCTGCTGGACCCTGATAGACAATGAGTAGTAACGAAGTGCAATATTTTACAAGGACCTGGCAGATCCAAGAGAAATATATCAGGTGTGGATAGAGTGGACCATGCAGAAAAAGAAACGATCAGTGTTATAGCTGAGCAGTCCATCAGTAACCCTTTATTTGTTTCTCCCTCTCACATCATCTTAAGGAGACTCTGGGGCAGTGTTCTCCTTAGGGTATACTGGACAAAGGAATGGGAACTTCCATGGCTGACACTGGAATGAATCCAAAATAAACCATTTCTGTACTTTTGTGATGTCGCAATCACCCCCTTAAATTATCCTTGAAAAAAAACCAAAAACATGAAGACCAAATAGCTTCCAGTAATCCAAAACATTAGTTTTGAGTATTCCCTGGGTTATATTGTGTCTGGCTGTTTAACTAGCAGCAGCACCAGGGGACCAGGTAACTCTCACTGGTACTTGGGTGTATCTCCTCACTCAACACTATAATAAGTTCCAGGGAATACATGTGGTAGCAATTACTGTCATCTTCCATCAAGACTTAAAATGCTGAAAAATTCCTTTTAATCTGTACTTTTTCTTCCTAGTAGACCAGATACTTCAGCATGCGATGACCAGGCCTGTGCTTTCTGTGATAGCTATGCACTCCTTCCATATGAAGCAATGGCATTTGACCATATAATTCATAAGAAGCCCCCTACTCTCACGAGGAGCAGAAACTTCCCTCCTACTCTAAGTAAATCTAATGAACTGCTATTATATACCACCTACATCAAAACATAAAATCATAAGAGGAAACAGAGAACTATTATGTTTTTTAAAGACACAAATGCCACAGTGAGATTACAAACTTGGAATGCTTGCCCACATATTGTAGCCTTGGCATTTGCACAACCACAATGCAACCTTCATTAATTTCTTGGCTTAAAACATTACAACAACAATTTTTTTTTTTCCAGAGTAATGTATTCATCCATAGGTTTGAGGACTATTAGTTCATCTCCTGTCACTCTTTAATGACAAAATAGAGGTCTCTTCTGTTCCTCTTAAAGTTACCAGAAAAGAGTTCAGCTTCACTGTGCATGTCTAAGCTTGCTTTAGATTTCATGAAATCTTTATTTCTGGAGTGAATACAGCAAGCACACTTGCAATATATTTCTTGGTATCTCAGGGAGACCTCCTTTCAAAAATTTTACAATAACAAAAGATAGTATTTGGAGAAGCAGTGAAATAAAACTTGAATCAGGAGAGTAGTGGCAACTGGGATAAAATAAATAATAAATCCAGCATGGCAGCCATTAAGTAGCATTCAAACTAAGACTTCAACTGAAATCTGCTCTGCAGTAGCCCTTCCAGCTATAATACTCAGACAGCAACTGCAAATTACATGAATATTTGGAAAAAAAAAAAAAAAAAGGGCCATCTGCACACAAGTAGTTACCACTAAGTTCCAGGCTCTTCAGGCTTTGATTATCATGTGGTTAATTGTTATTGTCTGAAAAGAATCACGCCTAGTTTCTTGGACTGAAAACAAACAGATTAATGTTTCTCTTTCTTGCTTCCACTTCCTCTGTTTCATACTGAAATGTCAGAACAAATCAGCAGTGAAAATATTCATAGTCAAACCCAACAACTGTCCCTTGCAGCAGTGGCTCAGCTGTATCTGTGCTCTGCATTGTAAGGATGGAAACCTAACGAGTTCCAAAGGAAGTCCTCTGCATCATCAGGAGTCAACCCTATGGTCATCAGAATTCTCCCTTACACACACATACAAAAAAATTATTTTTGAAGTGAAAATTAGGTGGCTTCGATTTTAAACTGCAAAATGTTAAAGCTCTGCCGAGTACACCAGTGACCCGGGAAGGTGCAGACCGAAAGTATACAGTGAGTATCTCTTCCATCCACCTTAGCAACCCTCACAAATTCTGACCCCGTGTCCATGCTAGTCTGATACTTCTTCTGTTTCTTTGCAAACACCTATACCTTCAACAGCTGGTCTTTCTCCATTTTTACATTAATTTTTTCCCCTTCAGCCCCAGTGACTGCCTCTGCCTCCTGTTTTGATAAAGTAGTTCTTCAAGGCTATCTTCTCAAAGAACATTTGAACTCAAAAAATGTTAGCAGCAAATATTTCTAGATAAAACACTGATATTAGTCCTCTGTCAAGGATTACAACTGGTACAAAGTAACAAATAAGTGGCAAGGTCAACACATCGTCATTGCTGTAAAATGCTGAAGTTAAATACAGTAACCAAGCACAAAACTGATCCACAAGCATAGATTCTTGCAGATTCCCCATATTTGTAGATCAAACTATTACAGAAGTAGAGAAAGGAGAAAATCTTTCCTATTTGCAGGTATCTATAAAACCTCACATCTGTATTGTTCTTCTGTTTGTGGTAGAAAGAGTAAATCCCTCTATAGCCTGAACATGTAGCAGCTGCAGATCTGCACCTTCCCGGGTAGCAGATGGGGCACAGGTCTATCAGGCAGGGCTTTAACATTTTGCAGTTTAAAAATCAAAGCCATCTAATTTTCCCTTCAGGCAGAACCCAGTGCCTCAGTTACACTGGAAGTAAAAGGGTCTCAGTGGCCCACAGCATCAGGGCATTTTCTCTCACTGGTCCAGTGGAGGGCAGCAAAATATTTACTAGATACCTCTTTTAATGTCCTCATCACTGAGCTGTTTCAACAAACATCTGCATAAAAACCTGGAAAGAGGTACTTCTTTGTTTTGCTTACAAGACTTTACATATTTGTTTATTTTAATTAGAGATAAGTTCTTAGAATATTTGAAACTACTTTTCACATCAGAGATCAGGCCTTAAAACAAACAATGCTTCCTTTATAAATAACTCCGTGGTGCTCCCATTCTTTCCAGAGCTAATGACGTCAGTATCAAGAGGAAGAGGGTACTAATGCTCTGTGTCGAAGCCAGCTAGTCTGTTCTCTGGAAAGCTTGTGTAAATTCACCAGTGGTTTAAAGCCAAGTGCATATCTCCAGCACAGCTCTATTGGTTCGTGTACTGATCATCTTGTGTCATTCGTTTGCTATGAGCACATGCTATCTCAGCTTTTAGTTTAATATCAAGAGGAGCCAGCAGTACTAATGGCATAGTATGGAGACTGTGTCCTAAGCTGGAAGCTAAATTTAAAAAGGGTAATATTTTAATGCATCTGTTAATGGATTTTGTAAAATTCTCTTTAGTAGAATATGAATATGAAATATAATAATTTTATTTATTTTTACATTGACTTTTTTCATTAAAAGCTACTGATAATTACCATCTGAATAGGGACAGACTGACTGCAGAAAGACTGCTGAAGATAAAATACAGCATGTCTAAAATCTTCAGTCTAAATCACAGAAACTGTAAAAGGTCTTTAACTAAAGAGTGCACATGTGTTTTATAGCCAGTAAAAAACCCACTCTCTTCATGAAATGTTTGGGGCATCCTCCTGGAAATGAGCTCTCCTACTGCTTTTTGTAATGACAACAAGGCAGAAGGCAGAACAAAGAGACACCACAGAATAGTTTGTAGTCAAGAAGGGAGCAGAGGCAGCTGCGTTGTGCCTCCAGCATCTGCTCACACATTGAGCTGGTGATACCTGTGCCGCAGAGCCGCTCCAGCACTGGAATTCACCCTGGCAGGAGAGGGGAACAGATGCTGGCACCCCAAGGGTGACAACTGTAGTGATTCTGGAACTGGCTTCAGGCAGTCTGTGCAGGAGGTCAGGCTGAAATATTGAGGAGCACACACAATGGGAACAATGGACAGAAGTTTGAAGCATGCAGGTGATTTTTTTCCAGCAAATACTGGCAAAATCCAGTGGTTTAAATTATAGCTGAAGCAAAGAGCTATTAGGTATCTGAATGCAGCTACGTATCAACAAGTGCGTAGATAATGTAATGAGCACACTGAAGAACCCTTCCTACCCCACAAAATGGGCTATAGAGTAAACTCAATTAAATTATTCCTAATTATACCCCTGGAAATTCAGGACAGAGTAGCCTGTGCGAATGTAGCAGTACTCAGAAACAGAAAAGGGTTTGCTGTGTTTCTCAGAAAGGTACTGGCAGTTGCTGGTACTAAAGATACTTGATTGCCGAGAGTGAAGGTGTAGAGGATCATCATGCAGCAGAACAGCTGAACTGCAAAAACCAAGACTTCCAGCTGAGGGGTGCAGCAAGCCACTGGGGCTTTCCTGTAGGATTGCCATACGGCCAGCTCCAGAGTATTTGCAGCTGATTCTTTAGAGAAGGTAAAATTCTTGGTAGCTCAGTGAAAATACAAAAGAGATAGGAGATCTCTTAATGAGAGCTGGGATTTCAAACAGGAAAAAGCACTGACTGGGGAGGGGGTGGGAGTAGGGCAGAGCTCTACACAGCATTATTCCTGAATTACTACACTACTTAAGCAGGATAATTTAACATAAAACAAATTACCAACTTCCTCTTGGAGCTGGATGAACAACCCGTAAGGATGTAGCTATATATAATGCACCTTGACTTGTTACAGTGTACAAAGTGCCTGTACATACACATAAATTCTACTACATGCTCTCACTAGGCTCTGGCAAATTATTTTCACTGGCACATGCTGTACTAAATGTAATTACAGAAAACACAGTGCTCATAGAGCAAATGCTGGCATCAGAATGGAAGTCTTGCAAAAGAAAACTGCTCTGTTTTACAGTGTGCAAGGATTGATTGAATATCTGTCCTGAACTGTTCAATGTTTGTAAGGTCACAAGGGCCTGCTGGAGACCAGGAGAACAATCCGTGCAAGTTTCATCCAATACAGTTGTTCTCAACTGGAAAACACTGATATTATTTCTAAAGCATATGGAGCTGTCTTAAGTGGTTGTTTACAGTGGTATTAATTGCTATGGAGCCTGATCAGCTGGAGATGTTGAAAGGAACAAAGCCGGAAAAGTGAAACAATAGCAAAGAGAAGGAGTGGCCCAGTGCACACAATAACCAGGTTCACAGCTGCTAAACAACATTTCATGGACCCGTCTCCTCAGAAGTGAAGTGTCCTGCCAAGGTTGTCCAAGAGACACCCATGCAAAACACTTGAACTGCTCTTTCCTTTCCAGGTTTGCCGGCTTCCCATCGTGCCTGGGAAAACACCCTGTCCTGCTTGCTGTGTATTTCCTCCAGCTTTTGCTGTGAGGCTCCTCTTAGCTTACACTGTCCCATTCCTGCCTGCTTAACTCTGCCCCTTTTGTAGCACCAAGCACCACTTAAAAGGGTCAGGAGCTCCCTCTCAACCTTGACAAAACATGCAACAGTTATACCACCAGGATCAGAGTCAACAAAAAGTTTCTTCACAGATGTATACTGAGGTCTTGGCTACTGCCTGGCCTGGTTCCCTGATATCTTCCCTGACTTAAACCACTAGATTACCTCCACCTTACGCAGAAATACAGGTAAGAGAGATAACGCTTTTTTCTCTTCTCTCAGCTCCTTGCCCCCACCTCTGCAACCGACTCATTGCTTTCCTTTTATATTTCTCTTTTTTAGTTCAGTATTTTTGCCAGTGCAGCATGCAGCTCACTTGGAGTAACAGCTCTGACTTGGAATATATCAAATTGACTGTTGATGCGATTTAAAGTTCATCTGGGAGCACACAGCAAGGCTGGTATGCTCAGAACACATAAAGCAAAGTCTAAATGCATTAGCTATTATATATGATAGCCCTGACATCACAGACTTATCTATATTTCTACCATTATCCAGGCACAAAACCAGAATATCTGCTCAGAGTGTCTCAGTCATAGCTATCCTTGTAACTGTGGTTGTAGAAAACAAAAGAAGTCTTATCAAAGGTAGCACAAAGGTGGTTCTTACTCGTCCAGATTCAGCCCACAGGAAAAAAAAACACACTAGGTGCAACTACATCTTAATAAACAACTCATGGAGAGCCCAGAAACAAGCAGTAAATAAGGCAGAAAGAAGACAGATCTTGAATTTGTTGGATGCTTGGGCAGCATAGCTGGGTTCTGTTCAGAAAAATAAAGTTTGCTCGTCCAGCATGGCCAAGGACAGAGAGGGAGGCAGCCAGAGCTCCTGCCCTGGTACAGCAGCACCTTCCTGCCCTGGGCTCCATTTCCTGAACTATATGCAGCAGTGGCAAAAGCTGTAGTTGGGATCAGAAAAGCCAAGGAAGGGAGTGAATGACAGCTGAGAGGGAGTCCCACCTTGCAGCTGGGACAAATGAAGTGGGTATGTGCAGAAAACCAAGAAGCCAGAGGCCCCACAGAAAGGCAAGGGGAGCAGCAGGACACAATGCCAGCTCCGCAGGGGTTTCATGTGCTAAACGATGGCCCAGGTCTCCAGGAGGGAGGGAGCCAGAGATGCCTATCTAGCTGCTTTTGTATGGGCTCTAAGTCTGAACTGCAGAATGGCTCCTTTGTATCGGCCCCTTGCTGGGGCTAAAAGCCATGAGGAGGCAGCCAGATGGCCAGGGCGGGCTCCGAGGAACCGAAGGGGGGGAAGAAGGAAAACTTCATTCCTGAAGTTCGTACTGATCCCAGAGGCATAGAGAACAAAACTCCAGGGAGCACACACCACTTCAGGAAGAGATTTAGAGACTGAGCGTCTCAGATAGTTAGAAGGTGAGGAAGGAGGGGAGCTGTGGATGCACCAACCTTACGTGGTATACAGCCTGAGCTGCTGAGACCTGCCTTATGAGACATGGGTGATTTCAAAGTGCATCTGGTGACTGGGGTCTCTGTTCACTTGCTGTGCCATGGGGGAACAAATCTAGTTTTAAAAGAAAGCCCCATAACCTTATGGTCTCCCGAGATCAGTCACTCAAGGAGCTTCCCAAAATAGAAACTGCGTAGCGGGTGCCAGAGGCAGTGAGGCAGCGTAACTAAGAAAATGGATGAAAAACAAGTGCTGAGCAACAGAGAGGTATTTTTGTATTAACCCTGCCAAATGGATTATTTATACCCTAATCTTCTGCTGTTGGTATGAGCAGGCTCTTTGAAGGAAAGTCGCAGCCAGCTTCTCCTGATTATTTAATGAAGCAGCTAAGTTCACACCTTAAAGCAGTTCCACCAACCTCTGGCTGCCATCCCATGCATAGGTATTTCAGGATCATTCTTAAGGAAAGCAGAAAGTGGCAGTTTATAAGGAGATATTCTGGGAATGGTGGGACATCAGGACTGCCCAGACTGTAAACTGATCTTAAGTAGGAAAACTACATCAAAACACTGAAAGTGTGTAGCTTCAAGAGAAACATCCATGGCTTGAAATGATTATTAAAGGACCTGGAGCCTGGAAGGGAGTGAAGATGGCCCAAAGGGTCTTTGCTGCCCAAGAGATGTCAGTTAAAGCTGAAAGCCAATCAGGCAAACATACATAAGCAGGACAGGGTCCCCCAGTTCATGGAAGCCAGGTGCCCTGGCATGAGCTCATAGAAGCACTTGGAGAACAGAAGAAAAGAGAAAGAAGATAGACTCCAGAAACCACCTTGAAAGCTTCAAGGCAAGGTCATTTGTATCTTGAACAGTACCATCTAACTAGCACATCTGGGCCATAGAGTTGACAGCTACCTGTGGCCCAAAGCCTGCCTCTAGGTGCCTCCTTTTTCAAAACCCTAGAGCCCTTCATCTGCATTACCAAAATCCAGGTGTCACTCCCTGCGTGACTGAAACCACCTATAGGGGACAAGCAACAGCTTCTGTTCACATCATGGTGGAAGAACCGTCATCCTCAAGTGTCCATAAGAGACTGTGCAGCACCCCACAGCTCATCACTGAAATAAACTCTTCCGGTCAAGCTTTGGATATTTATATATTTATATACATAGTATGTATGTACAGACATTTATTTTACAGAATTCTAATAATGGCCACCTACCACTTCTCATTTCTCCTTTCAAGAGCCTCCAGTGCTTGGCTGTCTTTACTATTAGAACAGTTCAATTTTACTTAAGTAGAAAAGTCCCTTACTGCTATTTAAGACTATTGCTTCTTGCACTTTTCCCACTGGAACAAGTAATTTATTTCCTTCCTCCTTGGAGCATCATTTAAAATATTTTAAGAAACACTGTTATCACACCTCCCCTCAGTCTTCTTTTCTCTAGACTAAACAACCCCAGTGCTTTCAACTCACAGGGCATGATTTTTTTTTAAACCTCTGTCATTCTTGCTGTTTGCTTCTGGACTCTGTCCAACTGGTCCACATCTTTCTTGAAAGCACAGCATCCACAGAAACACATAGGAAACTTCACCAATACACTAAATACTAAAATTGTTACTTCAAAGATCTCATTGCATAGTACAGCTGACATTAAATCTCAGTACTAGACTTGTAGGTTTTAACATTTTTTTTTTTCCTTCAGGCTTTCACCAGGGAAAAATACAGCTTGGGATGTTACCAAGACAGTTGGGGAGTGTAGCACAGACTCCCAAGGCAGGAATGTGATGGCTCTGTGTAGGAAACAAGGCAAGATGCCAGGCTAGACTTGAGAGAAGAGGTGTTATCTCTCACAAGATGATACAGACTTGATAGTGAATTTAAGCTGGCTCATAGTGATGAACACAATGCTCTAGCACAGCTATTTCAACACATCATGAGTGGGAGATGAGAGTATTTCTGTTGCCATTACAGCACTTTTTAGGTTGTGGATTTGTTTGTTTTTAAAGTAAAATTACTTTTTTACCACTAAATTACTTCTTTATCCATTGTTAGAAATTATACCAAAAACTAATGAGGAAGAAGTAGAAATAAAATTACTTATGGACACAAAAGCGTATGCTGGGACAGAGGTCTTAAGTCTTCTAACTTTGTGAGGAAAACCATAATATTATGAAATGATTGTCACCATAACCATCACAGAGAGGAAAATAGTATAATGCATGGTTTAGGACAGACATGTAATTATTTGCTCTGCCTAATTAGATAGTGGAGTATGTGGCAGGACCTCTAAAAAGCCTTCACATTTTTAGTTACATTTCCTCAATTTTCAATTTGAGATTTGCAAAAATTCTTCCACAGCTTGCACTTCTTCTGTTTTTTCCTGTTCGGCATGAAGCATCTAATTGCACTTTAAAATCTGGCTTATGATTGCCTACCAAACCTTTTCTAAGGGCAGTATCTGACTCGTACCATCTAGCATCACTATCCCTCAGGACTGCGTGTTTATCTCAGCCAGCTCAGCTCTATAATAAAAGCTTTCCAGGTTTTTCCCTTTCTTGATTCTTCTACTTCTTCTCCTGACCCATCTCCAAAATCTTCTTTCTGGGAATGTAAGAGGGTACAGAATCTGCACAGCAGTACCTAATAAGCAACCTTCTCCTCCTCACAATATATAGGCCATTAAAGATAATACCTGATACTAATTCTGCAACACTCAGAAAATTACTTACATTTCACATCCTAAAGTATCTTCACTTGCCTTTATGAAAAGGCAAACCTCTCACTTGAACTGCTTCCAACTGTCAGCCAAATTTGGAGATTTTGCACCAAAACCAGAAGGTTCTCCATTTTCTCATTCACCATGTGTCTTTTCATCTTGGTTCCTTCAATATCTGTGCTATTTCCTTGCTGATCTTCTTCCCATTTATGGTCCTTCTGGTCTTGGTCACATTTATAAGTGAAAATTAATGAGGAGCCTGAGTCAGTGCTTAGAATTAGCAACAGGTGGGTTAACAGACACTGAGGAAAGATCCTTGTGGGAGGGAGAAACACGTACCTTCATCACACAGTTAACATCAACACTCTTTAACAACTGGTTTGCACCAGACTGCTCCAAAAGTGGGTTAGATTTCTGGGTTTAAATAGTTGCACACCCTTGCACTCTAGATTTAGAAACTGGCTTAGTTACAAGCTTTACAATCTCTTTTTCTAATACCAGCTGTTTCTTGCCCTTTCTAGAGAAATAATGTGAAGTGCAAAAAAACGTGTAGAGATCTTCCAAAATCAGAAGCTGCAAGGAGCACTGCAATGGTGAACCCACACAGGTCTTGCATCTAACTCTGGCGTCTTGCAATCATCCAGAGGTTGACACAAAGATTGGTGTTCTAGATTCTCAACTGACCCTAACAGAATCTAGTGAGCAACAAAAGAAAACAAAAAAAAAATGGAGCAAACAAGGCGGGGGGAATATTTTTCCTTCAAATTTGATTTGGGGTGCTTACCACACACAGAGGCAGGTATCTATGTTGAACAGACTGGAGATTAAACCTCCTCTAGTCAGCATGTAGCATCAAGTCTTCTCTGATCTTTTATATAATTATATTTCATCCAAGGAAATGAGGGACTGCTCAGAAGAATGAAAAGCCTGGGTAGTGTATGTCTGGGTAGAAGGAAAAAGGAAAAGGAATGTGTTGTGTAGAGACTGAAATGGCTTGTGGAGCTGGCAGGGCTCAGCACAACCAGCACTGAAGCTGGAGCAGACTTCTCCGGGAGCATGTATGTGTTTGTGTCCCACTCAAGTCTGGCAGCGTCCCCAGGCTAATACACCCAGAATGCTAAAAGTGTGTTACTGGAACAACCTTCGTCTCTGCAGGCAGCAGCCGAGGTGCCCACAGGGTGATCAGCACTGCCTGCAGAGGAGAAGGTTTGGTGCACACCTCAGCAGGTTTTCAGACATTCTCCCCTAAGGTTGGGAAACTATGCCCAGGAAGCTCTGGCCTGCAGCCCACTTAAGGGTTGTTAACTGCTGTGGGTGCAACACACAGATAGCTGATCCACTTCTGGGCCAAAAGAGATCCTGATAGCTGCTGGTGATGCCACTGTACCTGTCTTAACAAGCTCCTTCAAAGGCAATAGATGGAAAAATGGAAACCACCCACAAACACAGAACGGCCTAGATAACCAAGGATGCCAGCAGCACCATAGGATGCACAGCCAGGCCATTCCCCAGCCTGTAATTTAACGTTTCTTCCCCACTCCTAGATGTCAGGGCAGCAAGAATAAGTGCTGCTTCCCAGGAGCATTCAGTAGTTTAGCACAGAACAGTATTGCACTCTAACCTGTGGTAGCACAGAGCAGCATTGCACTCGTCCCCACCATCCAAATTCTTCGTTGTTCTTGGAAAACACATCAGCATACCATGGGAGCAGCTGGTCTAATTGCTTCCTTTCATTACCATCTATGGATGCTTCTGTCAAGCTAACCTCCTTTACTGACTAGGCTTCTTTACAGCTCTTGACCTTCAGCCTTGTTAGAGGGTTTGAGACACCAGCTACATTGTCCACTTACCCCACAGTCTATTTTTTAACCACCCTCTGCATTTCATGGTCATTCATAGCAGTTAGTTTTTTCCACAACTCACCCTGTTGCACAGCTTAAATTTCAGTTTTTCCTGAAGAATGGTCCAGACAGGGTATTTTTTACTTTAAACTATAATTGTTATTTTTTTAAGCTTTCCAGATATTTTCTTTTTTTCCCCAGTTTCATGTTCTTTACTTTTTAGCCCAGTTTTTTAGCCCATATTAATGTTACTTACTTTTGAATTCCTGCAGGGAAGAATTCTTCTTTGGTGTGAAGTGGATATGGCAGAGACATCTCCAAAGTCCTATGAGCATCCCATCTCACTCCCACTACTCTACATTGGTTTTACCAGCAATCAGTATCTAAACAGTGTTTAGCAGAATATCTGTGACACCTGTGGTAGAAAGTCACTCCCCATGCAATTTCATTAGAAACAGAAGCAGAATTACTGCAGAAATAGCACAACATTAGGTCATTTGCTGAACACAGAGCAGTTAAACAGGTACTGTTTTTCTAGACTTTGTAGTGGCCCATAATTAATAATCAGCCATTGAAATTTGTATAGTACAAATTTTAATTCCCTTGAGCTCTATTTTTCTTCTTTAACCCCAAGAGTAGACTTGTTTCAGATCCTCAATCCAACACCACAATGATCTGATTCCAGCAGAGGGGATATAGCAGTCCCTTCAGCCAGTGGTGGTGACCCTTCACCATCAAAAGATGGTTTTCTTGGTGCAGCATACCTCAATCTTGGCAATTTCTCTTGGCAGTCCTTTGGATGCCAAGAGAAAAGTGGCAAAGTCTGCCAAGGATGCAGATTTCTCAGGTTCATCTGCATGACACATTAATTTGTGTTTAGAAGATGCTTCTGACAGGAAGGTTGTATTGCCCTCCAGTTGCGACATCCATGTCGAAAAACCAATGCTTTGTTATGAACTGCATGGAACAACTACAGCGTACCCAGGCAGGACAGGATTCCCTTTAGCATGTTTGAACAGAGACAAAATAAATTACAGAGGATAACCACATTAGGGAGTGCTTGAGGACTAGTTAGAGGACTTGCGTCTGTAGTCAGCACCTGGAAACTATAGCAATTAATTTTTGTAAGGCTGTAGCTTTTTCCTCTTAGGCAGGAACAACACTGAACAGGGCAAGTTGGTACAGACTGAAGGTATGAACTTAAAAAATACATATAATAAAAGATATAAAGGAATTAAATCTGTATTTGTGAAGAAAAGTCCTGATCAGAAATACAGTGTGTTAGTGATCCCATAAAACTTTCCATCTTCACATTTTGCACATATTCAGTTAGACAACAGGTTGCAAATAAAGTGAGAATTCCTCTCATGAGACATGCAGGGAAAAAATGCACCAAGGGGCGGAAGCTGAATTTGAATAAAAAGCCAATAACCCCCAAAAGCAAAAATGTAAGTTTTATTCAGACAAGTATTTTCATTGCTTAGCTTGTGGAAAATTTCCCTATAATTAGAAAAAGAATGAACCGAGGTTTTTACTATTTATGTAGTAATTAATTATTTTTCTGATAAGAATGTTTGAGAGACCTAAAAACTTTTTGTCTTTATTAATAGATTTACAGAGTAAAGTATCATGACCAATGAAAAAAAACATACTAAAACTAAGGGAGTTTAAAGCAGTAAAAATACACACAAAAGCTCAAAGCCGGTCCTTCTTGCAGAGTTTACACTCTAACTGACATCTTGAGGTGAGAGGTGAATTGAGAGATCCATGAACAGGACTCTAAGGTCACCATGCAAATTATTCTTGAGGGTGAAATACATGAAAACAGGTAATTTGCATTAAACATCAGCTTGAAATTATTTGTATTATAGCAGTACTCAGAGAGTTTCTTACACTGTCTGTTGTGTAATATACTACGTAGTGGGTTTTTTCCCTGGATCTGAAGTTTAAGGTCATATATGTACCACAGAGTACATTGTTATTTGAGCAATATCAAGGGTCTCACCAAGATGGTGTGGGTGTAAACATCATTAGCCAAAGCATCTGCTGTTGGCCGGTGTCAGAGACACGATATGAAAACAGAGAAGCTTTTGATTTTATATTGTAAGGCCAACAGGCTGCACAGAGATATTTAGTTTGGGTCTCGGCAGCAGCTTAATGCTGCCAGCTCAAGTCAATTAATCTTCCTTTTAGGCTGTACAAGCTGGCCAGGCACAGACAGAGCCAAAGAACTGCTCTGCTGGGATATCTCCCTGGAGTTTAAAACACAGTAAGTTTAGGCTAAAAGTCTGAGTGGGAAAGGACCGTACGAGGTCCTTGCACCTCAACGGACCACATGGAGGCCTATAAAGGTGTCTGCTGCTTCCTCTGCTATGAATGCTGCTAGAAATCCCCATGTAGAAAGAGGGGTAGGCGCTCACGCGCTGAGTGACTGTGCTGAGGGAATTGCAGGGAACAAGACATAGGGGAAGAGCAAGTGAAAGTATCAGTATGTCTCAAATGTCTTTTGTCTGCTTTAAATACATGAAAAATCAGATGAAATTAAGGATTCTTACCATGAAATAAAGGCTCTTTAAAACATTACAGGAGATTTAAATCAGCAGGTGACATGAAATAATAACACCATGAATGTGAGCAGTACTTAGTGTCAGAAAAATGAACAACGTCCCAAAGATGGGAGCATTGCTGAAGGGAGCACAGATAGGGCCTTGTCTGTCATCACTGTGCACAAGCACCGCATGAGGATGGGGGTGCTCATCCCAGTGCAGCAGGGCAGGACCAACAGCCCAGTGAGGATGCCGAACAAAAAAGGGGGAAAAAAAACATAAAAGTCAAGCTGAAGAGACTTGCTCACAAATCCAAACCACGCATGGCCTACCCAGCTGAGAAGGGCGTGCAGGCAGCCAGTGCTACCAGAGGAGCGTGGGGCACCTTATATGGGACGAGGGAAACCATGCCAATGAGCCGCAGGAGCTGTTACACGTGCAGACAGGCACTACCTCATGGCAGGTTTTCAGGGGAAATCAGCATACAGCGAGGGAAGAAAGCCACCTCGGGTCTCCAAATGTAATATATATCAGGCTGTGCAAATAAACTATAGCTCACTCAGCTGTTCGTGGGAGATCTCCTGGGATCTTATGAGCTGTTCCTCTAAAGGAAAATCAGTAAATAGTTTTTCGAGAGGGTGAAAGTTGTTTCAGGCCAAAACCATGCCAGAGACCTTTCTGACAGCTTAATGCTATGGATGGGACTGGGTACCAGTGCTTACTCACTGTCATAAACACAGTCCGTGACTCTCAGCAGAAGTCCAGTTCATGCCACGCATGTATAGGCTACAGTTCGTCTATGTACTATATACTAAGCTATGTGCAAAGACCATATGCATTTTTATTGGGATATGCTATATAGAGACTAAAACTGTTCCTTGGTAGTAACACCTAATGCCAGCTACTGTTATAAAACAGTGACTGCAGCAGAAAAATGTGAAGTGGCAAATTCAGGGATTTGGGGTTTTTTAAAGAGGTCTGTGTGACTTAAGCCTTACTAACCAATAAATTTGACCTCTAGACAATTTGGTAGATACTGTAGCAAGAAATAGAAGCAGCAGAAACTGCCCAACACAATGGCCTGTGGAGGTGTGTTCCTAGAAAATATGGAAGTTACATGCCAGTGAACTACCTGAATATATCTGAAGTAGTTTTCTTGGATTTCCAAAAAGCTTTGATGAAAATCCAAAGACCCCTAATAAAGTAAGGCTGATGTTAAGGAAAAGGGGAGATTCTTTACAAATGTTTTTAAGGGTGGAAGGAGAAAAGATAGAAATAAAAACCATCTTTCACAGTGGAGGTTTTGTTCCTGTAGGGAACTATGTCTTTCAGGGTATTCATAAACGGTATAGAAAAAGAGGCAGCTTACCACAAATGAATGCAGAGAGTCATGAGGATGTCACGTAACTCAGTGACAGGGCAGTACAATGAAAGACAAAGTTCAACGTTGAGCAGCCAGAGGATGTCACAGGGACAGTTTCCCATGAGGCAAATAGCTTGCAATTAGCAAGTGATGTTAAGCAGTATAATGAGCCTGGTAAAAGACCCAGATAAGTTCTCTTCTTATTTCTACCGTTCCTGAGGGTACAGCAGAAGGTGGCAACAGAAGCAGAGCAGATCACAGCCATGCTCTCAAATCAAGGATGTTTTTCTGAGTAACTCTAAGAATACAGCTGGAAAAAATAAAACAGTTATAAATCTGTCAACATAACTGATTTTATTTTTAGACTGTTGTCAAAATAAAATGATCAAAAACATCAGTGGTAATGGAAATTTCTTTATGAGCCGGACCTCTGCCCTTATTCATGAGCTATGTCAGCGGCTAGAATAATTTTTTTTTCATGGTTTTATTCTATTAAATTGACCTAGGATACAGTGATTTTAATCTCTACTCCTGGTAACATCTATGACACATGGTCTTATCTCCCATTATGCTTTTGATCCTACTTTTCCAAACATCAGTTTTGTCTCCCCAGTCTGCAGCAATCAACACTACTGCTCCTGTAACATCTCTAGAAGAAGGGAAGGATTTTGTATTCCCAGGAAACACAGCTTCCTAATGGAAAACAGATTCCCAGACACACTTAGGTAACTGAGGTGCAGCACCCCATCAGGCAAAATATGCTCCCTTCCATTTTAAATGATCTTCAGGCTAAGCAGATACACAGAAGTACTAAATGTAGGATTCACACACAGAACTTCAGTTCCTCTAACTATTATTTCTGAACTCTGTTGAAATTCAGAACTTCATTGCCAGAAATTACTATTGCTCACATTTTAACAGCAAAATGAGAGCAACCCAAGTCTTGGATGATTTGCAGCTGGATCCCCTTGTTTTTACAAACAGCTGGATCTTGCTTAATGTAAAGACTGCAGAACCTGGCAGAGATGTAAAATGCCACCTGCAGCACTTACCCAATTTATTTGCTTTAATCCCATATTACACGGTGCAAAGAGAGATGTGTTAGTTATCCAAGAAACCATATCAGAAACCATAGGCGTGTACACAAGTCACATTAGAGTGGAAAAAAAGAACAATTTCCATGAGCAAATCTGAAAACAAGTGCATCTTGTTTTCAGTTGGAACAGAATCCAGATTGGGCTAGTTTATGTTACATTCCTGGAGGGAGCATGCTGTTGCAGCATGTCATACATCAGATCTAGGCATGAACCCCTGAAAGCTAACATTTGCCACAGGTGTTAAAAATGTTCCATTTTCTGTATTCCAAGGGAATTTTTTTCTAGTTTGCTGATAAATATTATCTGACAGTGCCTGAAATCTGAAATCCTATGCTTGCAGAGGAATGGCACTGAGGGTGGCTACATAAGCCTCAGCAACATGAAGACCTTCTCCCCTCCAGAACTGAGTGCCGTGCCCAGCTGGATCCTGTCCTGGTAGCTGACCAGGCTGTTGAGCAGCACTAATTGGCATATTGGGTTTTGTTCTGCAAGAAAGCTGCACTAAGACCATTCAGCAGGGAAGTGCTGTCCCAGCAACCACTCTATCCAGTTTGCATTGGAACCATTTTACACAAGCTGTGGGACACTTTAATCAGGAATCACTTCCAGAGCAATCCATTTAGCTCAGTTAAGTCTTCAGCCTCCCAAGGAAAACAAACTGTCAGAAGGAGAGCAACCCTGCAAGCTGGTGAAAGAATAGTCTTCCCCCAGTCTGCCCCTCCAAAAGAACCACTCTAGGATTACAAAATGCCTCTGCATGTAGCAGCAAGACATGAGATGTGTGTCAAGCACGAGAAAAATCATCATCAAAATTTGACATGACAGATAAACATAGGAGGCATTAATAATAGCCAGTTTTTTCATAGCCTGCTTAGATCCCTTGGATAAGAACAGGCACACAATTAACCAAAAAACCTAGCCAATAGCTGATGCTATTTCAGCATTTTTCAAATGCTTCAACTAGAACCTTGTCAAAATAAACGGTGAATTTGTGCTGTATGTGCTTATATGGCAAGGTTGATCCACGCTGATACTATTACAGGGTTGTAAAGCATAAAATCTAGTTAAAGGTTTCTGCCAAACCATGAATCAGTTGCAAAATAATGACCTGAAGTATGTTCTTTTTTCCATTCTCTAATATTTCTTCACAGCACAACCCAAACAATTGCTCATAATTAAACTGATTGGAGGAGCAGACACTAGCAGGAAATACACAGCTGGCACTGGTCCGATAGCACTGCATTGTACTGAATTTAGAACAATTACATCAGTTCCTTTCATTTTGCAGAAAAAGAGGAGGGGGGCTGCTTTTTAATCTTTTGCTCTCTACAAGCAAAATCAATGTTTATTGAATCTCCTGAAGCAGATTCGTATATTTTTAATGAACAGCGTAAGTGCATCCCAGGGTACCCTGATGCCTTTGCTCATCCTGTTTCACCTTCTTTATAGATGCTTCATGTTATTAGTCATGATCTACCAGGGTTTTTTTCTAGGAAAGCGTAAGATCAGCTTTTAATAATGGAAGGACAGAAAATGAAACATTGTACAGCAAGCAAGCAAAGATGCCAAATGAAACTGGAGTCCACATTTAAAACTACATGATGACTTGTGAAATCTTATAGAATCATAGACTCATTTTGATTGGAAAAGACCTTTAAGATCATTGAGTCCAATCGTAAAGCTAACACTGCCAAGTCCACCACTAAACTATGTCACTAAATATCACACATACACCACATCTTGGAAATCCCTCCAGGGATGGTGACTCAATGACTTCCCTGGCAGCCTTTTCTGGTGTCTGACAATCCTTTTGATGAAGAAATTCTTCCTAATGTCAAATGTGCCCCGGCACAACTTGAGGCCTTTTCCTCTTGTCCTATCACTTGTTACCTGGGAAAAGAGACTGAACCCCAACTCACTCCAACCTCCTTTCAGGTAGTTGTAGAGAGTGACAAGGTCTCCCCCCTAAGCCTCCTTTTCTCCAGACCAAACAACCCCAATTCCCTCAGCTGCTCCTCAAAAAATTTGTTCTCTAGAGCCTTCACCAGCTTCATTGTCCTTCTTTGGACACATTCAAGGACCCCAGTTCTTCCGCATCTATGGAGCAAGAGTCATGCACATGTATTATAGAGTAGAATAATATCCCACAGCACTGTAGGGAAGCGAAAGCCACCCTTTGCTCTTGAGCAGACATGTCCAGTTTAAACAAAATTTGAACAAAGAGTGTGCTGGCAACTATAAAGTCAAATTGTCAAAAGAATGCTGCATAAAAGCATGAAACTGTCCCTTCCCTTTTGCAGTAGTTTTGTGCCCCAGGCCACTCTTAATTCCCAGCATTTTAGAAACTTTCTTTTCCTACACAAATCTAAAAACATTTAACTCTTTTTGAGTACCCACAGCTCTGTACATGTATAGAAGCCATATTTAGGAGGCCCTTTAGCAGAATGAATGCTCTCTATATTGCACGGAGCCAAGTTTTCAGATCCTGTAGGTACCCTGAAAGAGCAGGCAGGGATTTGTCTTCATTCTGTAGTGCACGGTCTACTGGGTAGCTCATAGACAGTAAGAGGACCGGGTGGCCCAGCAGTGGTTTCCTGGTCCCAGCAGAACATGTGCAACCTTGGGCTTGCACAGAGGCCAGTCACAATCTGGCAGTCACTTACTCATGCATTCAATTAAAGTGCTTTTTCTCTCACACATGCCCAGAGATGTAGCACTTCCCATGAGTGGCTGTGAATAGATCTTTGAAGAGGTTCTCACAGAATGAATGTACCTCTGTTTCCCCAAAGTGCTGAATAGAGGGCAAACTTGGTTCAGAAATATAATCTATATTAGTATATTTATAACAAGCAAGATCTGTGCATTTATATCTCATTTGTTACTCATGCGGACTTTGAAACAAAATCCAGAGAATTTTGGGGGTAAGGAAAAAAAACCAAAAGCCAAACAAACCACAAAAAAAGGACTTGTGAATAGAGCACTGTGCGAGGAATGAGGAAGATATGGCTTACAGCTTGCCTCCAGCAAATCACTTTGTTTCTTTGCCCTTTTCTTCCATGGTCCTAAGTCTTGCCTACCTGTATTGACATCTCCTTGGGAGCTGTAACTGTGGCTGATGCTCCTAAGTTCAGTAGCACTATAAATATCAAATATCATCAAGAATATGGTTTTGTACGTCCTAAAGATGAAGCTATGTCACAGAACGAGAGAATTGTTGAGGTTGAAAGGGACCTCTGGAGGTCTTTGTTCAGATGATGGTCAGCTAAAGCATGGCGCTTGGGTCTGCGGCCAGTCAGGTTTTTAATGGCTCCAAGGATGGCAAGTCCACAGTTTGGCTAGGAAACCTGTTCCAGCATTCAATCACCTTCACAGCAAGAAGTCACCTCTAAGTACTACATTCTTGTATTTCAACTTGTGCCCATTAACTTTTGTCCTTTCACAGGATACTACTGAAAACAGTCTATTTCCATCTTTTTACTCCTATCTCTCCCCCAATCAGATACACAGCTCCCGCTCTTTCATTCTCTTTTTATGTAAAGTGTTCCAGTCCCTTCATCATTGTGGCTCTTTGCTGGGCTCCCTCCAGTATGTCTATGTCTTGTACTGGGAAGCACGGTACTGGACACAGTACCCCAGAAGTGGCCTCACCAGGGCTGAGCAGAGTAGAAGGATTCCCTCTCTCAAGCTGCTGACAATGCTTTTCCTCATGCAGCCCAGAATGCTGTTGGCCGCCTTTGCCACATGGGCACACTGCCGGCTCATGGTCAACTTTGTGTCCACCAGGAGCCCCAGGGCCTTTTCTGTAAAGCTGCCTCTCAGCTGGTCAGTCCCCAGACAGTCCTGGTGCTTGGGTATATTCCTCCCCAGGTGTGGGACTTTGTACTTCCCTTTGGTGAACACCATGAGGTTCCTGTCTGCCATTTTTTCAGCCTGCCAAGATCCCTCTGAATGTCAGCACAATCCTCTGGTGAATCATCCACTCTGCCTAGTTTTGTATCCTCTACAGAGCAAGTTCTAAGCCCAAATAAACATGATGTGGATTGTAATAGAAGTACATTTTCCTAGTCGAATTCTGGTGGTACGGTTTGCACAAGCCCAAAGCTGAGGCCACCTAGACTTTAAGATCGCCAGCAGCTCACCCATCAGAGGTACAGTGGAGCCACTGTGCAGAATGGCCAGTTCTCTTGTTTGTGCTGCATCATGCCATTCTCAGTCATGAGTATAAATCAATTACATGGGAAAATGAAGGAGAAATAACAGCTGCTTATTACCGAAGTACAGCAGTTCCGACACACAAGTAGAACGTCAGCATCTTTTATTGGACTTTTTCCATTTTGTGAACAATCTCCTTTTGCAGTTTATCCTTCTATATAAGAAGGAGGGTGCCTACTTTCTATTTATAACTTTGCTGGGAAAGATTCAGTGTTTTGATTTTATTAGAACACTATTAAAACAGAAACATTCCAGAGCCTCAAACTGAAAGATAAATTCATATTCATGTTTGTGTTTCTCTTGAGCTGTGTTCCCTCACAGAAACACTCGATGGGCACAGTGTAGTGTAACTGCTTGACTTGTACATTTGTACTTAGCATATCCAATGCTTTCTCTACCAGATAATCCCCTATGAGTAAATGGTGACATTTAACACTTTTTAAAATTAATTATAATTTCTATTTCCAGATAATCCAGGATGTCTTTTCAGACAAGGAGGATTAAATTCAGGTTCCTAACCAGACATAATTAAATAATGATGTGCTTGCAAGAAAGGGGTGTTCTCTTCAGGTTGAGAACATGATGAAGATTAGCATGTGCCAAACAAGTTTCCTCATTTGCCAGCAGATTTCCTGAATATTCCCAGCCAAATTGCTTAATCTGCTTCTCCATTTCCTGTCTGCAAAAGTGGCATATTCCTGCTTCCCTTCTTTCTGCGCTTTAGCTATCTTGGTTGTAAAGTGGTAAGAGCAGAGCAGCTCTCTGCAGCAGATACACACACTGGAATAAGGGCCCAGCAGTGCCACAGTAAACACAAGTTTGTACTTGGGCACTTCCTACAAAGACCAAACACGTCTTCTCTGTAGAGTTTTGGTACATGCTACCTTTAGAAATAATACGTATTTGAGCATTTGCTCTTTAGGCCACATTGTTCAGAGTGATTAAAACTACACAAAGAGGTGTTTTTCTGCTCTCCCATCTCATCTGCTTTTTAATTTTAAATATCTCTTTGGAGCAAAACTTAGATAACCTGTTATCTCTAACGAAGAGGGAGTTGCAAGTACACAGAATACTTATCCCATTCTAAATCAACTACCTATTGGTCTCAGAAAAAAGAAAAGAAAAAAAAAAGAAGTGTTTCAGTATATTTTGAATTCTATTCTCCAGGTGAACTTTGTTTGTGATATGCTAGGAAGAGAGATGCGTGAACATGAAAAAATCTGCTAAGTCAAACCATTGAAGATTAAAGTTAGACCTGCATTTAGAATCATAGAATGGTTTGGGTTGGAAAGGACCATTAAAGATCATCTAGTCCAACCACCTTGCAGTGAGCAGGGATGTCTTCAACTAGATCAGGTTGCTCAGAGACCTGTCCAATCTGACCTTGAATGTTTCCAGGGATGGGGCATCTACCACCTCTCTGGGCAACCTGTGCCAGTGTTTTTCCACCCTTGTTGCAAAAAATTTCTTCCTTATATCTAGTCTAAGTCTGCCCTCTCTTAGTTTAAAACCATTACTCCTTGTCCTGTCACAAGAGGCCCTGCTAAAAAGTCTGGTCCCAGCTTTCTTATAGACCCCCTTTAAGGACTGAAAGGCCACAATAAAGTCTCCCTGGAGCCTTCTCTTCTCCAGGCTGAACAACCTCAACTCTCTCAGCCTCTCCTCACAGGAGAGGTGTTTCCAGTCCTCTGATTGTTTCTGTGGCCCTCCTCTGGACCTGCTCCATCAGGTTCATGTCCTTGTGCTGATGGCTCTAGAGTTGGACACAGCACTCCAGGTGAGTTCTCACATGAGTGGAGTAGAGGGGCAGAATCACCTCCTTCAACCTGCTGGCCATGCTTCTCTTGATGCAGCCCAGGATATAGTTGGTCTTCTGGACTATAAGTGCACATTGCTGGCTCATGTCCAGCCTTTCATCCATCAGTACCCCCAAGTCCTTCTCCATAGAGCTGCTCTGAAGCCCTTCATCCCCCAGCCTGTATTGATTAATTTGGGATTTTTTCGAAGTACTTGCATATATTGATTTTTGCATTCTCACATTGCACTTTATTTCTCAGTTTCATTCACCACAGGGAACAGAAATACCAAATAATCATTATGATTTTTCCACACAGAACCATGAAATCCAAAACCAAGAAAACCAACCCCTATGAGCAAGAAATGCCATCCCTACTTTGGCAACTCTGCTAGTCATCACTGTTGATAGAGCCTTCAATTTTGTGAGAGAGGAAATTGCTGTCAGAGTGCTGAATCCACTTCACCCGTCCAGACAACAAAGAGTTAGAGGTTCGAGAGGAGAGTCACCATCAGAAGTGCTGAAAACAGAATGTGTTTTGTTATAGTAATGTTTACTGGAAGTACAACATCACCAAAGCATTTCTGAGGCAAACCAACATTAGCCAGAAAACTACCACATATGGTATTTTTCCCATTTCCCGTAATTGGACTCTTTAAAAAACAAAAAACAACACTAAAAACTATAGAATGTGCACCATCACAAGTGCTTTCCACTGGTGTCTTACTTACTCCCTCAAAGGACATTGTAGAGAGGTTGGTGCTGGTCTCTTCTCACAAGTAATTCGTGATACAACAGGAGAGAAAGGATTCAAGCTGCAACAGGGTAGGTTTAGACTGGACGTTAGGGAAAAATTTTTCACAGAAAGAGTAGTCAAACGCTGGAATAGGCTGCCCAGGGAAAGTGGTTGAGTCACCATCCCTGGATGTGTTTAAGGGTCATTTAGATGTGGTGTTGGGGAACATGGTTTAGAGGTGAATTTTGTAGAGGTTTGTAGGGTTAATGGTTGGACATGATGATCCCAAGGGTCTTTTCCAACCTGAATGATTCTATGATTCTAACTGTGTCAAAAAATACCAGTTCAAGAAATGCCCCAATATCCAGCCTGAAACACTAGCTTGTTTCTTTCCACCATTTTACAGTGTCCCTCTGAATAGACTCTCCCAGTGCTGTGTTGGCTTGAAGAAGCACTGTTCATCATCTGCTCTACTGCCAGAACAGAGCCCTGCCAAAGGATAGCTGTTGCAAGATATGACATTAAGTCTGAGACTCCTTGTTTTCTTTTGGATGGCCTCCCCTCCTGAAAGACTAATGGAAAAAAAACTTTGACAAAAAACACAGCTAAACACTGACTTAAAAAATAATGTAAGTGGAACTTGATTTTAAGCCATCTTTCTTCAGGCATGATCAAATCAATTCCAAATTCACCCCGAGCCCCAGCTCCTCCAATGCTCAGAGCCAGCGAGACAGCTTTGTGCTACAGAATGTGCTGCTCACACTTTAACTGGCAAGTCTGTCAGTTGTTTCTACTTGAACTGTCCACTTATCTCAGAATTTAATTAGGAACTATGCTTCGATTTGCTATTTTCTTTGTTGCCCACCACAACAGCATTTCATCCCTGTGATATAGCATCCTTGGGCAGGATACAAACTAAGACAAAATCTTTTGTCTACAGGCACATGGTTTTCAGCCTTAGTTCTGCTGTTCTAAGAGGTATGAATAAATTATGCTATAATTTTCTCTGACATGCATTGTTAACTAGATCGCTCCAGCGATAGACACAGCTGGTCCTCCGGACTGAGGACTACACATGTGAGTTTGCACAGTACAATTTACGGCAAAAATGTTTCTTTGCAACTTAGTATCACAGCAATGAAATGATGTCTTTTCCTCTTGGATTTTAATCCAACTGATTTTATCTCCACTTCTGCCTTCCAAACCATGTATACAACTTTGTGTTGGACTGCAAATGGCCTCAGTCTGGTAAGCTCATATACAAGCACTTAACCACAAAAACCCACCATTAACCCCCAAAAAAGAACTCTCCAAATCATCACTTGATGTTAAGTCAGCTGCCAAAAATATTGCCCAACCAACAGGTGCTTCTAAACATTTTCAGTACTTTAACAACCATACTTTTCATAGTTATTGCACAATTATGTGTTTTTTTCAGAGTTTGTTTCATTTCGGTTTGGTTTTTTTACTGGTCAAATAAAATCACTGTGCCTGAAATGACACTCCCTCAACAACATTTAAGTACCCAGTTGAAAATATTTGTTTTTATTTAGGCAGAGTTGGAGAACACATCTTACACCCTAGAGTTCTAAAACATAGCATTCAGGGTCTGACTACTAGTATATAAAGACATAATATGAAAAGACATTCCTGTATAGAACAGGCCATATGTCTAAGACATGGAAAAGTTTCCTTAATCTCTGACATTTTGATTGAGAAGCTCAACTTCAGTTGAGTTCTAGTTTGCATTGCTATTTAGGAAATTCCTGACTAATTGTCTACTTTGACTAGTGTTTCACTAGACAAGAATACCATAAATCAGAGAAAAAGTTAAAAAAACAAAGGAATGAGTCTGCATTATCTACCTGTCTTTTCTGAGTTAAACTGAAATCCTGATTAACAAAAAAAAAAAGAGGAGACAGTTCCAACACGATGACATTTTCAAAAAACCCAGAAATTTTTCTCTTTTTCAAAGTCTGTTTTTAGAGGAACTAGTTCTAAATTTCAGTCATATTCTAGGAAAAAAAGTAAAAAGTATCACAGAACCTACTACCTTCCATTAGGAGAAGAAATTAATACATCTTGAACATGGAAGGAGGGGCTGATGACTTGGGAAGAGTACAACAAGATTGTCAGAGGATGCAGGGATGCAGCAAGGAAAGCTAAGGCCTCTCTAGAACTAAACCTGACGAAAAAGGAAGTCTAGAGGAAATATGGGCTCGCTGCTGAATGAAGTGGGTGCCCTGGTGACCGTGGATAGAGAGAAGGCTGAATTACTGAATGCCACCTTCATCTCAGTCTTTACTACTAAGGCCAACTCCCAGGGGTTCCAGTCCTATAAGACCACAGAGGAAGTCTGAAGGAAGGAAGGCTTTGTCTCAGTTGAGGATGATTGGGTTAGAGAGCAGTAACGTAAACAGTGAACATCCACAAGCCCATGGGCCCCGATGGGATGCACCCGCAAGTGCTGAGGGAAATGGCAGAGGTCATTACTAGGCCACTCTCCATAATCTTTGAGAGGTCCTGAATAACAGGAGAGGTGCCTGAGGACTGGAGGAAGGCCAATGTCATCCCAATCTTCAAA
>WUAM01000415.1:1280140-1316794 GCA_024336885.1 Actenoides hombroni | reverse complement strand
AGCTGAGACAGCTGGGTCTTTTTAGCCTGAAGAAGAGGAGACTGAGGAGTGATCTTATTAATGTCTATAAATATGGGCAAGTGTCAGGAGGATGGAGCCAGGCTCTTCTCAGTGACATCCAGTAATAGGACAAGGAGTAATGGGTACAAGATGGAGCATAGGAGGGTGACAGAGCACTGGAACAGGCTGCCTGGGGAGGTTGTGAAGTCTCTTTCTCTGGAGACATTCAAAACCTGCCTGGACACATTCCTGTATGGCCTGCTCTAGGTGATCCTGCTCTGGCAGGGGCGTTGGACTCAATGACCTTTTCAGGTCCCTCCCAACCTCTAACATTCTGTGATTCTGTGATTTTCATCAGTCCCTCCAACACAAAAATCATGAAGCTTTGTGAATATAGAAACCCGACCAAACTGGAAATCTCCACCACACATGTAGTCCTGCCTTTGAAGGAAGATTAGAAAAGAATCTACCATAACTTCCAAGTCTGAGTCTCAGTACTCAGTTACTCCTACAAGTTACTTGCATGCTGTGGCAAGTAAATCCTGGGCCACCTCTGCTGACCAGCAGGACATGGAAGATGGTGGCATGGTCCCACTTTCACCTCCTGTGTGACTACCTGGGACTATGGATTCAATATACATTTCCTTCAGAAAAAGAGATTAGGTTTCCCAAATTCTCACCTGTCACCTTTCATAAAACCCCTGGAGAGGACACAAAGAGAAGATGCTCAAATTCCTGCCAAAAAGGCAATGCAAGAGCAGCTAACAGGTGATACTGTTGTTGTCAACTGTTCCTGACTATCACAGGGCTATTTAGTTGCAGACTTGGGAAATTACTGAGGTAATTCTTGCTCTCTGTATAGCCATTGATTTGTAATACAGCAACTAACCAAAGAAACAGCCAGCCCTGAGCGCAATGAAGCCACCTGGCAGTAGGAAGAGGACAGGTCCAACATGTGTAGAACCTTCCCAGCACCAGCATGATCTGGTAGAAACAGAGCCTCTCACTGCCGGGGGTGAGCACACCCAGCTATAGCAAAAGGCTTGTTCTTGTGAATCTGGGCCACCAAGCAGCTTCCTGCCACCCACCCCAGCTGCCAGCTCTGCCCATAGACAGACCACTGCCGCATTTTGTTACTCGCTGCCGCTAGGAGGGCAGATTTCTCCCTGTGCTGACCTCCCAGAATTGCTTCTGCAATGGGGAGAGAGGTTGCTGATGTAGCCCACTGTCCCAGCAGCCCCTACAGCCTGAGGAAAGACATGGGCTAGTACTGACCAGGGTGATTCTACTGGATAAGATCACAGCAACATTTCTGGAGAGTCACACACTCATCACAGGAAGCAGAGTGGGAGCTCAGAGGGGAGGAGGAGCTCTCTCACATGTAAAGCTCTAAAGCTGCCAGGTTCTAAATGCTCATTCAGGGGCTGAAGTTTCTATCGGTAATTAAGAAGCATTCTTCCATGAGTGAGATCTACATTAAAGTCCTTTTGCATCATTAAGAACAAAGCCTTTCTCAAAAATCTGGAAAGATTTAGTAAGTTCTCAGAAGATGGGGAAGGAAAAAAAAAAGGGGGGGGGGGAACCCCCCAACAACCCTGAATAGTGTGTGTGTGGGTAACATTATTAAAGATTATTTCTTCATTATTTCATCTCCCAGGTAAACATCGTGTCTACATAAAAAAGAAATCACATGGAGAAGTCTATGTTGACTAAGTGACCACATCAGGTCACTTAGGGCATCAAATTTACGAAGGCTTTCCAGCGTCTGAAACCACTGTGGTCAGGCTGACGGTCTTCCCAAGCGTCGGCAAAATTAAGGAGGCATCGCTTTCCAACAGCCTGTTTCTCTCCGGCCGCTGCCAGGTCTCCCGGGCGAGGCAGCAGCTGTGCTTGCCTGGGGACCAGAACCGGGAGGTTCAGCCCGAGTTCAGGAGCTGCAGCTCACATACCCCATACCCTCCTCGCCATCTGGCCACGAAAAGCATCGCTGCTGCTTTTGTTACCCAGCCACGCACATGGGTTGGAAAATTCAGTTTGCTCCTTTTAATAGGAAATGCTGCAGAGCTGCTGTGTGGTTCGCAGCAGCTGTACCAAGTATTTGCAATTACACTCTGCGAGGAAAAAAACCAATAACAATGTGAGGAAACATCTTTCACTGCTATCATTTCGCCTTCCTTTTGAAAAAGGTGTTAGGCTTGCCTTATTTTTTTGTGGTTTGTTTGCTGCATCTCCTTGTATTTTTACAGAGCAAATTAAATTTGCTTTAAAAATGAATGCCTATGTTTTACCCTTGAGTTCCAATATAATAAAGTGTGCTCTGGCTTCATTTCTGACTGAATGGAGAACTATTCAAAGAAATAGTTTTCAGTAAATATTCATCACGCTCAGAATTTAACACAATTATTTTTACTTTTCTTGTTACCAGAAAGAGCTTTTTTTTTTTTTTTCACATGGGCACACTCAAATGTGCTTCTTTAGAATGCAAACAGAGAGGAAACCTGGAGTAGCCACACCAAAGTAACGAATAGCTCATGTTTTTTGGGAAAACCCTTTTCTGATATCTCCCTCTGATCAACAGAACACTCAAAAGCAAGAGAAATGTGTCAATGTGTTATCTTTTCCAATGTCTTTAGTTTTTAAATGGTTTGGGTCCTGAGGATGTCCATGGCCTGACAGAGTGTCCCATGAAAGAGCATTCATCCACACTGATGCCAGTGGATCCCAGTAGGATGAATGACCGGAGAACCCAAAGGAAACAGGATTTGCAGGTACCTTGCAGAGATGTATGTGACTGGGAGCGCCACAGAGGGGAACAAACTCCCTTCTTTCTACCCGAGTATGCTGCTGAAGGATCCCAGGAATGCTCAAAAGCTCCTAAAGTCTTCAAGAGCAATAATGGGACGGATTATTACATCTTACATGGCTTGCATTTCCTGCATGTGATTAGCAGTGTTGCTAAATTACATGATGGTCCCTGCTTTGCATATTCCTAAAATACGTGCCCTTTTGGTTCACTGCATGTGACAAAAGCCAGCAGCAGCAGAACATCTAAACCATTCAGGAAAATCCCATCTCCTGTTACCCTTAGCTAGAAGTAAACTCATTAATTTGTAGTGGGATTTGTTCTACGTAAATTCGCCATCTAAATGTTAGTTGGCTGGGGCTGAGCTAGTCCCTGCAGGATCCTCAGTGTCAGTGGAAAGCAATGCACACCTCCCAAGGGGCACAATGAATCACAGAAACGCAGTGATGCTTTTTTCCAGAGCACCATTCCAATAACATGCACTTGAGGAACTTCTGAGCCAGCGTTTGCAGTTTTGTCTTAAAACCTGTCAAGGGCCCCACTGCAGACCTCTTTCTTCTGTTAAAACTGACCACCTTCTCCTACACTGTCTTTCCTAGCTTTTAATGTTCTATTTCGCCTCACAAAGACCTATCTTTCGATCCCACTAGTGCTTACTTCTTTGAGAATTTGTGGTGAAAGACTTTGCTGATTTTTTTGGGGAAAGCCATGTGGCCAATCTCAACCTTTGTCCACACTAACTGATCCTTTCAAGTGCTTCCAGGCAGCCTGTAAGGCACGATTTCCCTCCAGAAGCTAAGCCATCTCTTCCCTAGTATATTTATTCATGTTTTCACTAATCTATCATTTATTATTGCTTTTATCATTTTTTCCAAGTCCAGACTGATCAGCAGTTTCCCAGAGCTTACCAGTGCCTTTTAAGAAAAAGACTGCATTGCATGTTAGACACTTTTCAATCCTCTCATGTTCACATGAGATGAGAGGACTCCAGGTAGCAGATCATCCGCTTCACCTTTCAGTTCCTGTAGCAGCCTTTGGCTAACACTACCTATTCCTGATTACCTTTAGTCTATAAAGCTTCAAATCAGTGTTGCTAGAAGTGAAGCTACACCCCCTCTTCTGATAAGCAAAAGTGGAGCTGCTCAGTATTAGCAGCATTTACAAGCCTGTTTTTTTCATCCTCATTTTGAACTGTCTTGTTTCCTGTCTTATACTTTGATCACAGGCTTTTAAATGTAGACATATTTCTTTATTGTATGAACTCATTGCCTTTAAAAAGAGTCCAGACAGTGCAAACTCTTCTGTAGGTCCCTAGGTCCCCTTGTGCTGCCAATAAAAGAGGACTTGGAAGGGCTGTGATCAAGCCCCAAAAAGAGGGGGGAGAAAAAAAAAAATTAATCACATTGAGTATTTTTCTAAATGTTGGAAAGACCATCATGACCCCCACAAAAAGCTCCAAGTCAGCTTTTCCTGTCAGGACAGAGCTATCATCACCCTGGCTGCCTCCTCCTGGAGGAACAAAAGACTTTGTAGATGCTGACAGGGCCTGATTTATGGTTTGGGGTTCTTACTCATATTCAATCATCCATGTGCTAAGAACACATCTATTAACTTTCTCATACTTAACTCACCCAGGATGCCAGCTACGTTACGCAATTCAACTTCACCACTCTTTCCTTCAACTTTCAAATACAGAAATGCAGTTTGAGCACTCCAAGCTGCAATTCAGACTATTTAAACAGTTTCAGCTCAGAAAAAATGACTTCATTATGAAATGGCAACCCCCAAAACTCTTTTAGCTTTGAGTCAGATACCACTTCATTTGGAACAGCCTAACTTTGAACAAGTCTTAGCAGAAGGACTTTAATCTGCATAAAAAATACCTCAATAGTATCAGCCACTAAGCATTTTCATGCAAGTTATATGAAATTTAAGCTGCTGCTTCATTCATTATTTCTGAAGAGCTCCCTTTTTCTTTGCAATGTTCCTCTTTTTAACAGATATAACTCCTTTTTTTTTCTAATGAGATGAGTAACTTACCTGCATTTAACCTGCTAACGCTATTGGAGAAAAAAGGCAATCAACCAAGTCAACCATCTCTCCCACCTCTGTGCCTGCAAACAGGTCATTCAAATTCAGCAGAGTGAGCAATTTTCATTAGGGAAACACCTTTGCTTTATTCTACAAAATTCCACTCACCTTGCATCAAGATATAAACCTCCTGACATCACTGTTCCCTGCCATGGCCCATAGTCAGAGCAAACATCTAGCTAAATACCACTAGCCTAGGATGAGCTCAGATGCTACCATACAGCCTAAGAACTGGAAACACCTGGAAACTGTTAGGGCAGCTGTACTGAAATGCAGCAAACCAGGTGATGTTTCACCATCCCTGGGGTTATTTACAGAACATTGCAGCAAGTGCTTAGCAACGTGTCCATCATGACCAATGTGTGTAGGCACTGGGGCCCCTCTCTCATATGCAAGCTGTGGGGTGTAGGTAGTCCTGTCAGTCCTACAGCAGACATCAGCAGAGGCAGCCACAGGTTCAAACTTTGCTGCTGACTATGGTATGGCATCGCTGCTTGCATCGGAGCATATTTTTATGAAATGCATTAATTTTTAAATTAAGATTGCATATAACGTCATCCTTACGCTTTTGTGAAGAGATGAGCCACAGGCAAAGCCTGAATGACTGCCATCTATTATATTAGCGTGTCATTAAGAGGCTCGCAAAATAGCAAAACTGAAGAAGCTGTGGATGCCCAGGCCACAAGGCTGACTGGTTTAATTGTGCATTTTATCTGCAGATTTCAGAAAATTCTGTGGACGCTCTCCCATTTTGAAGGCAGCAAAATGGAAATGCAGAAAGCTGAAAACGACTGAAAAAGTGAAAGAGCCTGGAACTGAGCCAGCTTTTCCAACTGCTAAATACACATTATTTGCTAAACAATATGGTTCTCACAGACATAGGCTCTCCAACCCTTCTTCCCTCCCCATCACCTCTGCTCCTTCACTGTGCAGGAAAATCATAAATCATTGAATGGTAGGGGTTGGAAGGGACCTCTGGAGATCATCGAGTCCAACCCCCCTGCCAGAGCAGGAACACCCATCACAGGCCACACAGGAACAGATCCAAGCGAGTCTTGAAAGTCTGGAGAAGGAGACTCCACAACCTGTCTGGGCAGCCTGTTCCAGGGCTCTGTCATCCTCACAGTGAAGAAGTTTTTCCTCATGTTGAGGTGGAACTTCCTGTGTTTCACCTTGCTACCATTACCTCTCATCCTATCACAGGGCACCACTGAAAAGACACTGGCCCCTTCTACTTGACACCCACCCTTCAGATATTTGTAAACATTAGTAAGATCCCCTTCTCAGTCTTCTCTTTGCCAGGCTAAAGAGCCCCAGGTGTCTCAGCCTTTCCTCGTAAGAGAGATGTTCCAGTGCCTTAATCATCTTTGTAGCTCTTCGTTGGACTCTCTCTAGTATTTCTCTGTCCCTCTTGAACTGGGGAGACCAGAACTGCACACAATACTCCAGATGTGGTCTCACTAGGGCAGAGTAGAGGGACAGGAGAACCTCCATCAACCTGCTGGCCACATTCTTCTTTACGCGCCCTGGGATACCATTGGCCTTCCTGGCCACAAGGGCCCCTTGCTGTCCCATGGATAACTTGTTGTCCACCAGGATGCCAAGGTCCCTCTTCATGGGGATCACAAAATATACAGGTGGAAGAGTCTAGGCCACACTAAAAGGTTAACTCTACTTGTGGCTGTTTGTCACACCGCCTGAATTTATGATCAACTCCTGTTATTAGAAGGAAGATAACATAAAGGAGAAAATGCATCTCTCATGATGAGGTTATGTAAAAACTCACACAACTGACCAAGGCGGGGATGTGATCATAGGGATGATCCTTCCTCTCATTTACGCTGGTACTAAGGAAGAAATATTTTTTAGTTACAGGAAGATGAAAACAGAACACCACTTCTTTCTTCACAAAAATAGTTCACCAGCTGAGCTACCTACCACTCCCTGGTAAGTCCATCATACGCCCTTTGTTTTCCATCAAATTCCGCAGATTCATCTTGGGTCACAGAAGTGCAGATGATCCGAAGTTTATCTTCAGACTTTTGTCAGTATGTTTTTTGTAACACAAGGAACAGAACTTTGGAAATTCTCTTAGTCTGGGGATTTTTTAGTATCAATCTAAAGCAGTTAAATCAGTTTTGGAAGAAGGTAATTAAGTAACATATAATATCTTGAGGAAGGTTTGGGCTTTTTACCAGAATTCCTAGTCCTATTTAATTTACTACTAATTGGGTTTCCAATACTGGATGATTTTTTTCAAGCCCATAAATGAATTTCCCCACTGTCCCAGTCTTCTCTGTTTTGCAGTAGCCAACAAGTCACAGAAATTCACTTAATCCTTGGGTTCTTTTAACTGACATTGGGTTTCCTGGAAGCCAGTCCCAGCTCAGATATTTCTGTTACAGTTACAACATAGCAACAAGGAAATTCCAGCAAGTTGCACCATAAATGAATACATTTAAAGCTAAAACCACAAAATACATACACAAAGTGCTTCAGGCATTTGCCAGTGCTACCTTGTACTGAATGAGCTTCTCCATCTATTTGGGATACTAAGAGGTGAACCATGCACCTACTGCATGGGAGTGATTTCAATTTGTTATCCCCGTGTCCTTCATCATTAATCAAATGGTTATAAAACACACCAAGAATGTTACATGTGGCATCACCTCCTCCTGCAGCTGACTTATCTGTGCAAGTACCTGAATTCTACCCTTTTTTCATTCTCCTGCTGACAAGCAGAGATGCTTCAGTGACCACCTGCAAAGGTAGACTACTTCCCTCTGTCCAAGGGTGCTGTGGCATTCCCAAAAGCACCAAAGTCATCCCAATGTATTTTAATGTCATATGGAAGCAACCACAGGACAAACAGCAGCAACAAGAGAGATGAAACACAGAAGGAGAAAACACCGTAGCAGAGACTTATTCTTTCCTTTAGTACTCAGTAAATGTCTGTGCTGATCCCCACACCAGCTGCAGGAGGACTGGGTACTGTGTGCTTTCCACACTCACCCATACAACTCTGCGTTGAGGGAAATGCTGACACAAGTAGACATTGACTGATTGAATGATATTTTCAGTATTATTTTGTCTTTCTGTTTCTTAAACTGATTGTGTGAGTCAACTTGTGAAACTGCAGGAAGCTCTTGTGACAACTCAGAAAACAAAGAGTCACAGAATCGTGCTGGTTGGAAGAGACCTTGAAGATCATCAAGTCCAACTGTTAACCCAGCACTGCCAGGTCACCACTAAACCATGTCCTTAAGTGCCACATCTACACATCTTTTAAATACCTCCAGGGATGGTGACTCCACCACTTCCCTGGGCAGCCTGTTCCAGGGCTTTACAACCCCTTCTGTGAAGAGATTTTTCCTAATACCCAACATAAACCTCCCCTGGTGCAACTGGAGGCCATTTCCTCTTGTCCTATCACTTGTTACTTGTGAGAAGATACTGACGCCCACCTTGCTACAACCTTCAGGGAGTTGTAGACAGCATTGAGGTCTCCTCTCAGCCTCCCCTTCTCCAGGCTAAACAACCCTGTTCCTTCAGCCACTCCTCAAAAGACGTGTGCTCTAGACCCTTCACCAGCTTCATTGCTCTTCTTTGGGCATGCTCCAGAACCTCAGTGTCCTTCTTGGAGTGAGAGGCACAAAACTGAGCACAGGTGCAGCCTCACCAGTGCAGAGAGACAATTACTTCCCTAGTCCTGCTGGCCACACTATTGCCAATACAGGCCAGGCTGCCCTTGGCCTTCTTGGCCACCTGGGCACACTGCTGGCTCACATTCAGCCAGCTTTTGACCAGAAACCATAGGTCCTTTTCTGCCAGGCAGCTTTCCAGCCACTCTTCCCCAAGCCTGTAGGATTGCCTGGGGTTGTTGTGATCCAAGTGCAGGACACAGCACTTGGCCTTGTTGAACCTCATACCACTGGCCTTGGTGCATTGATCCAGCCGGTCCAGGTCCCCCTGTAAGGCCTCCCTACCTTTAAGTAGATCAACAGACCTGCCTAATTTGGTGTCATCTGCAAAATTGCTGAGGGTGCCCTCATCCAGATCATTGATATTAAACAGAACTGTCCCCCATGCTGAGCCCTGGGGAACACCAATTGTGATCAGCCAGCAACTGGATTTAACTCCACTGACCACCACGTCACCTTAGTAACACTGCCAGTAATTGTTAGCAGTGAATGCAGATGTCACCATTATCTGCATGTAATCAACTTCTGCTCCATTTTCAGGCTGCTAAGGGACCAACCATAAATTGGTCTTCTCTTAAAATTCCTCTGCTAAAGATATGGCATTTTCTGGTCTACGAATGGTCAGGTTTAGGCTACTTGGTCTGCCGTGGTGGCCGGATTTTACCTAAATCTTTCTGGTACTATCAAAGAGCGCTTTGGATTAATAGGGATTCTGTCACTACTTCCTCCAGCATCTACCCAGCCCTTCTACAGCACTCTCGCTTGAAGCTGCAGCCTTTTTCCAATGAAAACCAACTATTAATAATCCTTTCCAAGAATCCATGAATGGCAAAAATCCTTCACTGGCAAAAAGAGCAACTGAATTGCTCTTTATGCCTTTCAAATGCGGGATGTCAGCGTCACGGTTTAATATGGAGAAAATAATTGGAGACACAAAATAATTACATATAATTTCAGATGATCAGATATGTGCAATTTAGTGTTTTATTAAACAAATACAGTAGCTAACCAAAATCTGATTGCTGATAATGGGAAAATACAGTAAAGCCTCTATTCCTATGGTAATTATTGGTCACCTGAATTCATATATGCCCTAAAACATAATGCAGAAAATTCTCTTCCTGTGAAATAAGAAATACAATAGAAATAAAGTTAAGGGACATGTTTATTTCGGAGCTTTCTGCAAGCAAAATTGCTTTGATACAAAATGAGTTCAATGTTACAGTGCTACCATCCACTCAAGCAAAAGAAAACCTCACATTTACATGAATGCACTTTATATTGATATTCTTACAGAATAATAGTTCAGGTATCCAGAATGTGTCTGGCCTCGTTGAAAGCAATGGCACAGAAATGCTGCAAGGTATTGGAGTATCATAGTACTGGCGAGTGCTTAATTAACTCTGTGAGTTCTCCAGGAGATGCTGTATAAATGAGGGTACTGTGACTGTGGGTTTGGATTCCTTAGTAGTTTTGATGTACATCCGTGTTCGCTTAGTTCGCTCAGAAGGTGTAATTGTGTCATTTGGCTTTTTAGTATTCTCTTTTTCTTTTTTTTTTTAAAAAGAAAAGTCATGAGGTATCCTTTACTGTTAACTAATGACATAGTGATAGGCCTATTTTATTGAGGTTGCAGAGACTTACTGTACATTCAGTACACTGTACATTCGGCATTTATTTTTAGTGTACTTTCTACACATTACTGTGTAAAACTGTTAGTTTACATTAAAACTCTTCCCTCTTCTCACAGGATATGGCATAAACAAAACCAAATCTGACGAAAATTATACACATAAAATAAGAAGACAAATACACAAATAAGGCCATCTGCAGAATTAAAAATCCACCTCTTGCGATATTTCACAATAATTTCTACAGAATATTTTACATCTTACGAACTTAAATACTTAACGTAAAAGGAAAAGACCTTTACGGGGCCAATCATATTATCTCTTCAAGGACTTGTCCAATTTGCTGGCTAGTGGCCTTCTCTGGGGAGTCGGAATTTTAGAAGGTTTGGCTGATCCTGGCCGAGAACCTGCTCGGGGTGTCGGTCTGCTCGTAGCAGGAACAGTCTCTGACATATCTGAGCACACAGACTGGATTTCTGAAATGTCAAAGTCAGACGCGTCACTGCCTCGGCGGCTACTTGATCTGCTGCCAGCCTTGCTTCCTGCTCGGCTTCCAGGTCTGCTTGGAGTTCTTCTGGTTTCTAGAAAGAGAGAAGATATCCGTCAGCATTAGAGGGAAGGATGTGCAGGTCTTTCATCGGGCTTTGGCAACTCCAAAAATTCCTCATTACACAAACTAAACTTAAAGCCTCTGCCAGGGGAGCCAGACGATGCCGTATCTCACACTAAAGAGAAGGAAATGTGAGATCAAATGCTGAGACGTGGTCAATCATCACTAGAACATCTCATTAAAAATGTGTTATCCTGGCAACTTTTCTTGACTTACTAGACATGCATTGTATATTCACCCAACAGCCAGAGTCTTTCTTTCCCCTGCCATTTTCTCAGCTATGAATTGAAAGAATTCAGTATCTGGCCTCCAAGAATTCAGGATTCCTCAAGATATGTTCCTTGCAGATGCAGATGAATATCCCAGTTTCCAAATGTTTACCACTGTTTCAAAAATCAAAACCATAGAGTTGAAACAAGGGCAGAGCATACATCTGCCCAAACGAAGGGCTGAGTAGATGAGCTAGAGCAAAAGCCTGCCCAGACAATGTGCCATGAAGAAAAAAACCACAACACAGAATCTTAGAACAGAAAACCATTAAAGTGGATTTTCATCATTTTCCAATTACTTCTTGCATAGTTTTGGTGTTGACAAATCTGGTTCCCTGTATGTGTGAAGAACACCATGTTGACACTGGAATCTTAGGTGGCTCCTTTTTCAAATCACCTATGAAAGTTATGCACTCTTTGAACAGGATTTTCCAGTACTGCTCAGTATGCTCTGCAGGGATTAAGATGTGAGGGAAAGCCAGGAGAGCTCTCTTCTGTCCTAACCATATAGCCCTGTCCCTTTTACAGAGCTGCTCTGAGGATCCTGGAAGAGCACAGCTTCACCTCTTTCTATTTTCATAGTGTTTTAAAAATCTCTATGGGATATTCCATTAATAAGGTCATCTACAGCTGCTCACTGCAGTTCCTCTTTCAAAAGAAATGGACAAGTCATGATTGAGTCATCCCTGTGCTTCATCACAGCTGAGCACAACCTGAATAGTGTGAAGAGCTTCTTCCCCAGTTCCTTAGGCAGATATAGTGGAGATACCATTGTCAAGAAGGTTGCAGTCATAAATTCGAACATGCAGAGCTAAACATATCTGCTGTGCAACCATCTGAACATGGGAGCATTCTAGTGATTATGTGCATCCTTGGCAATACTAATGTGGAGACAGTACAACTTCCACTCGTTCCTACTCTACTGACATCTCCCTCACATCCTAACGTGACCCGAAGTATTCACCTGCAAACTGAGCTCTAACTCTGGTAGCTGCTGTTGACAGGATGCCGCTGTCTTCTCCTGAGTGGAAACCCTTCCCTGATAGATATCCTGGCAGTCTGAGTTTACTTCCTTGAATTGGTGTTCCCTATGCAAAAAAGAAGAAGAAATAAAAAAAAAAAACCTGAGTTATTTTAAACTGTCACTACTGAAGATAAGGTCTGGTATTAGATAGTACATAGCTTAAAATATGGTCATCCTAACAACAGTCACTGTGAATCTGAAGTACTCAATCGAGTCACTGTGGACGTTTTTTTATGACATGAAGTTTTGAACATTCCTGTAGCAGTATTTGAAGTAGTCCAAATATAAAACAACCACAAAAAAAATCACTTTAACAGCCTGCTTGACATTAACATTTCAGCATTCTTTGTATGTATTTCAATGCATATAAAGAAAGAAAAATGCTACCTTCTATATAATTAGTCAGGCGTGTAAGATTAGTTGATGGTACATGACTTAAATAAACAGAGACAAGTGATTGAGGTTTTATGTCTGCAGGGCTTGACTTTCCACCATTCTGACTGTGGCTACAGGTGGAGAATACATTTGTTTCAATTTTATAAATATTTTGAAGGCACAACAAAACTACCAAATTTCAAAACCTTTTGCTAGGAAAAAAAAAAGCAGACAATAAGGACATAGGACTAATTAGAAAAAGCTCTTGTCGATGTACAGGCTGACATGTCCCTGTGCCATGGTCTCACCCTGCCTGTTTTATGAAATAAGGATTCTTGATTTACAATCTGTCCCAAATGGGAAGATTTCTTTCAAAACTAAATCCTCAAATCTCAAAATGCATGTAACATAGTAGATCGGAAGTGTATGCAACTAAGTGGAAAACTACAGTATTCCTATTAATTTCATCTGCAAGAATACCAAGTAAGTATCCAAAAAGAAGTACAAACACTGCAATGATGAATGTGGCATGTGGAGTGGCCTGGCTCCCCTGATCCTCTGTTTTGTGCCTTTGATCCCCATACAATGGTGGGGCAGAATTAGGTACTGAAAACCAAGATCCAAAGAAGTGTGTTGGGAGCTGCCTAGAGCTAAGCACTGAGGGGAGGCCTGGTGGGAGCCTGCCTGGCAGATGCCAGCTCAGACCACTCCTGGCACATCTGAACAAAAAGAGCATTGAGATGCTACTGACCAGACATTCTGCTGGCTCTTGACAGGGATGCCCACAATGGTAAACTCTCTTTAAAGCCAAGTACAAATGCTTAACATCCAGCCAGCCTTGGGAAATCTCTGCTATACAGAGACTGCTTGTGAGGATAAGGAAAGAGAACGCTCTGCATCACCCCCACTGAAGCTGCTGCACTTTGGGCAAGGCAGTGGGATAAAAAAGGTCTGGTGCAAGAATTGGAGATAAAGCTAGTTCTTCAATTTTGCCCTAAACCCAAATGCAGTCTATATATAAAATAAGTAACTACTTGCATGGACAGAAAATGCTGCAGCATGCCTCAGAAATTCACTGCAATCCACCTCACCCTACTCATTCCATTTATAACCTTAAAACCATGGTGGTTTACATAAAAGAAACTCACTGTAACTACTGGCAGTTGTAAGAGCAGGCAAGAAATACAGTGCCCCCATTTGATATTGATGCCAACTGCTTTCATCTCATTGTAATTCGATGCAAAGTACATCTTTTCACATCTATAAACCCTTTAAAGTACCATCAATTAATCTTACAATTCAGTTACCAGCTAAGAGATGAAAGAAAATACAGAAATAGATTAAAAACTGACAACTGACTCAGCTTCACTCTACTGTTAATCATTCTATGCTGCAGCCCCATGTGCTTGAAGTGCTGTACAGACAGACAGACAGACACACACGCCTGCAGTGTGTGGGAGTAACGCACCCATTCACACAAAAGGAGGGAGTGAAAAGTTCATTATGCATCTCTGAGCAAAGCCAAGCCAAGATCATGTAAACTTAGCACCTGAAGGTGTCATGTGAATAGCAACAGGCAAAGTGCAGTCTTGTGAAAAGCAGATACACCAGAAGTGATGGTACCACCAGCTGCCCCTCGCCAAGCCCTCTGTCTAATCCAGGGCAAGAGTAACTCCTACAACCGAGCAGCCAGTTTGCAGTCTGATCTAGCTGCAACCTTCTCACTGACTGTAATGCCATTAGAGGAGATGCTCTGGCTCCAAGCCCCTTCAGATTTTGGTCGTATGGATTAATTGCCGGCACAACCCTGTCCGACAGACTAGTGATTTCTGTGTAAGTCACGGGCTGAAAATAAAAGCAAAGCTCATTTCCTGTTAAGTCATCAAATAGCTATCTTATTAGAACAATGACTGGTCACTACCCCCCTAAACAAAACTTTCAGTTGTTGGAAACACTTCTATATCGCAGGCGGTCTTTTGTGCCATCTTCTTCACAGTGACTGGATATTGCTTTATTTAGTGGTTTTGCACTGATGATCATGATTTATGAATCTCATTCCTACAGTCCATGAATATTACAGTGCTTTATGAACTCAAAGTAAACAATTTTAGGAAAGAAACCTGAAAAGTGTATGAACTGCTTTATTTAACAACAACGACAACAAAGTACTTTTTCACATTTGCTCAACCAATTCATTGAATACTGTTACCATTTATTAACCATTTGCACTTTAAACATAAGTGCATTGAGGCTACGTTTTCCTAAAAGTCAAAAACTATAACAAACAGAACAGCCAAAAAAAGATTTGGGGGAAAAAAAATAAAGAAAAGGGAAGACATAATTTAATAAAAGGTCTAAAATAAAGACAACATATTAATATGCGAGGGGTGTTGCAGCTTTCAAGCACTGAAACTCTAGTGGCTGTTAGTGAAGTGACAGTTTTAGTGAAGGAAGGTCATTAGACTAGAATCTCTGTCCTTACTGTACCTCTGCAGATGACCCTTGATAGTCTGAGGATTCTGGTGGCTTAGAAGGAGTTGACGATTTGCTGTTTGTCAACCATGGTTTACCATAGTTGCGTGTTAAATGATGGGGTGTCTGTATGAAACAATGGTAAATCAAAATATGAAGGACAGCAGATGGAAAACAATGTCATGGAGAAGGATATCCAGGCTTTCACAGGGAGATAAATCTCTCAGTAGTAATAAAACCTAAGCAGAAAGAGCTGATGACAAATGTTCTGAAACTAAGAGACGGCAGAGCTTATTCTTTAAATGAAATGGAGAGGTTTGCTGCTCTTTCAGAGCAATTCCCAAATTAACAGTTTGCTCATGTGGCACCTTAATTGTAAAGAATTCTTCTGTTCTTGTGTTACAAACAAACAGTAGAGGAAATACACTAAAAAGACTTCTCAGGTCCTCCCCAGACTATGAAATATAATTGAGATACTTCTTCCCTATCAGCTAGGGAAAGCACCAATGCTGCTGGAGCAAGGGCAGGGCTGGGGAAGAAAGTCTATACCCCATTTGTTAATCAGCGTAGTTTTGTACATTCCTCCTTACCTTCGGCGTACTCGTAGCAACTGCCTGTGGGACAGCTGCCTGGCCAGCTTGACTTGACAGAGAAGTAGATCTGTTGGGAGAAGCACCCCTTGAAGAGGGTCGTGATCTACGGCCCCTCGGCCGGAAAGCTGCCATGCTCTGACTGGCACCATCTGCCAAAATGAACTTTTCACGCAGTTCCACGTTTGTCCTCCCTTTAGCTGCAGCAAAGAAAGGCGTTCGTTTAGTCAGATAGGAAAATTGTCACAGGGCTGTTTATAGTCATTTTTGCCATGCCAACTCCAACACATTTTAACAATAAAATGCATTACTGTGTAATGCATTTATTTTGGACACAGGAGAATTATGTGCAGAACTCGCTTATTCTAATACTTTATGCCAGCAGGAATGAACCACTGTCAAAGGAAGTCAGCGTGATAATGGAATGCTCAACGTGCTAAATCATTGTTAATCAATCAACTATTAATACAGAGACACAACCTGATGAGCAGTTTTGCTAACTCTACAGCTACTCATAATAAATAATACTTGCTTGGATGTTCCAGAGAAATTGCTAAGTACGAATTACAGGAAAGCAGCAAATATATTTATTCAAAACTATGAAGTTATGTAGTTTGGCAACATGCAATGATGAACACAAAATCCAAACTATGATGAGGTGATTGGTGGCTAAGCACTCACACACATACAAACACACGTATGAGAGAATGGTCCGCAAAAATAGATGCAAGACATGTTAGCATTTAACTGTGTCAGTGGGAATGACAACTGGTTTTGAAACACTCTTCAAGCGTATCAAAAAAAATAAGCTTGCAAAGCACCAGCCCATGTAGGAACACATTAAGCTACAAGTGATGGGTGAAGCATATTGTTAAAAGTATATATATTTAAAAAGTGGGAAGGAAATGAAGAGAGAGGAGAAGAGGAGGAGAAGACAAAGAGAGGGGTTTGCCAACCTATAGTAGGCTGAGTGGTAATTGAAGAGTTTGATTCCGAACGTAACATTTTACTCCCGTGATGATGAACTAGAAAAAATGACACAGGACATGGGTCACATTAAAGAAAATCGTTAGCAAGAGAAGAAATCAAGTACAGCAGCTGCATATGCAAGAGACTTGGAGCACCAGGCCAAAAGACAGGACTCAGAGCAAAAGCTGTCTCTAAGTGCTCTGAGGTGAGTTCTCAAAGGTCTCCTAGGCAAAAAAAAACAAAACCAAAACCACAGCGCTTGGACAGACTCAGCTGCAATCCCAAGTACACTTGTGTAACAGTATTTATCTGCTGACATAAAGAAGTAATATAAACAAATGATCTTCTATAACTAGGTCAAGTACTTTTAGTTCATTGAAATGTGTTTTATCTGAATACATGAGAAGCCCTTGATGGAAATGCAGATTTGCTAGGTGAGCTGCTTCAGGAAAAGTCTGAACTTCCACCACTGACATCAATGACTACTTTGCAGCACTGACTTCCACAAGACTAGGATTAGGTACCAATGCACAAAGTCCAGCATCAGGATGATTTTATAGGGATTGATATTACTTTAGACCCACTGTGTTGACTTACTCATTTGTTCATGTATTTCCCTTGAAACAGGGGATAGAATATTACAGAAAATACTACAGAGATACACAGCATAAAAGGTTTATTAAAGAAGAAGGGATAAAGTTCCAGAGGACTCCTAATCTGAAGACAAGAATATAAAATTCCAATAGATTAATTAGAGAGTTAAGTATTGTATCTCTCTGTGTCGACCCATGTAGGAACTGCAAGTCTACCTGCCAGCAGGCCTGAGAAAAATGTTTGGGATACTTGAAAACTAATCAAGTTAAACCTCCAATGACGTCAGATATTTTGAGGCACATTTCCGCTACCGTGACCTTTTGAGGAACAGGGGTAGAAAGCTATAAAGTAAGGATGGTTCTGCAAGCATAGATGACTTCCCTACAGTAGCAGGTGCAGAATCGGTTCTGAATTTCACGCAAACCGTTGTTCCAATACCAATAACTGTGATATTACTGTTACATTTCTTTAGTAAACAATATATGCAATGTGTTGGTAATTTTCAATACTGCTGAAAAATTCACAGATGTTATCACAAGGTTATGACAGCTCTTTTATGATACTATCATAAGAAGTTTGTAACTTCATAAGAAGTTATATGGTACCTTTAAAGCCTGTAGAGAAAGGTTTCTAAGCCTTAGTGACACACTGTCAGTCCTTACAGGGTTCTGTGGTAGCTTCTTTTTGGATTTACCATCCTTGATTTAGCCTGACAATTGCTACAAATACAAGCTCTCCACTCAAGGGCGGTATCAAACCGTTTAGAAACCTTGGTCCCACAGTAGAAGTGAGACAGCTGACACTGGAGTAAGGTCAATAGGACAGATGATGTCTCTGCCTTCACTAGCTCAGCTGCCCCTCCTAAACCCCTCTGTGCTGTTACTGCACTATGATGATATTGATTGTGATTCTACAGAACCCCCGAGAGGTAAAAATGCAGTAAATTTAATGATGGTAGTTAACAGGATAGAGTGACTCAGTTACTGCAGGTCAGCTCAGTCTGAACAGTCATTATTATTATCCTTTCTGCAATTTTACTACTCTGGCTATGATTTGACTTGTACCTCTCCCACTCCATTCACAAATGGCTTCTTTCCTATCTCCAACTGTTCCTCCAAGAACGGTGCCAGACAGAGCCTACTTCCCCACTGCAGGAGTAGGCTTTCTGAAAAACTAAGAAGTCATTACATTGCTGTGTACTGATAAAACAATGCATCTGATGCAATGCCCTGGAGACCACACTGACAGACCGCTCCCTGCTCCATCCTCCTGACCAGAGCATTTTTCAGTTGCTTTGTACAAGGCTCAGGGCTCTGCAAAGTGGTTCTGGAGAGGAGGATGCCAATAAAAAGACAGGGCTACAAAGGCAGAGCCTGAAAGCCTGGGCACAGCCACTGGCCAGACCAAGTTTTTTGCATTGTTGTTGTTACTTTTCAGTTCAATTGCCATATTTTGATTTATTGCCTTAAACCTTCTCTCTTGCCGAGGAGGTTTTATTGGACATTTCTGTGTGCTATTTCTGCCAAGTCACAAAAGCAGCTTACATGCCAGAAACTCTATCTGGGCTAAGTTCAGTTCGTAATTACACCACTAACGGTGGAGGAACTGCACGGAAGACACCACAGTTATTCTAGACATACATCAGTGCAAGTGAAGAGGATCTTAACCATGAGATTTAAAGGTTACAAAACAGATCGTTACGTGACATTTAGTGAGATGATGTTCACAGAACTGGCATTTTAAACAATTCAATCTCAATCTTGAGACAATGAATGGTGACTGTATCCAAATAATTATCTGCATGTCCATTTTCCCAGTTGTCTTACATACCCCTGCAAGGATCATTTTTCACTAAGAACTCATCGAGTGCCATCCAGCCACCTCCAACACGAACCATGACTGTACTTCGTAGGATACGAACGAGGCGCAGTTGTTGAGAGTCACCAAACTGCAATAAAAAAAATCAAACAAGAGTCTGAGGTTCTCGGTCATTCTGATGTAGCTCAATGCTGATTGGTTAAAAATCAGACACTTCAAAAAGTTTATTTTGATATTTAAGTATTAGTAAATGCTAAAAAAAAATAATTAAAAAAATCAGATTTATTTATGCAGATTATTAAAGCTGTTAAGATTTCAAATCAGATGCCGCTGCATTAATCCAAAGGAGATGGCAGGACGGTAAGAAAGAATCTCAGGTTTGATTTTATGCTTGGTTCTCAAATGTCTGAGCTCATAAAGGAAGCAAAATTAGTAACACATTATTTAATTGGTTACGGTCTAAGTATGTGCAAATTAATGAAGACCTATTTGCATTAGTTCACTGTTAAAATCTTAAGCAAACTCTCTTCTGCAATAATCTAGTTTTTAATTATGTCAGCTGAAAGGAAGGCAGCATCCCTTTAAATGATCAGAATGTGAGCTGGCAATTCAAGGCATTGTGAGCATTGCACAGTTCTATCCATTGATTCATTTACAGGGATATTTTCAGGTACAGCATTGACACTGCTCACCTATAGTGAGGTGCATGTGGGGAAGGGAACATTCAATAAGCAATGAATGACTGACAGCTATCGTTACTGTCCTTTGTTAGAAACTGTTTGTCACCTCCTCTGCCTGCATGCTGAGGTTCTTCACAATTCAGAGATGCACAAAACCCTGTTTCATACTGACTCTAGTACCAGCCCATTCTTCCTTTGGGCTGACGGACAGGTCTAACTTAAGGTTCCTTCTTGAAACCTGTGCAACAAAACCTGTATGCAGTATCACCCTTCAAATTTGGATCAAAGAAAACATGACCAAAAAGTTGACCCCACAGTTTCATTAAAACTAACCAGAAGAATTCAGTACTTTTTAGCCAGTGCCACCGATACCAATTATGTATTCTGATATCAGATCATCAGGCCAAATGTGGGGCTCTACCACGCACACGTGCGGAGCACTCACTGAAATACCAGGAGTCAAATACACCTTTTTGGGACAATCTCTCACCCTTGGAGAAGGCTGGCCATAGTTCAGCTGCACCTACTTGCTCCAGTGAGGGGACTGAAATGCTTTAAATGCAAACGACGCAAACGTGCTCCCTAATTGTTAAATGACTTTAGTTGTTTGGTACTACTTCAGCCAAGAAAGAAAAATAAGTTTAAAGGAATATTACTTTTAGGAACCAAACAAAAGCAAAGCTTGCTGCTTAATTCAATAATATTTTTTAAAATTATAAATAAGAACATTCACGTAAGCATTATTTGTAAGGGCTCTTTACTAAGGCATTCAGTATATGCCAAACAAAGAACCATTTTACATATGCAGATCAAAAGTAAAAAGAGAAATGGTGTCCAAATTGATGCCATTTATTTTCATTGCCTTGTTTCCAAGGTCATTTTTTTCTAGACATTCTACAGATCCCATCCTTTTTCTTTCCTGTATGTTTTTTTCTCCACCCCAGTCTTATTTGTGAGTTAAACTTCATCAGGCAACTATACCAAGGGCCATATACACTTTGGAAACTAACTAGGCTGTGGTTAATTCAGACAGTGGGGCTTCTGGAGAATAATGCAGGTATCTATCACAGCATTTTTCCTCGTGGTAATTCAATCCATTTCCTTCTTAAAATAGCCTAGATAACAACCTTCCTTGAACAATATTTACCATTGTTTCAAATAATCAGAGGTAAAATTACTGGGTCAAAACTATAGAGGAATTCTAGTTTAAGCTACAAAAAGGCCTGTTCTTGACAATAGCCATATAAGATCACTGTCACTAGAGAAGCCTCAGCCAACTTCCTGTAGGTGCTTTTTACTACGATGCTGTTCTGCACCAGTACAAGTTAGATGCTTTCAAAAAATACTGTATTTTTCCCAGATCTGAGAGTACAGATGGCAGATAAGAGGATTAACATAATTTCAAACAGTCTTTTCAAATAGAGGTTTGTTCTATACGTGGAAAATTTTAAATTATTACTTATACTGCTTGAGGCATGTGATAAGATTACCCACTGCTCTTTGTGCTTTCTTCTATAGTTCAACAGGCTTTGCCAATAAATAAGAATGCAACTATACTTTCAACATCTCTAGATTTAAAATGGCTAATGCTGTTAACACCAGCATTTCCAGAATGGGTTATATATATATTTTATTGCCTTTACAAGATACTAATGGTATCTGGTTTGTATAAAATGCTTCCATTCTTACCAGGCAAGCATGATTTAACACTTTAAGGAGCTGTGTATCAGTATGTGCCACAGGAGTAAGAGAATGTTGGTTAGTATATCCTGCCTGTACCCCTGCACAGTGCCACTGCAGTTTGACTTGCTGATGACACAACTGACACAAAGCGTTCTTAAACATGGCCCTAATACATTCTAGATCTACCATACCTCTTTCAAAACACTTTGGGAGACAAAATAGTCTAAAGTGGAACAGCAAGTTTAATTTGTCCGTTCTGAAATATGTATTTAATGATGCCCTGCATTAGTCTATAAAATAGCAATGATCAGCTAGGTTCTTAATCAGTCTGCTTGACTGCACAGCGATTTTTAATTATTTTTTTTTCTGAAAAAAAGTATTTTCCACCTAATTTGCAATAAACAAGTGGTATGACACTGGGATCTGTGTTTGCTGTGATTAGCCTTTAATCTGATAGCCTTAAAAAATACAACAAAGAATTTTTAAGCATTCTGCTATAAAACTGAAAATGGATAAAATAATAGTGATTCTAAAATTGCAGATAAATGCTCAAGATTTTTTACTATGGGAATTGCTGCTGACCATTATCTGGTTCCTTTAAAAGTAATCTCCTTCATGAGGAAAACGGCCAAAGAAAGCAGGTGAGGGATTGAAGAGGAGGGATCCTGAGACAAAGAATGCTCCACAGCATTTAAAGAAATACCACAGCTGACCAGCAATGAATTAGCTGAAGATGAAAGGATGGCGAGAAGACTGACCATTGCAAGCTTAAATCACTATGAGTTAGAAAAAAATTTAAAAATTAAAAAAAAAGAAAAAAGAAAAAAGAAATGTCATAACACATTCCACTGGTTTATACCTGATTTCCCAGGAAGAACTGATAAGAAATGAAAAATGGAAGAAAGACACGATTAGTTTACAGGAAATTCTCTATATGACTCTAGAACACATGCAAACTAACACATTAGACATTCTACATAAAGTATCTACTTCAGAGCAGGTAGCTAGCCATCCGGAGACTGAATATTGGAAAATATTCAAGGCCTTCACTTCCTTCCCATTGCTGTCTCTGTGGTCTTTTAAAATCATCTACAAGTATTTAGTAAACTCTCTTAGCCAAATATTGCATATTTCATGTGAAATTGTTCTGGTTGTTGAATCTAGGGGTAGCAGATCTTTCTCTACAACGTGATACTGATTCTTCTGTGATCTAAAATCGTTCCGCAGATATCAAACACATTTCTTGCACTTCTTCAGAAGGAACAGTGTGCTCCAATGAAATGACAAGGGAGAATAAAAGGGATGGAATATGCTTTGGTATAAGTTCTTTAAAGTACAACACAATAACGCAGGAAAATATTACTGTTTTTATGAAACTAACAGAAAATCAGCTACAGATGAAAAACTTGGGGGATCCAGGCAAAAAGACTGGCTTCAAAGGAGGTGGTGTATGTATGTGCATATGTATGTATGCATACAGTTAGCTTTTAAGAATTCCCACACGTTGAGAATGGTTTCAGTAGTTTCAGTGAAGATGAATACAAGCAGCAGCCTTTTCCCATATTTTTAGCCTATATGTTCTAACAAGAAAAAAACCCCATAGAATTTAGACAAGCTGAAAGAACTAATAAGATCCTTAGAAGACTTACCCTGTACTTGTTGTCTCCAATCTGTTCCACTTGAAACCGTTTTGCACATTTACATTTAGCTACCTGCCTTGTAACCTGCAAAAAACCACAACTGGATGATTACTGCCAATACCCCATTTCTAAAAATATGTGTTAACTGGTAAACTTCCTATTATATAGGACTGAAAATAAAATTCAAGAACTTGACTCCAGTACAATACAGTGCAATCTACGGAAGCAGAGAATTGTACCTCATCTTCAATTTTGTCAGCGTCTGTGAGAGGCTTGTATGCATCCTTGTTTGGATGAAGAGCTGCTACAAATTCGTAATAGTCAATATATCCATCACCATCTCTATCAAAAATGTCTGCAACAGCACTCATTTCCAGTCGGCTTGTTGGGAATTCTGTAAGACAAAGACAACAAAGGCAAAGGTATTTGGCTTTTCAATCTTACTACAGTGAAAGGCTTTATCGCAAATATTAAAAAGTTTTTTAGCAGTGGGTGACGGACAATGCTTATCAAAAAAGCAAGGACATTCAAAAGGGTCTTTCTGAAAAATGATCTGGATCTCCAATGTTACCTAGATAGTGGATTAAAATTAATATCATAGTGTGGCTCGAAGAGAGACACAAGTGAGGGCAGAGATTAAACTGAAAGACGTATGCATTTTCCTTAACATTTTGACCTTTGCAGTGTGCAAAATACCACATATTAACAAGATAAATTGTTAGTGAGGAAAGGTCAAGTGAGAATTTCACTGCTAATTATATTTGGAATGCAAGGTCCTCCCACTGCAGGAACAATGCATGGTCAAATCCTTCAATAGATCAAGTTCACAGCAGGAGAGTATTAACCTACACACTGATTCTCTAAAAATGGTCAAAAGAAAATTTCAAGATGGTGAACAGAGGTGAAATCATTGAGTATTTAGCAGTTATAACAGGTTAATACCAACTGAGTTAAATGAGTAAACTGTTCAACCTCTTGGTGGTATCAGTTTTTCCCATCAGCTTCTGTCAATCCACGCAAGACAGTGATGTTCACACACAGTAACTATATTACTGCATTTCCTAAAGCAGGGGGGAAATATATACACTACAATATTCTCCTACTGAATAACTTTAACATGAAAAGCTATAAGCAGACCCATTCTGAATCTTCACCACTAAAAGCAAAAGTCTGTATAATCTGAAGATAAAGGATTATATTAAGTAGTAGGCCCTCACCTGTTATGAGTTAGTTGGTAAAGGGAAATGTGATCCCAGAGAGACATGATGTGGAAAGCTTACGTTACCACCAACTGTGCATCCCTAAGGAATACTGATCCATCAAGAAAGCCAGGAAAAGTCCCTTCCCAGTCTGACTGCCGGACATTTTGATCCTCATTATACAGGTATATGAACATGGTCATGGTTTCAGAAATCACACGGTTTTCTTGTATAAATTGAAACTATTCCACATAAGTTCTTTAATAAAGATCATATGAACTGAGTTTGGAAATAATCTATATGTTTTATAAGGTATGGCTTACTATTATAATCAATGAAATGTAATTGCTGAAGTGGCAAGTGTACTGTAGGAATGACAATCAGAGTCCAGTCAACTATTAATCAGCCAGTAACATAAATGTGACATTTTTAATCTGATTCACGCTGTAAAAGAATTAGAATTTCTAGAACCGGGAAATATTTGCAAGTAAAATAATTATAGTTAAATTAATCATAATTAATGACTTCAAAAGGGAAATATGTGACCTTCTAACACAATAAACCGCACAGACAATCAGACTTTGTGAGATGTTTGTTCCAAGTTCAACATTCAGTTAATTTTAAAACTTACTTGAAGAAAGAATTCCATCGATAAATTCCTGCCTTGTTATCTTTCCATCCTGATCTTTATCAATCCTCCTAAAGAAGTCCATCACACGAGACTTCTTATGGTTCATCCATCGCATGTATTTTTTCCTCCAAATATCAAAATCAAAGTTGGCAAATTCTCTCAGCTTAATATGGAAAAAAACCCAAAACAACAAGAAAACAAGAACGTTTTTCAGTTGAAGTCAATCAATCTAGAAAAATCAATGAGATCTCATCTCCCTTCTTTTGAGTAATTGGGTCTTTTGAGGACCTACGTAAACATTTTGAACATCTTAACTGCTCTCACATTTAAAATGAGAATGACAGCTTTTAAAGTACTTTAAAGCACATCTATCACAGCAGCAGTTCGCCGCATCAGACAATGTAAGACAACAAATATGTAAATTCTTTACGGCATTGACAACTTAATCCAGAGTAAGCAAATTTATGCATAAATTATATATATCCTGTATATCCTGTACAGTCCTTCTCTGACCTCTTCAAGTCTGTCCAAAGCATCATTAAGTTTTCTTCTTCTTTCCAAGGCCAGAAGCCAGACTTGCTGCCATTTGCTGACTAAAAGGTTTAGCCGTGGATTCTTGGTTTCGATTTGTGCCTGTGCTGCTGAGGGATAGATGCCTGGGGTTGGGGAACGCTTTCCTGTGAAAACACGATAAAATGTGTAAGTCTCACCCATTCAACCAAAACAAACATTCACATGAAAGGTACTTGACCTTCCTAAAACTACTCCTTCCTGTCCCAAATACTAAGCCCATACCCTGGTATGATTCCATCTAATGCGATATTTTATTTTACTGTCTCCTTTGCTGGAGAAGGAGCAGATGGTGGTTAAAGCATCTTTCGTCTCGCCAGAAGCAGCCTGTAGTGGCTGCACTAGTGAAGCTGCACAGGTTAAATAAAATTTCTCAGAGGGTTCCACAATAACCAGTAATGATTTTAGAAGCAGGCTCCATGTATGGTTAAGTATAAAATACTACAGGTAAGTATATCTAAAAATACAAAAAGTAATTTTCTCACTTGATAATTCACTTTTCAATCAACTTCATTGAACACACTTTCTAATTGGATCCATATAATTTCACAGACAGCAAGAGCAAAATTTTGTCTCTGTATCTTTATGTAAAAGAAGCTGTTTACACCTTCAGATGACAGTATATTTGCAAAGACTCAGCATGTGCACACTCTAGGAAGTTTAACAGCACATGAAAGGCTGCATACTTTAACAACAGGTATTCAAGAAGTATAGGACAAAATTTAAAGATACAAGTCTTCTATGAGACATTTTCTCACAATGAAAAATGAGGGATAATTAGAAAGCTAAGACAATTTCACTCTATTTCACTGGAAGCTAATCAAACCTATTAGGTTATTAGTAATCTGTTATCCTTACAGATTGAGCAATGGTGTGTGAGAGCTGCCCCAAAATACTTCACTACTTACTTCCTGCTCTCCCCTTGTCAAGGACAGGAATGTGAGATTGCACTGGAGTGGGTTCAAGTGCCTTTCTTTTATAGGTCTTTGTAACTTTATCCACATCGGGTTGTTTTCTTGTCATTTCCTCCATGAATGTCTGCAATCAAATAGAGGTAGTTTTAATTAACAATACACAAAAGTGACCACAGGAATGAAAATAACAAACCATACAATAGCAGAACACCAAAGTTACAAGAATGGCACAGAAAGACTCTTACAATGCCAGCCTCACAAAAAAAACACAGACAAAGGTTTTGTAGGTATGGAAAGTTGGGAGTACAAGCTTTTAAGAACACTATGGCCTGGCTGTTAAAGAAAGGCTAAATCTAAAAAACAAGTCTATCAAACTCCTTTTTTAAGTGTGTCTGGTGAGGTGATGTACAACAGAATTTTGATGTACAACAGAAATTTGAGTACTCAGGTGTTCCTTGCTGTCCAGACCGCAGTTCATAGAAGCAAGAAAGCTTTGGTGTGTAAGCTGGGGTAAGCCTTTGAGCATCCACTGCACCAGTAGTTCCCACAGGCACTTCATAACCCCATTTTTAAAATCCAATCAGTAAAGCCACACTAAGGTGTGATAGCAGCACTATCACAGATTTCATGTGAAGTTTTTTTTTATTATCACTGCCCTTGTTCCTATGAGGAGTTGTACATCTGCTTTTAGAACAACGCGGCACTGAAGTTTTGTTTGGTTGTTTTTTTATCTCTGTGTTGAATAAACTAAACATACAAAACACACAACTGAGTTTCTGAAAAGGGATTTGATCATTGAGAGAGGAAATAGCTAAGGAGATTCACACTTGATTACGAAGCCTAGCGGAGACGTGCACAGTGTTTGTGGATTGTGTAGGACACATGTCACTTAACATGCCTTACCTGATGTTCTGCTATAAGTGCTTTAACTTCCTCAATCTCCTGGGGGATAACCTCTTTATCTTTTTCAGTAAGTGTAGTCTCTGCCCACTGCAACCACGACAGCAAGGCTTCCAGCAACTCCTGGTTAGCAATAAGTCCAGCCAACGCTCCTGCCAGCCTCTGTTGATGTTGTTTAGCCCATGCTAAGACCTTGATGAAAGAACCAATGCATGACTATGTGCACATTTGAAATTCTTCAAAATGTATTTAAAATTGCTCTGCTAACAGTAAACCCCGAGATTCCTGTCAGGACTATTGATGTTTGATTATCAAAAGATATTAGGATGTAGTGGCTGATCACCAAAGGTACCAGGCAACTAGAATTCCCAGTTCAACACATTGTTTTCCACAGACATTCACGCAACATAAGTTAGTCAATCACACAAGATTTGGTGTCCATATTCCTCCTGGACACTCCTTTGCACAGAAAATACCACCTTAGCAGCTGAGAGTGTGGTACACCCTCTAAGACCTACTTTCAGCCACTTAAATCATTTGGAAGTCTTCTAGATTAAGAATATATTGGACTCAAATCCTTTTAGTGCAATTAGAAAATGTTTCAAGTTTGCCCTGTGTTTTCTTTCCTTTGTAAATTTTAAGTTTCTCCCTAAAAACTATTGGCTTTCTTCACATGGGAAGTGTCAGGCAGTATTTCCTTTAATATATATAAACAAAGAAGCTTGACCATCTGCTTTAGTTCTTAAAGTCCTGTAAGTTTTAAAATAAAATCTAGGGAAGCATGGTATTCACATCCATCACTGTGAATACTTAAAGTGTTTAGTTCTCAACAGCTGCATCATTTCCTTCCAGTGTAACTACCATGTTAGTTGTCAGCTATGTTCCAATCAAAGATGGACTGTTGCAATGAAGATGGCTTGACATATACTGACCTCTTCAAACCTGGCTCTGATGATTGTTATCCAGTGCTTAATAGTGGTGATGGAGTCTGGGTGGCAGATAGCTAGGATAGCTTCACCCATACCTGTTGCTTTATTTAGTTCTGCCTTTTTCTCTTCCAGTTTCTTCATAAATTCCTAAACAAGAGGTAACAATTTCAGTTAAGACAAAATTTGCAAGAGAAATCTGAGAGTATACTCTAGAAAGTCATGAGCCTCTACATCGCACAAACAGATTCAACTTGCAAGAGGCAAGTTTAACTTGTCTGAGAAAAGTTAATGTTTAAAAAGTCTATTCCACATAAAGTACTAAATAAAGCTTCAAAATCTTTACCCCAACTTGCCACTCCTTAAAAGCCCACCATACTGCAAATACTTGAAAAACACGTCGTAATTAAAAAAAAGAGGAAAATCACAGCATTTTAGAAGTACTGTAAATCAACTATGTGATGGTTGGAATCATTATTGGCAAGGTTTCAGGTGCCTTAGTCTGTCTGTCAGTTACAGTAATTCTTTATAATAAACTGTGGAGCTCCTAGCAGAGGCTGGAAATGTCCGACTATAATTACATGCTCAGACAAGATGATAGAGGACTTCAGGAGCAGCTAAACTAAACTAACACAAATGTGAAAACTCAGCAGCTGAGGGGGAGGGAGAGAGCAAGAACAGGGACAGAGACTACTAATTAAGCAGCTGTTTTCAGAGGCACTGCCATGTGGGAAAAATCTTGTAAAAGCAAAAGGATGTTTACAGCTTTAGACATCCCAGCTCATAGCCGTTGCTGTTTCTAGGGAGCCTGGCAGAGGAAAGGGTGGGCAAGATCAGAACTGGGCAGATGGACAACAGAAGAAAAAAACTGAAGGACTTTCCCCATCCTTCTTACAGTTTTTGTTTCTTTCTTTTATTATTATTATTATTACTGCTGCAATAGTTTTACTATTCTGCCTATTCTGTTATGTGAAAATGTTGTGTAAGTCTGTGTGTCTTTGTAAGCATCCCGAACTGCAACTGCCAGCATCTCTCAGTGCTTAGTGAAACTGTTTGTTCTATTTTAACATCTTTAATTGGGCTACAAAATGGAACTATGTGTCTGAAAGTTTAACTTTTCCACTCTCCATCCATGAAGAAGGGCTATTTTGGATTCCAGAAATTAAAGATCAACCAAGTCAGAGTTCAGAAAATTCAAAATCACCTAAACATTGTAAAACAGATTCTACAACTGGTAATCACACTACCCCATGCCTTTACTAATTAAATACGAAACTATTATGAAATAAAACTGAAGGGAAAAAAAAAAAGGTTCTACCTTGTTCTAAAAGCCTAGAATAGGTAGGCTGTATATTTAAAGAGATTCATTACATACTGATTTAGACTTAAGCTTAAATGAATGTCAGAGTTCAAGACCCTATCACAATAGCAGTCTTTCTCTCATAAAACCACAGGAGTTCTTAGGATATTTCAGTTCAAAATAGTTTTGGGGAAATCAACGTTGGTTGTAGCAAGAGACTATCAAAGTAGAGTGAGGGTCAGGAAGAAAACAGGCAACACCGCTGTATTCCCTGCAGAACTATACTAGAATATCTTAAAATGTACATCTGTGACACACTACATACAGTGTATTAAGCTTTCCCTCAGTAAAGGATACTAATTGTATTGAACTCTGTGGCAGTCCAGAGACACAGACACAGTTACAAGAGAGGAGATGGGATGCTTCTCATTAACTAATGCAATGCATTAACCCACTGCACCCCTCAGTCCCTAGAGAGGATGGCAAGTGACAGAAACCTTTCTGCCTGAGATTGTAGAGTTCATTACATTGTGTGCAGTATTAAAGAAAAGAAAAACAGTAACGGGCATAAAGATGAAGTGTTTGGGTAAAATATCATTCTGAAAAAAACCTTTCAGCATGAAGTCAGGTACAAATGCATTAAAACTTATTTCACAAGAACCACGGTGATAAAAGGAAGATACATTTCATATTTACATAAACAGTGTCATAGTCATACATATTTTGATAATACTATTGCAGCACTGTAATACTGACATGGTGTTTTCTACCAGTATCTGGAGATATTCAAAACCAGCCTGCTCTAGATGAACCTGCTTTGGCAGGGGGGTTGGACTAGATGATCTCCAGAGGTTGCTTCCAACCCCTACCATTCTGTGATCATTTATTAGATTTGTCCTTCCCCCCCTCTTCTTGAAAACTGTGATAAGCTTAAAAAGAGAGACCAGTCATTCAAGGAAGATTTTGCTGTATGTGCTCATTGAATGGTAAAGCAGCAGTGCCACAATCTTTCGTAGCTTGACAATTTCTGTATTTCTATTATTTGACCTTTAAGAAGAATATTTGGTTGAGAACACATCTAAAGTCCACTTAAAACTTTAAAGTACAGTATGGTCACATCTAACACTGAGGTTGACTGTGTTTTGCTGGTGATTATTCTCTCCAGCTGGACATGGTTTCTTAAGAGACAAACTTTGGTTTGAGTTTCCAAGTTATTCTTCAGCTTTGGCAACACGATTTGGAGGTTTTGTACAGAAAGATTTAGTTAATCAATCTATGTTGCAGCGGGAAAAATTTAAGATGCTTCTTTCTAATGACTGCAGTGGAACTGAGATTTAATTCAGACAATTCTCTCCTCTGTATTCAGAAAACAAAACAAAAACAAAAAAAAGAGAACTGACAAAGCACATGTGGAGGAAAGGCAACTAAAAGACCAATTCATTGCATTGCAGACAGCAGGGTACTACTGCAAACATCAGCATACACTGATGCATACATACATTGCCAGTTAAAGACTAGTACCCATTTTCCAGGGCCCAAAATTAAATCTAAAAACTTTTACACATTATTGAAGCTTGAGTACCTTGAAAACTCCCTGGTTAAGCAGCATTAGACAGCCACACCCTGTACGCGCTCCTCTGCATAATAATATTCCCAAACTGAATTTAAACAGAATGCTTTTCCGCTCTTCATTTTATAAGTTTTGTTATAACTTTCTTCAGAACAATGATGAAAAAATCCATTACTCTTATAATTTGTCCTATAACGTCCTGGGCAGTTTCATTTTTATGCTACATTTCTTCTAAGTGCAGTAGTAATAGTGCCAAGAGAGTTTTGCATGGGCTTAAATATGCACATTTGTAGCCTTCTGTTTGGAGAGTGAAAGTACAACCTCTATGCTCCTTATTTAGCCATTTTCCCATGTCATTACTACAAAGGTAGTTTGATGGCCTATAATCTAGAATCAGCAGCACCTATGGCACCGCAGTATTTCAGCACCTAATGCACGACTGCGCACGGTTTCACCGCGACAGAAGGTTAATGGATAAGAGCATCATTCTCCTGACATTTACAGATGACCTTGAAGGAAAAGTATATGCTCAGTGGTGCTAAGACAGACAGATTTACTTTTGCTGCTGTAGCAGTCTGTGTTATAATTGTCAGGCAGCATATATTCCACAGAGGGGTTTGCATCTGTCTCTAAATGTTTACATCAACTTTCTAAAGGCCCATTATTTTTTTACTAAGCCAAGACGACTCAAAGGACAGTCCAACACCACTACGGGCACAAAACTATCAACTCCATTGAATTCTAGCTTCTCTATAGAAATAGTTGCATAATAACCATTGGGTGCTGGGTACAACTATATGGGATATATGGGACTTTGCCTCCTTTCCTTTATTTACCCTCTAACAGACCTATTAAAGAGGACCCTCTTCATTTTCTTACTTACCCTGTGCTGGTCTATGAGTGTACGCAAGGCCTCTTCATCATCTGGAAGGACCCCATGGAAACGAAGAGCCTGCTCCGCCTCTGCCAGCCACTCCAAAAGGACATGGACAACAGAGTGGAATTCTTCTGCCTGTTAAAAAACAAGCAGTAGTCATGGTCACTCACGAGGGGATCTGACAGACACACTGCAGCTTACACAAGGAGACTGAGCCCACATTTGGAGTCATTAATCACGTATCAGCACTGGCACATTAACTTTCCATTAAAAAGTCAATGATATAGAGCACTACATTTTCACAACTGTAAAAAATATCTCATGCTTCCCAAAAAATAATAGGAAGCCTAAAAGCCTGTTCATGCTTTTAGCCATCTGATTTATAGTGTATTTGCAGCTCAGCTGAGAATATCATGCCTTTATGCTGACAAATTACATGAGGTGCTTTCATGGACCAGCTGGAGAGATGAGAACTATATTTTCTGCAATAGCCTAAATCACTGGTTAAGCAAAATTAATTGACAGCCTGTTATGTTCAACCTTTGGGCACAGCCATATTCAGAAACAATTAGTGTTTAAAGTAGCTCAGGATTGAGCCTGCTGAGAGACCAAAGAGCTGGGCAAACACAGTACCCAGAGCAGGAATTTTGTACACAGCAGATACATTGCTATTGCAGGAGCCCTATCCTAGCAAAAACTCAAGCTAGTGTATCTTCACAGAGCTCTACACCCATATTATCTCAGGTTTGGAAACAATACAGATGGACCTATTTCTCTGGGATCAGTCCCAGCCGACACTGACATACATACTCCGTTCTAACTCCCGAGTGTACTTGGGACACAGCTCCGTGGATACAACGTACTTCACCACGCACTGCAATTGTGCCAATGGAAACAGGTTTTCAGTAAGCAATTTTACTTCTTTCCAATAAGGCACAAAGGGCATAAATACGATTGCAATCTCCAGCTTCCTGTGAAGAGGGCATAGTTCTTAATCACCCTTCACGCTTGACTGTAACTTCAGTGATTTCCTTAGATGGTAAGGGCTTTGAAACATTTGCTTTGCATTTGTGGTATAGACTAATAAGAACAGTAATAATAAATGCTAAGAGGCAGTATTTATGCACTGTGCTAAAGGGATAGACACCAGGTAAGCAATGCATGTGCAAGAAAATGAGTATTTCTGAATTCAATTAGATGACATTAAGTGAAAATGAAATGAAATTTTTGGCAACTAGACAGCAAGGTATTTTCACTGTGTCTCGTAAGTACATGTAGCATCAGTAATACTCCTCTACCTGCCGAAGAGCCTGCTCCAGTCGTGTTTGCTTGGATACTGACAGGGCACAAACTGTCTCCCAGCGAGTGCTCAGCTCCTGCATCTGGACTTTGACCCAGGAAGAGTCATCACGACTGCCTTCTATCAGCTCCCTTGCAGAGCGCTTCAGAGCCTGGATGCTGCTTGTTCTTTTTCCCAGCTCCTTCTGGAAAACCTAGGCACCAACAAATACGTTTGAAATGTTTAACTCATTAAGGCATAATTATGTGAAGAATAACAAACCCCAAATTTAGTTCAGTCAAGAATAACTCCATCTAAGTGATGCAAAACATGCAAGTTCTGCTTATTAGATTCCATATGAAGATATTTACACTCTACCCTATCCTAATAAATGAAAATGGAACGCGGTAGGAAAATCTCAGGCAGATCCCGAGAGCCCATCCTGATGCAATGCCTGGGAAATCCAGTCTCCTTACCACGCTGGCTTTGCACTCTTTATCAAAGTAATTGATCTGACACACTGATTAATGTGCAGGATTCCCACGGCAGGAAAAGATCAGATAAAATGCTAACAATCAAGGAGAACGTTTGAAATCATAAAACCAGAGATAAAACCCCATCTGGGGGTCTGACTATAAGACTGTAGAGCTCACCACACAGTCATATATTTATATGAGTGTGTTCACGTTTGCAGATGGAACAAGTTCCAGTTACATAAAGGAAGCTCTTAAAAAAAAAAGATATGACACTTACAGTATACAGTGCCACTGACTAGGACTTACTTGTGATATACAATGAGATTTCAGAAGCAATTTCAGCATATTTCAGGCTAATTTTTACAGACAACCCATGTTTCCAAATAGTTCTTTCCATGAGGAACAAAATCTCCCCCTCACCGAACAGTTGTTGGATACTGGAAGTCACTGGTGGATGAACAGAGGGATCTTCACCTCAGAAACCTCCCAGGCTCCAAAGCTGTTACACAAAGCTTTTGCAATACCAGTAACTTCAACAGACGTTACTTCCAACACACTAAACTGCAAAACTAGGATTCAGAGGCACAGTCCTACATCTCCTCCTTGCTCCCATCTCCAAAACCACTTCAGTAACAAAATACTGCAGCTTACCAGTGTAGGCTTCCTGGGCTGTAGTCTAGTTGTATACTCCTGTGCATAACTTAAGCACTGCAACTACTTTTCTCCATGCATATACCTCAGCCTTGCAGATCTGAAAGGCTGCTGTAGTCAGGACGAGTGCACTGGACATTTGGTTAGCAGATGTAGTAAATAAAAAGCCCTGTCTCCCCCAAAGATTTCCAGCAGAGTAATTGTTGCCACCTCTTGTCCACATGCACGTATTCAGAAATGCACATTTGTGAATTTTGGCATGATATTCTTAAATACACAGGATAGCAGCATTACATGGAGTATCTCAACACTGACTGCTGTCAATGAGTCATTAACAGTTGTTTTCTTCCATGTATGTTTTATGGCATTTTCCATTGTCAATGACATGTTTGTGTTACAGAACTATTCCGTGTTTCCAAAAATTACAGAACAGCCAACAAAAGATAGCATTAAAATGCTACGTTTACGAATAATCTAATTATTAAAAAGAGAATACTTTTGGAATTACCTTGTGGTTGTCGATCAGGTTCATCACTAAATCAATGTCTCCATGTACTGGCTGATCTTCTGCTAGCTGAGGTTCAATTTTGTATAACCAGTCAATGAGAGCTTGCAAAGCATCAGTAAACTGCCCCGAAAATAACAGGGCTTCCTCCAGTTTATTTTGTCTGGACGGGAAAAAAAAGCAGGCACACAAAAAATTAAATGATTCATACACTATAATAAAACATTTTCAACACAAAATGCTATCAACTTAAGAGCTTTAAATCACTGATTTCTTTTTTAAATCACAGGACACAGCCCCACCTCCCCCAGTCCTCTGCATTTCTAGTACCTCACTGCTTTGGCACTCTTCATTATCAAACAAGCCAGCCGCTCTGGTTTTACTTTTACACAACAGAAGTCAAAACAGAAGCCAAAAAAAATTCTCCTGAGCCTTTTTCTTATCTCCTAAATTATTAGATTGGTTTTCATTTACCTTTCCACTGACTTTCCACAAATTGTATCCCACTTATCCCTTAGTTCACTCAGCATATCATCAAGTTTCAAATTGTCATCAGCCAAGGTGGTTTTCTCTTTCAAGGAGCGTCCGGTCCTATTTGTGGTATCATACACAGAATGTTTGGCACCAAGAGATTTCTGGAATTCCTATATATATATATATGGAAGAAAAAGAAAACACTCATATAGAATAAACTGCTTACAGGCCACGGTCAATTATCTTTGACATATTGTTTGCAATGGTAATTAAAAATGTTGCTGCAAGAAACTTTTAAACATACCACAAAATGTCTAGTCTGCTAGAGCCACAGTGCACCTGGAATAATATGAGGCTTGACACCAGCAGAGTCCCTGCCTTTTGTCCCTCTCTGAGGATGTAGCTCTATGCATACTGGAACAACAACTTACAAAGCCCTCCTTCAGTGAGACCAATGATTCCTGTCCACCATAATATTCCTGAATTTCATCAAGTGAAAGAACTGCTACTTTGGGAGCCATGAACTGAGCAGTCTTCACACTACATTTTTACGTACTAAGATTTCAAGCCAGTGCAGAGCACCCAAGGGGTACAAAGGTCATCTGTTTTAGCTCAGCATGGTCAAACTGGGAAACCTCCAACCACAAATATTTAATCCTCCTAAGACTGAGACATACTACAACTAGAAAGAATTGTATGCTAAAAGTATACAGATCCAGGCACAAGAAGCAAGCAGGTGACATTCCAGTAACACACTTTGGGCTGGAAGTCATGATCCTAAACAGGTTTCTGTGATCCAGGAACTTTGTAAGTTGACAGTGACACAGCTCTGCCTGACATATCAGTCAGCCCTTTCTGCACAGAGCCTTCTGGAAGCTTTTAAGAGGCACAAAAGAACACACAGAAACACAGCTCATCTGATACCACAGAGGAGTTAACCAGCTGACAAAGTAAATAACTAAATAAAGGAACATTGCCAAAAGACAAAAGCAGCCCTACACAGCAGCTATTAAATGGTAGCAATGCTTACAGTGTTTTATTTCACACCTTTTGAACTGCTAACAGGACATTTGTTTTAAAAAAAAATTAAATAAAATCCCAAATTTGCTTTAAGAAACTCATATATACAGAATCAAAAAGTTTTGTTTTGTTCCTTTTTTTCACAAGAAAAGACCATTCTTGGGAGCCCCAGACCACCAAGGCCCCAGAGGAAGTCAGAATAGAGGAGGAGACTTCCTTGGTTGATGAGGACTGGGTTAGGGATCAACTGAGCAATCTGGATGTACCTCAGTCCATGGGCCCCAATGGGATGCACCCACGAGTGCTAAGGAAGCTGGCAGAAGTCATTGCTAGCAACTCTCCATCATCTTTAGTAAGTCATGGAGAACAGGAGAGGTGCCTGAGGACTGGAAGAAAGCAAATGTCACTCCAG
>WUAM01000415.1:1206885-1280040 GCA_024336885.1 Actenoides hombroni | reverse complement strand
CTGAGGGGTGACCTCATTAATGTTTATAAATACATAAAGGGCGAGTGTCAGGAGGATGGAGCCAGGCTCTTCTCAGTGATGTCCAATGATAGGATAAGGGGCAACAGGTATAAGCTGGAGCATAAGAGGTTCCACAAAAACACAAGAAAAAAATTTTTCACTGTGAGGGCGACAGCTCTGGAACAGGCTGCCCAGAGGATCTGTGGAGTCTCCTTCTCTGGAGACATTTAAAACCTGCCTGGACGTATTCCTATGTGACCTGCTGTAGGTGTTCCTGCTCTGGCAGGGGGATTGGACTAGATGATCTTCCGAAGTCCCTTCCAACCCTTATCATTCTGTGATTCTGTGAAAATACGAGGCCAGAAGAGATTTTGCTCAGTGTTTGCTGAAACAGATTTTCATCTGATTCTCATAGCAACATTCAGTATCATCACATACAGCATAGAAATGATCACCACTTACAACTTACAGTAATTCCTCAGGGCATACAAAGATTGCAAGGATTCCTCATGGTCACCTCCAGAACATGGCACAGCTGCTCTCCTCCAACTGGCAAGCTGTTCCTAGCTGGCCTGCACTAACTTATGCCATGGTAGCTCAACTCTTCCACTAACTTTCCTATGTGTCCACATAGTAATCTGCTCTTTTTCCACGTGAACATGTGTCAAGAAAAGCTCACGTGGTATGGAGGTATCTGAAGTAGGAGACAGGCATTGAGTTAAGCTATACAGACAGTATGACACCTTTATTGAGGGTGATTCAAGGTTCCTTTCTTAAAACTTGCTTGGTATTTTGCATTGTACTGTCCTTACTTCAAGTTTTTTCAGGATCCAGAGGAACTGCAGACCAAAATTCATCAGTCAAAAAAAAAACCCAAAAAACCCCCTCCATTTGTTTTGTAATTCAGTATTTCCTTAGTGTCCTTTCATTTTCCTCATATAAAACAACAAGGAAACACACTTTAATAACGAATACAAACACCATTGTCAAGCTAGAACTATAATAAGAATACAATAATTTTCAAAATTAAAATAACCATTTTTTTTATAAAAGTTCCTTCAATGTAAACAATATGTCTATGCCCCTTTTATACGATGGGGTTTATTAACTACTTAACACTACAGGCACAGTGTTCCTTGATTTGCACAAGGAAATACAATGAAATCACTGCCACAGAAGGATCATACAGGAAAACCAGATAAAGATGAACATAGAACTGCAGTGAATTCGTTCTTTGAGAGACTAGGCACACTACACCAAATCCACTTTCATTGGATTTCAGAGGTGTAACGAAGTGTAGATTTTGGTTTCATCTGACTGAGGCAGACAGGTAGGAGGAACGAAATCTCAGTAATTAACTATCTACCTTCCAAGGAAAATGGGAACATAGAGGTAAAATTAGCCAAGTTCACATAAATGTACTGTAAGGAACATTCAAATGGACTGGGTGACCTAGTAAGGGATTTTCCATCCCAGACTTCTAAAAATGACAAAAAAAAATGCTGATAAACAGACCATGAATAACCCCCAAAAGTCCCTGGCAACACACTAGATATGAGTGAGAGAGAAAACATATTATCTTGGCTTTTTTCTTTCAGAGTCTATTATTTTTTTTAATTTTTTTTTTGGCAGTAGCAACTGGCAAAGACTGAGTGAGTCCAAATTGCTTGCAGCACACACAGAGCACACATTCAGTTCAGATAGCAAAATCGTTAACTAAATGGAGCAAGGAAACCTTCAAGGCTGGACAGAAAAGACAAAGACAGACACAGGGGGTATATGTGGGAGTGGAAGGAAAAGACTCAAAATACAAGGAAGGACATTGCAGTGTTGGGAGTCTTGACAGCTCATTAAAAAACAATCGAGTGGATTTCTTGGGGGGGGTTGTTTGAAGTTTAAAGTCACAAAGTTCACACAACTCCCTCTTTCACACATATTCATCTTCTTCCTCCAAATTACCAGTTTCAATCCTAATGTCCCTGTGCCACATTCCATCCTATTACTTAGTAAGAAGTGAGATTCAGTCGACTCAAGTAGCTATTCTCTGCAGGCATTTTATACTAAAAGCTGGAGAAAAGGTATAATTGAAAGAAGTGATGAGTCTGCCAATCCACGTGAGGATGTTTGAGCTCATAAAACGTACCGCTGTACATGTAAAGAGCAAGCAGGATTATCAAGTTTAACATTTCAGAAGAGGGGAGGAGAATAAAGGTTGAGTGTCAAACCTCAGGACCTGAGAGGACCTCAAAGCACAGTCACAACATACTGACTGTGGAGGAGTGGAAGGATTAAAAGATTAATAGTCAGAGAAGACAAGAAAGATTAGCTTAACAGAAAGGTTTTTTTAATTTTTTTTTTTCCCCCCTCTTAAATTCCCACTGCTGACTTCAAATTCTGGCAACAGCAGCGATCTCAGAACTGAAATTGCAGAGTTAGCGTAATAGAATGTTAATGTAGGGTTTATCTAAAAGTTCTAACAGCAAATATAGGTAAAACTATTTTTGCTTGACCAACAGCCAGCTTTCCCATATTAAAGGAGAATATTTTCCTGGTTGATAAACAGTACTTAAATCACCCTGTAAACTGAGAGATGATAAAAATATAAAGCAGATGGATGCAGTAACCAATCATTAACATACATGGCAAAATTTGTCTGAGGTAAAAGCCATCATCAGAAGCTACTTTGAGAGGAAAAATTAGATATGCAACCCCTTGGGGATATTGTGCAGAATGAAAAAAATACGAGTAAATGGAGAATAAAACTGCCATGAAAAGTAGAAGAGTAAATGTATGCCAAAAATGTAGAAAAACGAATGATCTTTCAATACTCTGTCTCTGGTGAAACTGCTCCAAGATAAATCTTGAGCCACAGCCTGTCTCTGAAGATTCTACCACTCACCCATCTGACCCTCAATAATACATTATATGAGGCTCTTTACAAAAGTAAAAATAAGTGAAGACTTCTTCCATCCCTTTGCTCTGTCTGACGGGACTACAGAGCTTTTACATTATCATTATTTGTTTGAAAAGCCAGGTCAATCAGGGAGATTTTTACATTTTCGCCTACAGTAGCTGGGTTTGTGGAAAGCTGATCCTAGAATTTTGAATCCCATGAAGAGAAACAACCTTTGCTACTAATGGTGTCACTGTATCCTCTAGAGGATTTCATTAAGATTTCCACTTGACATAAAAAACAACTGCCAATCAAAATACAATATTATTTTTCAGTTTTGAGATGGTCCTGTAGAATTAAAAGGAAAATCTCAATCCAAATAACTGGATGGTAAATTTGTGGTTTGGTGACTGAAAAGAGCCTGTAACAGAACCTCTTCAGAGATTCCTATTCTGAGGTAGTATTACTTTGTTTTTTAAAGTTTCCATGGTGCCATATTATTACGTCTTTCCTTTTCATAGTTAATCATTCCCCCACAGATCAGATACTGTGAAAAGCTTTTTGTCCCTCCCCACCTGTACCATACCACCATTTAACTTGATGCTAATAAGCACTGCACTGTAATGAGGCCACAAATCTACTTCCTTTGCTGAGGGAACAGTACAAGGCTGATAGACGTATCTACATCGCACTGGGCACTTTGCATTCCATCACTCACAACTCACCTTATGCTGGGCGAGCTGCATCTTTATTTTGTCAGGGTCATTTGCAATTTCAAGATCCGAGTCCAAAGATTTCTCTGACTCTTCCAGCCATTCCATAAGTTTGTGCCAGGCTTCATGGAACTGCAGGAAAATGAGATTTGCATGGATTTTAAAATTCACCGGTTCATTAAATAGTCCAAAAGCACTAAACCCCAACCAATTCTCCACAGGCCAATTAAATACTCTGCAGACTTCATAAAGATTTCTGTGCTTTTTCTCCCTGGTATCTCAAACAGGACTAGCCCAGTCATGTGCCCACTGGACTTAAGCTCCCTTCTCCTAGGTGAATCAGCAACCGTGGATCTTTCAGAGACATATTGGTAACTTCTGCTGATATGTCAGTCATTTATATTCCTACATTTTGAGTCCTGAATAGTCAATACAGCAAGCTTAGCTATTGCCTACATGGGACAACAGCAGTAAATCACAGGGGAAAACTCTCATCTGGATGACTGCCCAAGATTTTCCCTGGGATGCTCTAAATGCTCTCATTATATCAAGTAGTATCTCAACGGGCAAAGAACAGATTCTTGATCTTCCTTCCTGTCTCAACAAAGAGAGTGCTTCAGGGAAGGAAGCAGGGAAAGACCAAAGATTCAACCAGCTTTCAAGAAGTGGCATCCCTTTGGGATTCAATTTTTCTAAGCTGGTTGTTTCTCTCCCCATGTCTCTTTTGAAAATTCTTCTTGCCTGGGCTGACTGCACATGAAAGCACAAGAAACTAGTCCAGAAACCTCTCAGGGCTCCTGGCCCCCCCCCTGTTGTTCAGGGCTGTGGATCCAGCCTTGACACTAGTACCCTTCAGTACACTTTGCCCGCTCTGCATAGATAGTTATCCTAAATTAGTAAGTTATTGTATTCAGCTCTGCATATGGATATAGAGATGAAACCCATCTCACTGCAGAACTGCTGTGTGCATGAATGCACAAGAGAAACTGCCAGAAAATAAATGGTATTTGTTTAGCTTATGGACTAAATTTATTGCTCAGAGAAGTTTCTACTCCCATGTGCTGAGTGGCAGTAACAGTGAGCACGGGCATGCGATTTGGCTGTGAAAATCTTCAATGGTCATGTGTACTTGAATAAAAAGAAGCTAGAACTTCCTCTTGACATTTAAACATATTACATTCCTCCCACACATTTTGCATCTTATCATTTATGTTCCTCAGTGAGGGGAACATCAATTTAAGGAAAAAAGAAACACAACAGAATGCTCCCTGGTGAGGAACACTATGTGAAAAAGCTTTCCAGGTTTTTAAGGAAATAAATGGAGATATCTTACCACACAGAAGATACTGGATGAGTAGATAACGTAAGAGATTGAGGAAGTGATGAGTATTAATCAAAGCATAATGTAAATCCAAGAAGAAAATACTAATACCCCCACAACTTAGTGAAAGGGGTTCATCACATTCTGTAAAATGTAAGGGGTTGATTGTGAAACTCCTTTTTGAGGACAGATGGCACTAACATACATCTGGAAGCCATACTGTAACTTTCTTCTTTCAGATTATCTGGTATTGCAGACAGAAGTCACTGCTCGGGTTGAAAATGATGCTTTCACTTCACAAATGAAGTGCTCTATGATCGAATCACAGAAATTGCTCCGCTAACTCAACAGTGTCTGTTACACTAAACCCAGACTTACTTGAAAGTGCTTTAAAGCACCATATTCTTCAAGAGTCTGGATGTAATTACAGCTAAGTTCAAAGAGTTGTACAACAGCTGTTGTCTGATTACCTGTTTGGCTCTTTTCCTTGCATCATCCAAAGCTCTTCCCCTTTCAACTAAGCGTTGAACTACTTTTTCCCATCGACTCTGTACACTAATCAGTAGATTCTTAATAAGGACAACATCCTGTTTCTGGCTGAAATATTTCAGATGGGTTCCAGTTTTGTCCAGCTCTATCATCTGATCTCGATGAGAATTCACTTCTGTGGCAAAAACCTTGGAAAAAAGGGAGAAAATTACTCTGAATACTATGGTGCTCAAGCAGTGGGTAAACACTAGAAAAAAAACCACAACCCAGTCTGATAAAGAATGATGTAGAGAGAAAAGAGTATAAAATGCAATTTTGAAACAAATTAAATGTTTCTTTTGAATGCCAGCGTTACAGGGTTCATTTGGACATCGTTAAAGAATCTCCACAGAGTGGGAGAAAAACATTACACATCTGTTTCTTTACATACCTTGTGTTCATCAATTTGAAACAAGACAGTGTCCAAGATAAGACTTGGCCGAGAAGCTGCAGTTAAAGTTTGCTCAGCTTGAGTAAGCCAATTGATGAAATCTTGAAGTGAGTTGTGGAACTCCATTGCTAAATTGAGGGCTTCTTCCAGTTTGGTCTGTAAAGCAAGGTCATGCTTTAATAGCAGCTGGTATTGTGCAAGGGCTTCAGCCAAGCAAGCAATTTTAGTCCACCATTTTGGAGTAAATCATTTTAGTTTAACATTTAGTTTAGCATTTTACAACATTTTTCCAACTCAAAGTTTCCGAGTTTTAAAATAACAGCCTACATTTGAGCATATTAAAGGAGATGAATAGAAAAGCAACAGTAAAATTATGTATGACAGATGAGTAGAAAATGCAGCACCTAGTATCAAGATAAAATTTTCCACATTAGAACACTGTATCTTCTACTACTTAATCCTAATGGGACATATGAATTTATCAATTCAAATCCAAAACCAGTGAAATCCCAGAAATCTAAGGTGGCAGCGCACTTGGAAGAGCTTCAAAGAGGTCATCTAATTTATTCTCTTGCACTAAATAAAGAACAAGTTTGCCTGGACCACTTCTTTTAATTAAGTCCAACTGTCATTTTGGTTGCCTGAACCAAGACTAATTTTGGATACAGAATTTTTCTTGATCATGAGACAGCAGTCAGAGACTTTCAAACCATCACACTGCTGGACTAGCTGAGCACTCCAACCTTACAGCTTCCTGCAAGAAGGTGCTCATGTTGGGTATTAATTAGTTTGACATTCTTACATTACAGCTACCTTAAAGAGACAACAGCATTCTCACTTTAAAATATAACTAAGTTGTGAGTTAAAATATTTGTGCTGTATACACACTAAGGCCATATAGAGAGTTTTTCTGTTTGTAATTATTGATATTCTTCATTGTTTGATTAAGGTAGAACAAATGGACTATACTTCATGAAGGAATGCAAGCAAAATGAAATTAATAATCGGAAAACGTATGTTGAATATCAGTGATATCATGCTATTGATCTATGTTAGACCAGAAGGTAATCACTTGAAGTAAGTGGCAGAAGGCCAAGTGCTTGGGAATTTTAAGAAAAAAGAACAGATAAAAGCTAGGAAAATTGATATAGCATTTCTGTACTGAGGAGGAGATAAACCTGAGCGATCAAATAATTTTTTTCACACTCTCATGTCTACAATTACTGTAACAAAAACCAGAAAAGCCCTCACCTTACCAAACAAGCATTACCAGTATCAGTTAACCTATCTCTATGGAACAGACTTGTGCCATTCTCACCCACTCACCCCACCAATTACAGATACTCAACTGTGTTATACTGAAACCCATTTTCTTCCCCAGTACTTTCTAAACATACCAATAAATTCTGCATAACTGTCTCTACAATTGATTTTAAATTTAAAAGATCGAGCAAGTATGCATGCATTAAACATCAACATCCTTAAATACATGATTTACACTTCTATTTTTATGTAAAAACACGTACTTTTCTTTCACTGAGCTTTGTTTGTACTGATTCCCACTTTTCTTTCAAGTTATTTATGTCCTGCTCAACGTTTGTTTCAGCAGACTCTGGGCATCTTGCAAGCATCTGCTGGCCTTTCTGCATTAGACACTTATATGTCTCTTCTTTGGCTTCAAAGGCAGCACAAAGTTCCTACATAAAAAGAAAGCACCAAAAAATAAGTCAGGTAGAAATTCAATACTCTTTACAAATGCTAGTACAATATTTATTGCTCCCCCAACATTTAGCGGGTATGATTAAGACTAATAAAGGAAACATATGTAATTCATAAAAAGCCAAATGAGCAAAGAAAGGGCCCAGTTCTTCAGGAAATGAGAACTTGTATTGTCTGTCAGATGTTTTCTCTGAGATCCAAAGCTTGGCAAAGAAAGCACTATGCGCTTGCTGCACAAGATTTGCTACAACTTGGTTGGTTTAAAGTCCATCTGTAGCTGAAACACAAAAAGTGTCAGCATTATAGAGTGTGCTGAAAGCCCAGACCTATTCAACACACCTTCCAAAGTGGGTGGGACAACCTGGGAGGGCTGCTTTATTGCACGTTGTCTCTTTTGGTTTGTCTTTAACTTCCTCCACTCACCAGACAAGAACACTGAAGACACTTTATGCATATAAGGAAGCTGGGAGTAACAACTGGTTTACCTGCTAACTATACTACTATTCTCTTTTAACCATGTTAAATATGGGACGGTAAGAGCTTCTATGCATCCTTCTGAGTTTTCAGAAGAGCATGTTAAGTATTTGTAACAGACCATCCAAAACTATACCAATAAAATTGCTGCAGACTCCCAAATGAGGAAAGTCTTCCAGGAGATGAGCAGTAAGTGGCTCACAAATAGAAGGAAAAGAACTTTTTCCTCTGATTTCCAAGACAAGAGCCCAAACCCAACATTTTCTTTGTGTTAAGACACTGTACACAGGGTTCTACCTGATCACAGAGGAGGGTAAAGCAGGAAGCAGGTTCAGCCACGAGCTAAGATTTTAACAGGTCAGAAGGGCTTCCTTGCTTTCTTTCCGAGGACTGTGAAAAGTCAGGTCACACAGCCTGCTTCCTCCTCTGTTCCCAATTTCCCTACACAATTTCTGGTTTCCATAACTCCCCAGAGCATCTTATTTTACTGCAGCACTAGAATCCCTCAGAAGTAAACACAGGGAGTGCAGAACAGGTGAGGCACAGCAGGGCAGGAATGGCCCCAACAGGGGGGCTGAGGTCAGTCTAAGACAGGGGCTCATCACAGTGGTAAACTCTGCACTACGGTCACACTCGTAAGAAGTCAGGAGCAATGAAAGTTACTTTAAAGGAGGAACTGAGAAGAAGGATTGTTTTAAGAAAAGGAGAGGTATCTTCTTGAGCAGCACTGGGACAGCCAAAGAGGCTTCTTTTTAAGCCCCTTTCCTGCTAGTGTCCTCTAATGTCTCCTCTAGATTTTGTTCTCCTGGAGCTGCCTTAGCTGGAAATGGAAAGCTCAACTCTTATTTGTCAATTGATTATAGATGAGGGCTCTTTTATTTCTATCTGTAGAAACAGACCTTACATTCAAGAAGATGGTTTATAACATTATTTCCAATGAGAAACAGATCAAAATATAGCACAAAACTTTCTTCTGCAGTTTTATGACACAAATTAACATGGTTTGTATTACTTAGGGGCAAGTTTGAATCTGGAAGTTATGATAAATAGCACTTAACACGACAAGTACTTAACACAGTCTCAACATTTCAGAGAATTTACATATCTGCACAGATACCATGAGGTTTAACTAAACTGGAATCAAGTCCTATTTTCTAAGGATTATGTACATCGAAGGATAACAAGTCAATGTTGGCAGTTACATGATGGCCCACAGCATAGTAACAACCTGATAAAATGTACATATACAGTTAGGAAATGATTGTACATATAGAGTACGTACTAATGGGGACATATTCCCATTTGCTCCACCTATAATATTATATTCAGTTTAAAGATTCTTCACCTAATCAGTCTGTAACTGCAGAAAGTATAGAAAATGGCTTGTTGATTTCCATAGCAAAAGACTGCACCAAAGAAAACACTGCAGTTTTTCAGGGAAATTGTTTTTTTCCTTTCTTTCTTTTTAAGACAAAATGAGAAGAATTTGGGGAGGTTCAAAACCATGAGGTTATCTCTGTGCTTTGTCCTAGTTTCCTGTCATAACTGATTTTTAAAAAGGTAAATTATTTTCCTTCTCAGAAACAGTTACCAGTAAATTCTGAAGAAGAAAAAAAGGGAGGGGAGAAAAAAAAAAAAGAAGTGTCCCACACTTAAAGCTACGGCAATGCAGCATTCTAGTGGAAACTGTGTCAGGCATATCTGAGTTCAAGGACAGTTCAGTAAATATCACTGTTATATCTGATCCAGGAGGTCAAGAGTTCAAATCACTGGATTTGGTGTTATATCCTGACCTAAAAGCACAGCATGATTTTATAGAAATGGAGCACTATGAGCCACTTTTCTCTGAGCTGAGAGATCAAATTTTAAGTGTCATCTTTTTTTTTTTTTTTTTTTTAAGCTCTGTGGTTCTACAGAGGTGGACAAATCCATGGAATATTTCTTAAAGAGAAAGGAAAGGAATAATTTGGGCATCCTGATCAGCTTGCCACTTCTATTTAAAGCAGAGTTTCTATATGAGCCAGCAGTCCTCAGTACATCTGTGCTAATGATGATTCTAATGTCATCTTTGGTTAGGTAAAGAATAAAGGATCAAGTCTTTTAACTCAAGGTCCAGTGAATGTGGACCACTTTAAGATTCATCTTTGCATCTTAGAAAAGACATAAATGTAGTTATGGAGCAGAAGAAAAAGAATAGGAATCACTGAAAAAGCTGTAAACACTTTCTGGTTTTCTTTCTGAGAATAAGGATGCAAAAGTTCTTTTATTTCTGTCTCGACACTATTAATGATTCAGTTTTGGGCATCTCCCAAATGACTACTTTTCCTACATTGAAAAGAACAGTTTTGTTTTGACGGCTATTAAAAATTTCTAAGATACTGTACAGACATTGTGATATATAGAACATGTTCTGTATTTACCATAAACACTCTTGAAAGATAGTTAGTCCTGAAATGCAATTTGCAAAGCATTCTAATACTGATACTTACCATATGGGTATTAAGCTGCTCTCTTGCTGTTTCTGGTAAGCCTCCAACAGGTTTTGATGCCAACAGCTGACGTTCAGTGTCTGTTAGCCATTGCTGCATATCTTCAACTTCACCATGGAAACCTTGGGCCTAAATTATACCATATCATTTTAGAGCTTACTTAAATGTTCTTCATTCTAATACTAGCTCAGATACAGAAAGTATACTGGCAGCAGATTTAATCAGGTACTTAAAATAAACAAAGGAAAAGCAAGAGAAAAACCCAACCCAAACTTTAAACTAGCTCAATTCAATCTAAATGACATAAACACGAACCAAGGAGGCTAAATGAGGAACTGCAAGATTAATGTTTTCCCTGAATAATATACCCACACAGAAACTGCACCCTTTTAAAATAGGTAGGCCAAAAGCTGAAGTTTTGATTTGCACTATAAAAGAGAGTGGCCAGCTGTGAGCCATACAGCTGGATTCGAACTTTCTCCAAATTCAGGACTGTCTGCGTTATGGTTTTCATTTACACCAACTTCTAATACACTTATCTATGTATTTCATGTGAAAAAACTTTCTTGAGTTATCTCTTTATTTGATCATTTCCTGTTCACCTGGATCAAGGCACTGTCCAGCTGCTGTTTCCTTTGTTCTGTTTTTTCCAACACGTTTTGCCAGCGCTGATTCAGAAGTTCCAACTTGCTCCGTAAATTACTTGCTTCTTCAACAGCACTTGATTCAATCAAGTCATTTCCTGCTTTCTTAACTGCTTCCACCGTAGACTGATGAGCTAAAACATCATTTTGTAGGACCTACAATTGTAACACAGCATGTATGACTGGCCATGTTGATAATGAAGGCAATCACAGTGACTGAGCTTGTTCTAATCCAGTGACACGGCCATAGTTTAGCATCAGCACAGGTATTAGTAATGAAACCTAATAACAGGTCTCTTCCATCAAAAGCAGGAACAGACCATTCCGACAAAATGCTACATTTTATTTTTAGATCTTGGAGGAAAATGACATGTTCCTTCTGAATGTATAAATTTCTTTCTGAAATTATGAAAAGTTTCTGGTACTGCTAGCAAAGAATTATTTTTTTTACTTTCCTTGATTTACTACATACTGTAATAGGATTTTAATTTGGTTTGGAAAAAACTAAAGCGTGTGAAAACAGCGTTATACATAGTAGTGCCAGCTGGTTGTGGAGAGGAGAGATAGCAACATGAATACTATGTACCTTCTGTGCCACACAACAACCTGACTGCCACGATATCTTTTTGTGCATTTCAGGTCTACAACTCACTGGCTGTTATGTCAGGCTACAGGGACACTTCTGCTGTGCTAAAAGCTGAGGAATTATTATAACACTAACAGTACAAGGCATCCTCCATCTGTTTCAAAACCTGTTATCACCAGTCACAGTAAAACTGTAAAAGGCTAAAACTGTATTTAGGAAAAGGATGTTGTTTTGAGAAAAATTTAAAAAAAAAAAAAAAAAAAGCTTAAAAATATCAGAAATGCAGAACAGAAAAAGAGAATATGCAAAACAGTTGGGAAGGAAATGGTAAACCCCATCTAAGAAATTCAAATTTATGACTGTTGTCTTCCATGGGATCTGCTTCAAGCTCACCTCCCTCAAAATGCTAGCATATGGAAAAAATGTAAAGCTAAGTACAAAGGAACTTTTAAATAAACTATACAGAGCACTTGATGAAACAGCAAGCCATAAGTAGCCCTTGTATACAAAATATGCATCATATTTGCTTTAATACTTCTGAGCTAAGCACTGCAAGATATTAATTATTTTATTTTCCTAACAGGGTGAAAAAAGGGGATATTCACAGAAGCAAATGTATCTTATCCCTTCCTTCCTGCTGAAGCTCACTAAGAACAAGGTCTGTTTTTTTCCAAAGTTATTCCAGGGATGGATGTTTTTCCAGGCTACCACAGGATGCACTACTGTGTGAACTTTCTAACCTATAAACTCTGTTTTATGAAAAGGAAGCAGATTAGTTCATGTGTTTGCTGAACTCCTTCAGCCCTAAAAGTAGATGAAGTTATAGACAATGTCTGGGTGCTTCTTCAGTAGTAAAATGCTTTCATTTGATACGAATATAAGAAGTTCATGGAATTGAAGCTTTTATTTGCAATTTGTCTTGTTTTAGTTTGTTTTTTTTTTAAAATGGCTTGTTTCTAACAGTAGTCACACAGGGCATGTAGATATTTTACTCCTGTTCCAGCTAACCACACAACAAGCTTCAGAAGCTGCATAGCTGCATTAACACAAACAATGAAGATGCCTTAATTATCTGTGGAGTTTCAATTCTGATCCTCTCTAAATCTGAACTAGACTCTGAATAATTTTTCACATCATACACAGGCCAAAAATTAAATGGCAGATTTAAAGGAGAGGATTTATGAGGTTAGTTTGAAATCTTCAGGCCTAGAATCATAGAATGGTAGAGGTTGGAATGGACCTCTGAAGATCGAGTCCACATCATCATGAACAGCACTGAGTCACAAACAGAGGTAGAAAAGATCTCTAAATACCAGTGGGATTTTAGGGGATACCCCTAAAGTTTGCTGAGATTTTCAGAGCAGCGTTCTTCTGTTTTAGTCGGATCCAACTGAGATACAATTTTGCAGAATTCAGCACAACCAACCACTGTTTTCTGGGAAGGAAGAAACAAGAACAAAAGAAGTGTACAGGTCGTGTGTTTTTTGTGAGAGTTGGCCTGAACAGAACTAATCAAGGAGTTTACTGCTTCAGGGTGAGTAGCAGGTCCGGGAACTTCTGAGTTCCCCCAGTCAAATGAACACGAATAAAGGTGGAGACAGGTCGAGCTGCTCTTTTTGGTTAAAACCTATGTCACTTGTATGGCATAAGTGAGGAAGGAAGGCATATGAAGGAGTAAGAGGAAAAATATTAGTTACCCTAAGCCTGCATTTCAGCTATAATCTGCATCTTGAATAATTCTCTATAGACTTTCATCAAGTGCTAAGTTTTACAACAAAACTCACCACTAAGATAAACATCAAAAGAACATTTCAGTTAATATTCATTATTAATTACATACATGATGTTTGGCAAGTTCAATTTCAATAGCCTTGGGGTCTCCACCCACAGGTTTCTGTTCATTCAGCAAGTCTTCTGTATGCGTCAGCCATGTCAGTAACTCATCAAGGGCATGCTGGAACTGCCCCAAGGCTAACAAGGCACCTTCCAGCTTGTGCTATAGTAAAAATAAAATTAACAATAAAATAGTTTCACAATGCTATTGAATTGGCTTACGTTACCATTAGTCACCGTAATCCAGAGCAGAGTCCATGCATATGATAGCATAAAATCCAGGGAGAAACAGTTATCCAACACAAGCAACTGCTTTGCAGTTAGAGCTGAGTTAGCAGTTCCCTTGTAAAGCCTTACATTCCAGGCTTAAATTCCTGACCTTTGAAGACCCCGTGTAACCAGAGCAGAGGAAAGTTTGAAGGTTTTCTCATCAGCTACATGACAGTAGTTTTTCATCACTTGAAATATAATTTCAATATAAATGCAGTTGGGTGCATGATCTTTAGAAAACCTTTTATTTATCAAGAAATGATTCAGTTCAGAAAAAAAGACCAAAACACTTTAAAGTACTGCATCTTTAAATCTCTCTTTCAGTTTCATAATTTAAGAAAAAGCTTAAGTTGCTGCATTTGTTTTTTTTCCAAATGCTCAGTTCAGCAGCTAATAGTACTTTTTCACATATAAACATGTTTTCAACTGCTACTTAAGATGTCATCAGATAACCAAAATGAAAGAATAATGATTTGACGTGGCACTGCTGACAGAGAAGTGACAAAAAAATACTGCTAATGGTTTAAAAGCAATCCAATATATTGTAAAATTCAAATTCCATTATATATAGTTCTGTAATTTCCAAACTAAAAGGAATAAAAGTGTAAATTTATACAAACATTATGCATAATAAAAAGCTTTTCTCAAAAATCTAACTCATAATAACAGACCCCACCTTCGAGTTTATTTACCTGTCTACTTATAATTTTTTCTTCTAGACTGTCCCACATTAGTTTGAGCTCTGAGAGAGGGTCTTGAACAGTGTGCTTGTCACTCTCCTCTGTTACTTTCTTCAGCAATAGTTCTGCCTGATGGTTCAGTCTTTCCATTTCTATCTGCTGCTGATAGGCTTCTGTCTTAAATTGCTAGGGTGAATAGAAAAAGCATAGAAATAAATATATCACAAGTAATTATCTTCTTGAATATAGCACAGCAATTTTTACAATACTAATGCATCACTGTCAACTTCCACACACTTTGGAGTTTGTTTTTCCAGGGTCAAAATGCTTGTAAGACACTGATAATCCAGACAGTCCCAGCTAACTGAAAACGGGCACAATGTCTTACTATTCTAGCAGATACTGTTAACTCTGACCAGTGGATGATATAGATGCTCAGCAGGAAAGTATTCTCCAATCATCTACCTGGTCTGTAAAAAAGTCAGACCATAACTTCAGTAACTTCTAGCTCTTGTGGTTGTGATAATACAATGCTTTAAACTTCAAACAGAATTATTCTTCAAAAGAGCTGAAAGCAAATTTTCTTTAGAACACCCTCTTGTACACACAACTTGGTCAGCAGTCTGAATACAGCTTGTATTATACGTGCTAGTCTGAACTATGGCAGATTATAGTTCCTCTGAAGTGACATCATGAAATAAATAGCTTAAAAAAGCTGCTCACAGACAAAAAAAAAAGTGTACAGGTGAGTAACAAAACCAAGGACATTCCCCGATGGTTATACACCCCTGGTTTTTATATACAGTGTAATAGCCTGCCAATTTCAGGAGCACACCCAGTCACAGATCCATACAGACAGGCTTCAAAGCTAGCCTGAACTTTTGATTTTGAGCTTACTCATATATTGGGAATGTCATTGTCTGTGTGAGCATTTAGATAAAACTTAGAATGGTAGGAGTGAAGCTTTGGAGGCATTCTCTCAGAGACTCAAGGAAGCTGTTCATGGTAGAAATCAGAAAACATAAAGGTCATAGCAAAGGAATCCTGTACATAGTAACCTTATAACCTCTGAAAGACAAAGAATGCTATTACAAATATTTCTGGGCTATCAGAACATATTCACAAAATAAAATGTAATCTCACTAAATTTGGAATAGATTTTAAAATTAACACATTTGAAAAGCAAAAGATTGCAATGAAACGTTATTTGGAATTTTCATAGAGATTCTTTTTTGCTAGAAATTGAAAATGAAAATTGCTTTTGATGCTTGAAAGATACAGAAAAATACAAAACAACACAGAAAAACACAGACAGATGAAAATATAAATGAAATAAATTGCTAGTTCATACCTTAAGTTCCTCAGTTTGCTGCTTCACAGTCTCCAGATCTGTTCCAACTGGGGACATAGATGCTAACTTGCTGCCAGCAATGTCTACCCAGTCAAATATTGCCTGAAAATCACAGTAAGACATTTCAGCATAAGTAGAGAAATACTGTCATGTTTAAAAATTGTATTAAAAAAAATAAAATATATATGATATTTTACTTAACTCCAGAGAACAACACTGCTGTGCTCTTAAATGTTCCTAATGTAACCCTACAAGTCAACCTCTGTCCAGTATGAACATTAGAGAACTTGGAGAAAAATACATAGTGAGGGTGCACTGGAGAACAGGCATGTTGCAGTATTATTAAGGGGTGTTCAGCTGCTTCATCTGCACAGAACACACAACCAGCTGCCCTCAGTGTCATGCGAAACTCCAATTTTAAAGGTTTAATGAACCAAGAGAGACAATAACTCCATTGAGGGGGGAAAAAAAAAAAAAGTTTTTGCAAAATCTGACCACGCTTGGAATCTTTTCAAATGTTTCAAACTTTTATCCATTCACTGAGAAAAGCTATGCCACTCAGCCAAAATGTGCAAAGAATATGAAAAAACCCAAAACAACCACCTGGTAGATAGAGAGAAAAGATCATAGAATATTTAGGCTTGGAAGGGACCTTTATAGGCCATTTAGTCCAACCCCTTCCCCCCCCTTTTTTTTTAAGCTTCATAAATTTAGGATGTACAGTGTACAAGACATTTTAAGAAAACTACGGGAAAATTGACCTATGGATTTAAAAAGTGAATCATCTTCTAAAGTATTATGATAGGATAAGTGATACTAATCATTAGCATAATGGTCCAACAACACATTATTTTTTTGTTTGTTTGTTTAAAATATGAACATTTAAATATTTTACTTATCAAAAAGGTGGAATAAAATTGAAGCTCTTGGTCCACTCAAAAGAAAATAGAATCAAGTGATTATATGGACCTCTACCCTGTTGCTCTGAGATCATGTAAAAATGTCACAACTTTACCTCACCTATCATACTAAGCACTGACTATCACAAGGAAGTACGAGCACGATTACTGTGAATGTGTTGTGTCAGAACACCTCTGTCCTTATCAATAAACAAGGGGATTTCAATTTTGAATCTAAACACAGTGCAGTATATTAACAACTACACAAAGAAAACAACCCAACAGAGTTATTCTTTAATGCAAAACTCTCACCTCCAAACAAACCCAGGCAATCCAGAGAAAAAGTATCAGCCTACTGAAGAAAACAGTCACTCTGATCAGAGTGCTGTACTACTGGGCACCTACCCAATCACATGACCCTTTTTACCATAACCACATTAAATCCTATTGACTCCAGCCTGGTTTAGGTAGTAACACCCCATCTTACCTGGAGTCCATCTTGGTACTGCACAGCTGCCTGCATAGCTTCAGCAAGCTTATCCACCCGCTCTTTCCACGTTTTGTTTAGGGCATCCCAGGCAGAATTCAGCTGCAATTAAGTGCAAGTTACCTCAATGGACAAAAGAATTTTATTGCTGTATAATGTACATTCACTAATTACTCAGTGATCAATGACACCAATAAAGTAAGCATGAAGAGTTCATATTCATTCATATTACAACTCTCGTTCTCCCTGTGACTGCATTGTTAGTTTCCTACAGAATACACTATGGGATGGATTACAAAAGCTTTAAACTAGAAAGATTGTAAATTTAAATATTGATGATTTAATATTTTTATTAAATATAATGAATACACAAAATATTATTATTAAATCATTTGGAGTTGCATCATTATAATAAAGGTGGCTTAAAAGAAATGTACATTGCTGAACATTAGAGAAAGTAAAAGCACTTTGCAGTCATCCAACCAGGATGGTCTCAATTGTCTCCCTTTGCATATACTAGATATATCTGAAATTTATTCTAGCATGACTTTTGTAAACTGTAGTCACCTACCATGTTAATTAGTGAGCAATTAAAAAAAAAAAAACCAAAAACTCTGTTTCTGACAAAAATTTTAACCCATGAAGCAATTAAATAAAATTCTCTGTACACTCTAATCTAATCTGAGTCAAGGTTCATTTATCTGAAAGGCAAACTTTACTTTTACTACAAAGGCTTCAGAGGTGTCTCATTTCTGCCAAATTTTTTTCTTTCAGAATTTGTTGGGGGCAGGGGAGGATATACCAATTTCAGATGAAGAAGTAGCTAACAACAGATTTAAGGATCTGCATTCCCCATACCTCATCTATACTCTTGTTGACAATAGGTTTGTCGGGCTCTCCACAAGCAGCTCTAAGTTCAGAACCAAGGCTCACAACTGTCTCTAATTCTTCTTGTAGTCCATCAATTTCTTCTTTAGCAGCCTACAAAGAGAAAAGAATCCAAACCTGGTAATATTAAATTTAATAATCTATGTACAGCTTGCTTTCAAGGCAGAGCACAGCAAGATTCCACCTTTGCCTTCTTTAAAGTCACCTGGACTTACAATTGGATGCTTAAAATACAAGCAGCCCTTTGCAGTGTCAGAGTGAAATCAACCTACTTCAGCCTAAATTATAACAATGGTTTATGATGACATTTCGTATGAGATGGAAAAAACCAACAGGAAGTTTTAAATTAGATTTCTTTAATCAGAGGGTTTTCTTTTCCAGAGGTTATCATTCAACCTTCAAATCTTTAACTATAAGCATAAATAATTACAGGCGTAACACATGTGTACGCCTTTCATTTAGATGGTACGAATTACTTAGGGAATCTAAAGTATGTATAACATTTAAAAGTCTCAGTGACATGCTTATTATATACATGTTTATTAACAGATATGTAAATATAATGACAGGCACATGATGCATGCTCATTGCAATTAAGTGCTGATCCATGTTATTTACCACAGACCCTTGAGAGGTTATTACAGTAAATTTCTATTCAATTATCCCTCTTGGTCTCTAAAAAAAATTAAATATTCTCCCGTGGTATTTCATATTAATTCTGTCTTTTCTCTGCACACTGTAAATAAAAGAGTCAGCAAAACACTTTCTACTGACCTCAGCAGCTTCTTGCTGTTGCTTGACTACAGATGGGTCAACTCCAGGTCCCTCCAGTTCTCGAATGAAGTCCTGAGTATCTTTAATAGTAGCTACCAGAGCTATATGATCACACCAAAACTTTTCAGCTAGTTCCATTACATCCAACAATTTGGCCTCTCTTTCTTCAGTCAAGGTCTGGATGTCTTCCCAAATGAGGACCATTTGGTCTAGTTTATCTTGAACAGCTAAACAACAAAGGAACTAGATTACTACCTTGGCAAACAATTCTGGGCCATAAATCTCTTTACGGTTTTACCGCAGAAACATATGTGTACATTTTAAAATTTAGAACAAAACTGTTTCTTTACAGGACTCCTTACAATGTTAAGTGGAAACAACCAGCATGGCCTTTAAAAACAAAACAAAGGTCATATCCATGACAAATTATTTTAGATGATGCTGTACTCCTATAAATCTTTAGCAGCTTCTCCAGAAGAACACAATCCCCAGATTAGTGGTCATCGGAAAGGCAGATTTTTATATGCTGCAGCTTGCTGCATTTCTACTACATGAAAACTTTCCTCAGTCTACTACCTTTAGCAGATATATCCTTATCAGCTCCTTCCGAACGAGCGATCATTTCCTCCCCTCTCTGCTTAAGCGTCTCATACACCGGCTGAAGTTTTTCCAGATCCACTGACACGTTCTTATTTTCACTGATTTGCTCTTTAATCTTCTCAACTTCTGCTGAGATGGAAGGTGGCTGCCTCAGACGTTCAACTATGCGTTTCAGACTCTCAAGAGTTGGATCTATCTTGTCATGAAACTGGGAGGGTAGTAAAGGATGGAAAGAAGTGGCAAAGAAATTAGAAAAAAACCAAAACCAAACAACTGAAAAATGTAATCTGAAATTCTCTTTGAAAAAGGTACTTTGACCTATTTAACATCTCTTTCCAACATACAGATGTGCAACTTGCAACAGCCCTCCCTTTGTGGTTCTTCCCTTCTTCCAACATCTAAATTACAAAAATGACCTTGCAAAATGGTCCTTCCTCTCAGACTTAAGAATTTTATGCTATGACATCTGTCTTCAGTTCTGAGCCACGTCATCTGAAGGTACTATACATATGGCAGAACCTACTTGTGTTTACTCCTGCGTACTTCATATACGAGTTTGTACCTTGTTTTGGAATTTTCTGATTTCATAATTTCATAAAGATATTTCCTTTAATATTAAATACATACATTTTTATATCAGGACCAACACGGGCACATAACCACCAATTAAGATTTGGTATGTAAGGTCATCCAAAAAGACATATGTTAATGCCCAGGTAATGTTTATTAGTGCAAGTAAAGGAACATTACTTTCTGCAACTAAAAGCACACAACAACGTGTATTATGTTCATCCACATTTGACTGAGCCCAGGTAGGTGTCCAGAAATTCAACTGCAGCTACGTTAACATGGTACATCCTTTAGTACAGGTCCAAAGGTAGTCTTTACTGTATGCTTTTGGATCCAGAGATTCCTAAAGATGTACCACCACCATACTCATTTCAAACTGCAGAAATTAATAATTTGCATTTAACGATCCTCCAGGATCTACAAAAACCAGTCTTGACTAAACTTGGGAAAGGTGCTAAAAAGAGCACAGCAAAACAAGTTTACCTTATGTGAACAAATAGCTACATCCTTTCTATTCAAAGGAATATAGGCAATACAAATGTAATTACTTTTTCCCACCATACAATCCACTTCAAATCAGACTCTGTGACTAATGTTATGGTCTCAGTGTTTTTGTTAGAAGTATGAATATCATACAAGTCAGCAAAATGTGTTATGAAAAGATAAGTAGCCTTCCCACAATCAAGGCTTCTGAAAAACCGATTGTGGCAACAAAACCTTACAAAACTGATAGAAACTGAAATTAAACTGGCAATGTTCAGGTCTAATTTTAGGACACGTATATTTACATTTTAACACTGTTGGTGCACTCAGCACCTGGCCTGGACAGAATGAGACAAGGTGTTTTAGAACTTAAAAGGAAGGAAATGAAAGTCATTACAAACTCTCATTCTGGCTCCGTAAGTTATGTCCTGCCTTTGATACATAATGCAATCTAATATAATTTAAAACCTCAAGAGTTAAACAATTAGCCTTCCACAACTGTCTAGACAAACATTGACATGGCCACCATAGTACAGAGCCCTGATAATATATATTTATGTATCTTAATAAAAAAAAAAGGAGATTATATAAAATTACATTCTAGGCGTTACAATGTTTTGCTTTGCTGTCTGCATAAATATTTACATATGTAAAACAAACCTTATAGTACCGCATAAATATTTAAGTGTTTTCTCAACATCTGATTATGTTCTAGCTGTTAGGAAAGAATGCATTTTTACTCCTGCTTTCTGTACTTAGCCACTACAACGTGTTAACGTCTATCACATACAAAGCAGGGACTCGAATGCTAAGCATCCTGATTTTCAACTGTGCAGCTCCAAAGAGGGGGAGGACTGAGCATTTATGATAATGAAGCACAGAATCTAAATAATCAGGCATCTTTCAGAGGTGTGAATAAGGAAAGTGTTTAGAATGACTTAAAAGTAGAATATATTGTCTATAACCAGTTCAAAAGCAGGATGATGTCTGATGTCACGGTTTTGGTTTTTATGGAGTTCTTTTCTGAATTTGGGGTGGAGTAAAAGAATTTCAGTTTGGTTTAATAATAATTAACCCAATATTTAAAAGTCTCTAGAATGTGATACCTAAAATACTCTGTCGAGGTTCACTTGATCTGAAATTTATGCTCATGATGACATTTTATGAGGCCTAACTTTGTTTGCAATACTTTTATGTAACAGTTGAAGCATATGTTCCATTAAGTTTTTTGTGGGTCTGCGATGAAGACGGAATGCTGTTACACTACAAAAACTGCCCCTTAATTCCACTGGTAATGAATTGTAAATAAAGCTGCCAAGTTTGAGATATAACTATACTCAAGTTAACTGAACAACAGTGACGTCCATATACAAGCGAAGCAACAGCTAGTTACAGGCCAGCAAGAGAAAACACAATAAAGTGAAAAAAACCCCCACCACATTTCTAGACCAGATGTTCCTTTTTACTGCAAAATTAAGTAGTAGTCTTTTTCAACTGCAGCAATCATAATACTGACCAATATATAAAATTCTAACCCCTCGAGAAATGGAAAACTCAGTGCCATAAGCAGCAATATGAACATTCACAGTCCATTAGGTTGAAAAATACTGATAAACCAGCAGTTTAGTCTTGATATATACATGTAAGATGACAATGTCTATGTATCTTTCCATTTGAACGAAACCAATTATACTTTAAACTTAAATTGATACCTGGGTACACTGAGAAATGGCTTCATCCAGTGCCAGTGCTCGCTTTTTGACATCTTCCTTAATTTTACTGTAAAGGGTGTCAGCTGCCACATACTTCTCTTGGATAGAAAAGCCTTCTCCCGGGCTCAGCTCCAGCAACTGAGGCCCAGTTTTGTTCATCTTATCTATATGAGGCTTGTGCTCAGCAATCAGCTCACGCAGTTGCTATAACAAATGAAACAACTTATCAGTTTCTTATTCTGGCACCACATTACAGCTGTCCACACTTCTAACACATCCAGCTGGCAAGAAGTTCCAAACAAACACCCTTCGTCTTATTGTAAAGCACAAATGATATCAAATAAAGCTAGTTACTGCTCTGCCAGTGATGGCTTCTATTCCAACACAGAGCTATCCAGGCATGAAGTATCACAATTAGAGACACAGTGGAAAGGTCCATGCAATGCTCTTGTAGGACATGATTACAAGTAAAACACAAGATGCTAACTATGCACATGATGCTGGCAACAGACACTTCCCATCATATCTAGTATCTATAATAACAGCAATGGCAACAATATTCCAGATGTGTGTAATACCACCACGTGTACACTTTACAGGTTGATATTTGTCGCTTCCTGCAAAGCCTTCCATTGAAGAACATTGCAGAAAGAAGAACTGGCATTGCAAGAATAGATTCAAATTATCCTTGATTTAAGAAACTAACACAAGGAAAGGTCAAAGAAATCAGGGAAAGGACAAAAGGATAAGGAAGACCTATCAAGTACAGACCTGTTGACCTAGTTTAGCAGTCTTCCCTCTGGCCATAAGATGTCTCCATCTTCAAAACATCTCTATTACTTCACTGACACAAAGTTTAACAAGTAATTAATAAGTAAATTAAATTTGATCCCAGCTGTCTTTCTCATCTACCCCCACAGTAAGTAAAAATTGTGTAGAAGACCGTGCAGAGGCTTGTGGTAGTGATAGGTCACAAGGCATCTTCCAACTTGCCTAAGGATTTTTGTTTTGTTTACTTGGACCCATAGATCCGACAAAAAGGGAAAGGTTCTTTGTGGGAGTAGCTTGATCCTTCCCTCCACTTTTATTTATTTTCTCAGCTCATTTCTCCTTTTCTGACAAAATGCCTCTGTCTCGTGAGGCGCTGCCTCTCTTGGTTCTGTGAACTCCACGCCCCTTCTATCCTGTAGGCCTTGTGCAGGAACATGAGAGGCACATGCTCTGTTCCTCCCAGCTCAGGGTTTGTTTAAATTAATGAAGACACAGAAAAAGGCTTATATCAATCTCAGTGTAAATAAATCCTCTTCTCTTCAACTAAAGTCCTTCCCTTAAAAAGAAATCCTGATACTGGCTTGCTTACGTGATGCTCTTCCCCAGAAGAGAAGAGGTTGAGAAGACTGAAAAGACAGTGACCATGACTCTCCACAGTTCCCAGATGACAAAACAGCAATGAAAATACAACTCCCACTGACTCTAGCTACTTACTAAGAATGTAACTCTATTTGTATACCTTGCAACAAGAAAAATAATGTTAATTATTTTTCAGAGGAAAAATATCTTCCTTAGAGAAGAGGAAAAGGTGACACTAAATACAGTTTAGAAGCTTTTAGAAAATAATTTTGTGTGGTTTATTTTTGTGCACAAAGGTGATTTGATACAAGGCCAAAAGAGTGCATATTTCTGGGTCCAAATCTCATGCTAGTGCTCTGCTCACAGCTTAGTTCAAACCAAACTGCCTACATGTTACACAGAATCAATATGAATTCCATGACTTTGAACAAAGACAATCATCAGTGAACACATCAGAACAGAAATGTAAGTTAATATAGAAAAATCTTTCCAATTCACATTCAGAACCTTCTTTTTTTTCTTTTTTCTTTCTTTTTTTTTTTTTTTTTCTTGTCGTCTTCTTTTTAATAGAAGAGTAAATGATTTGGTCTTCTCCATGACGTGCTCTTGGGTAAACAATTCCAGTAAACAAGTATTTCAGATGAGATTACGTGTTAAAATTGCCTGACATTAATCTTCTGCTTAACAAACAAATGTCAGCTAATGGCATAGCCCAGGGAAAACGCAAAAATAGAAGCTCATCTGAAGGGCCTCTCATACAAGCAGAATGATTAAAGTAGATGGGCAACAATCTTGTAAGTAAAGCAAGCATCATTTGGTTCATGGTGACTAATCAAGATAGTTTGTAAAACTCATGTTACAGAGCTAGTCTCAGTAGAGTGTGTTTGTTCATTGTGGACATAATAGGAGGACAAATGAGTGAACCCCGTGTTTACCAGTACATAAGAGTGGCATATCTTCATTAACTGGTCTCAGAGTAAACAAGACTTTGAAGCTAGGGTTCACCCTATCTAACTTGAGTCATTTAATTGAGGCAGCTAGAATTAAAGAAAATAGTTACTCTCTGCTCAGCAGGGAGAGCCCAGTATCTCCAGTAGCCACATGGGCTTTGTATGGGCCAAAACATGCAGGTGGAATACAGCTATGACATGTACTCATTTTTATCCCAACTGATTATTCCTCCATGTAAGAAAGCCCATATAGTGACCAGCCTACAGCACTGTTGCCTCTATTTTGTGACATTATGGCAAACAATTATTTCATTTCACTTTCGCATAACAAACATATTTGACATGAAAAATTATTATGGGATTGGTTGGAACGCAAGCAATCAACTCTTGGTCCTCTAATTGTCCATCTTACTGGCTCAGTTACATTTAGTTGCAATGATACCAACAAAAGCCAAATTTTTCACAACCAACATATGTGCATATTTGTATGCAGACTGTACACAAAGACAGCATTTCAATTTCAGCATGTCAACAGCAGGTACTCCAGTTCTTTAGATAGTTGTGTTTTACCTCCTTCTGCTTCTTGCTGCAACATCCCATCTCTGTCCTTTCTGTTTGTGGATTTGGTTTGTTCTAATACTGACATTAATGCGTACTTTTAAATCTATTTCTTAACTATTAGCTTTTGTGTGCTCAGCTCTCTCACTACAATGGCCATTTTTCTTCATTCATTCCCCAGAGAACCTTGTTTGCATGCACAGTTTGGGAAACAGTAAAGGCAAGATTGAAAATCTATTTTGCATTATCACTTTAATTTTTTTTTTCTCAACAAAAATGTAACTCTCTGGGTTTTCAGCATTTCGCAGAGTAGTCCACAGTTCTAAGCAGAATACTACTTGGCTTTTGACTTTCAAAACTGGCAAAATGCTTACCCTGTGCTCTTCTTGTTGTTGCTTTAAAGTTTCATATTCAAGGGCTGGTGCAGGAAGCTGCGAGATGATCATTTCTGTTTCAGTTAACCATGGCCAAAGCTCTTCGTAAGTCTCCCAAAACTGAGTAACCAGGGACTGAGCCCGTTCCAGCTGGAGGTTCCTCTCGGAGTTCATTTGACAGACTGCATCATATTTCTTTAAGAGGCTTTTCATCTTTTTCTGTAAAATAGTATTAGCACAATACCAGCAATGTACGGTTTTCCATATGCCTATTACCATCATTTCTAAAGAGTCTTTGATAACTACAGCACCAAACCACAGTAAACCAATTTTTAGTTTTGATGATTTCTACGGTGTCAGCGTTTAAGGTGGACAGAAGCAATATTGCAGAAGACTGGAATTTGGCAGAGTGCTTTCAAAGTAATTAGGAGATATTTAATGGTATCAATATTTACAAATAACACTTTATTCATAGAGCTTCCAGCCAAGCTGCAAATAATTTGACTGCAGACCTTAGACCCACTTCCTTACTGAAGAAACTCATCTTCAGTGACACTTGGCAGAAACCAAGTCTTCCACAGCATTTCTTCATCAAAACATCATGAACAACACCAAAAAATCTGTGGGTTTCTTTAAGTTGGCAAGAGAACAGGGTATACTGTTATGCTTGTAGCTTACAAACTTGCAACAGAAACCACAAAACATTATTTTCTAGGTTAGCACATGTTAATTACCGAGGATGTGTTACCGCTGATAACAGGATAGAACTACAAGGTTGTGAACCTACTGTATTTGAGCATGTGATAATAAAAGAAAGCATCAACTAGCTATGCATTTTTCCTGCCCATGTTATCATTTTTATGAAATATTGTATGTGACAACGCACATAAATGCTAGCCTTGGAAAAACTACATGTATAAGCAAGTCATTGAATGTTAAGTAAAGAATCTTTTGGCAGATCAAGCTATTCTTTCATTTGTTATGTCTTGCATGGAAATTAAGTATAGAGGCACTATCCAAAGGACAAAACATTGCCTAACACACAGATATCTCGTATTTTTGACAAATACAAATATTTAATAGAGGCTTAGACAGAACTGCTCTCCCTTCATAGACAGAACATCTCATCTATTTTAAATTCACTTATGAGCAAATCAAATTTATTCAGAGATGCTGCAGCAGAGCACAATTAGCGAGGTATTGTTCAAGGAGGGTGGTCATTGGAAGGACTAAATTTACACAAGACATCCAGCCTCATCATAATAATTAGCAAAAAAAGCCTGAATCTCACAACTAACCTATTCTTACATGCCAACACACACACACAAAAAAAAATCTGTCTGTATATATACACAGCCCCAACGTGAGGTTCTCTGTGTGTCTGTGTAATAAACAAAGGCAAAAGAATGCCTTTCAGGACCTGTGTTAGTCAACAGGATGGAATAATCTTGGCAAGTAAGGTCTACACTGAAATCAGCAGAAATGAAAGTAAAGGAATCACACTGAGGTGCACAGCCATTGCATCTGGAACAGAAATACACAGGCCCAGAGCATCACTTACCCAAGAAATGTGGGGAAGATAGACAGACAGATTCCACACACACCACCCCAGATGACTAACACCAATTCATACAATTGTCCGTTGGCTAAAATGTTATTTACCACAGATGAAGATGATAAAATGGGGCTTCAAATTAGTGTCAGACAATAAAGCAAGCACACAGTATCTGCTCTTTGGACATCCTGAAGAACAGTGATACACAACAGCATTTCTTTTAGTATTACAATCCTCAGACTGAAGTGGCTGAAATTAATGCCTTTTCATTGGCATTTTAAAAAAGACACTACAGGAATCCTTCTACTTATATGTTGTCTGCGTATCTACTGCTGTAGCTGCAACTTAAAGAACTTTACCTTCATGGCCTGCTTCTCTTCTTCGGTGCACGTGTTCATAATCTTATCCCCAGATTTAACAAGTTCATCTATAGTATCTTTGTGCCTCAAAATCTCCATGGTAAAAGCCTTGAAACACAAGAAAAAAATTGGTCAGGAAAAAAAAAAAATAATAGAGCACATGGAGCAAAAACTATTTTTGAAGTGCATTATGATGGACTGAAAACTAAATCACGCCAGTACATTTTCTAGATGGAGAGTGTGCCGGCCAATAACTAACATGACAGTTGGAAATGCATTTCTTTTACCTTTTGAACTTGTAGCTGAGCTGTGGTCTGGTCTTGCTCAAGTCTAATATCACCCAGAGACATCAGTTTCTTTTCTGTTTCTGCAATCCAGGCAAATTCAGCATCAGCTGCTTGATCAAACTAAATAAGGGAGACATGAATCAGTTCAGCAGTTCTATAGACATGAAATTCAAACACCTGTTTCAAAAAATTTCAAAGAAGATGAAAAAGCAGACTTTTGAATCGTGAGAAAGATAGTGGCTGACTTTCTGTATGAGATTTTTACATAAATGACATACAAAGCCCAAAATGGTTCTGAGGGATTGTAGTACAAGCAGCTTAACTCCCAAGTGTGACAAAGCAACAGAAGCAAATACATTTTTCCAAAGCCTACAGCTCTCTAACACACATGAGAAAATAATTTTTGACTAGACTGTTTATTTTCATTTTATTCTATTTTCACATGGCTTTCCATCTGTATGCTTATTATTACTGCTAGTGTTGCAGTTATCCCAAGAAATAGTTGGTTGATGTTATCCTCCTAGTCTTAAGAGCTGTTTTGGTATTAAATGATAAAGGTAAAACAATCACAATTCAACTAAGTCAGTGGAAAAAATTACCAAAATTCAGAGAAGACAGGCTTTCATCCAAAAATAGACCTTGAATTACATGTGAAAATTCTTTGGGGTGTTTGGGTGTAGCCTGTCCTTTTCCTAAAGGATTTTCACTACCATTAGTCAACAGTTAAATGTTTCAGAAATTACCTCCAAGCACTAAAGTAGTGAAAGGATTTAAAGGATCTGTTTCTAATAAGTTGCAAAGAAGAGCATGAGATCCTGAAAGGAAGTACATGGGGATCTCATTCTTAAGAAAGACCAAGTATTTGAAAAATCCTACATTCCTTCTTCAGCTCAAGTCTGTAGGCATGTTATCTTAGCACACAGATGTTGCAGTACTCAACAGAAGCAGCTCTGAGCTTAAGCCATAGAGAAATATTACATAGACCGACCAGATGCACAAAGCAGCTACCACAGAAACCAGTAAGAACTTGGTTAAACTCTGACTCTCACTGCAAGCAGTTGAACATTAATATGGCTCCAAGTTGTTGTGAAAGTCTATCAGACATTTTAGGTCAGAACATGTTATTTGCATGGTTCTTACACGTGTGTGTTATCACCCAGCTGCTGCTGGTCTGTGACTTTGTGGCTGTAGAGCATTGACAGCCCTGCTCCTGCAACGTAGCTGGAGTTCACTTCAGCCATGAAATCAGGCTCGTCTTGGTGGTTAATCATGAGTCACACAAAACCAAAAAAAGCAGTTCTAAGATTTCACTCTTTATGAGTCAATCCTTTCTAGTCTTTATAATCCATTTGTTACATGAAAGAGAGCACTAACATTCTTTTTCACCATATGTCATTTCTCATTCAAGTAACAGAAAGTGAAGTTTAGTCCTAAATATCATTGACTTCACAATAGAAAGGTATGTTCTGAAACAATCAGTACTGTCAGTATCAGCATGAAGCATGTGCACCAGAGGTAGTTAAAACTTGGATTTAGAAACTGCAGTTCACAACCAAGATCTTCAGACACCCATCTATTTATGATCCAAATGCAGGAAATGAAGAAGGTGATTTAAAACGTGTTAGATGTACAGGTTAACTGCAGTGTGACTTCCTGATACCAAATATCCATGGGTATGTAAGTAATATTGAGCAAATATTTAATGAAAATAACAACAATCAAGGCATGGCAGTGAAACTTCTAGGTTACATAGTATCAAGGAAGGATAGGACTCTAAACTCTGTTTGCTGATGGTATTTGTGATGTTCACATATAACATAAAGGAATAAAAAGCACAAAATTGGTATTCTGCATCCAAAATTTGAAGTGTTTTCTTCCCATTATGCATGACAGTTATTTATGAGCCCTGAACTTCACTTGAGTCACTATAAAATCATCTATTTTTTCATCCCCACCTAGTTTAACCAAGCGTAGAAGAAAAAGAACCACAATGAACTAAGCAGGAATGATTGACTCGTGAAAATAATGACACTGCGATTCGCTCCATGAGTGCTTCCTGAAGCACTTTACGGCTGCTTTAGAGTGAAGAACAAGCCAAAAGTAGAACATGACCTTCCATTTCTACACAGCACACCTTCACTAGGGTAAGACACCAACCGATGCCTTCAGCGTTGAGAAATGAAGACTAAACATGCAGTTTAATTTCTCTCTCAAATAATTCTACCTATCTGGGAGCATTTTGCCCAGTTAAAACCCATGAAATTGCGTTAGTCTATTAAGCCTTCCAGCTTCCATTCACAACGTGACACAGTATGTTTACCCATTCATACAACTTACTGCATTTCTCACCTTGGTCCAGCACAAACCCCACACCACTCCCATTAAACTCTCACATTCTTAAGTGGCTTCGCCCTCCACCCAAAACTTTTTAATACTACAGGCACTTGAACAAATTGCCAGAGGGTAAGCTCACAGAGCACCAGCTTTTCCAAAAGTAATAGTACTTTTTGATTTTGCATGGTCTTTCTCTGAGCTAAATGGAAAGAGGCTTATCCTTCACTGGAAGGGTGTAAAGCCATTTGATTATCACAGGATATAGCGTGTAGGACTCTCTTGCGGTGATGGGAGTTGCGCTCAAGTGGACATTAGGGGTATGCAGGACTAGGGTGCAATGTGCCTTCACTACATTAGCTAGTACAGCAGCAGTTCTGAACCTTCTACACCTGGACCTGAATCTGCTGAACTTGTGCTAGGAAAGTGCAACACACTTGTGGAATTCAGACTAGTTGGAGGAGAACCAGCATATACTCTATCATCTTACCTTATCACTCACAAAAAAAACCCAACCAACAAACCAACCCCAAAACACACTTGATTTTTGAGGATCTGGTTACCGAGATGAGATAATATTCATAGTAAACCCCTTAAAAAGAAACATGGAGTTACTTTTAACCTCAGTTATAAGGAGGTCTAAGTTACTGTCAGCCTCTTTTAGTTGGCTTTCAGCACATATTACAAATATCACACATGCTTTCTCCTTGTTTTATTACAACTGTTTATGGGAACTATTAGCAGAAACAAAAATCTCCAGCAATATTTCTATATCTGACTGTAGACAGACACTGGGAAACTGTGTTTCCACAGTGCGTTTATAAGCAAGCTTAAATATGGGACCACTTAGGGATAAAATGAGAGTGCCAGTTCTCACAGAGCACCCATATATATGTATATATATACATAGACCTCTGTGCATGTAGAGAAACCTCCAGATATTAAATGACTCCATTTTTGAACCCCAAGAAGAAAAGCGTTGTGGATATGAAGAAAAGCAATTGTTATTTAAATCCTTCATGACAACTTGAACAAGATGATCCAGCTTTTAATTGTGGAAAGTACAGAGCAGCTAGATAATCAGCTGATGCTAAAAGGTGTGGCAACCCCAGTGATTTCAGTGTTGCATCCAGTAAAATTTGCTGGGGATCTGGACCATATTTTACTTAACATGATCTATAAAAGATATGGTCCATTCGGTTCTTACTGAGAAAACTCCCACTTACAGAGCCACAGGACAGTTATAGCAATTTTAGCTACAAGACTGATGTTTGTGTCAGCAAAAAGGCAGACATCTATAACAGTATGCAGAATACCTGAGTTCTGGCATTCATATCTTAACAGTGAAGTCCCCTGTCATTCAAACAGGCCTTTTGCTGCTTGAGCACAACAAAGTTTTGGCCATGTTATTAAAGGCCATCTTTTGTTCAGGTACACAATGGCCAGAGACTTATTGTCCAAAGAACAGTTATCAGTACCTGTTGGGATCTCAGGATAGCAGCATCAATCTCGTCCACCTTCTGAGAGATGGTGTCACTCACTAATCTGTAACGTTCGTTGTCCTCCGTTATCATCTTGTCCAGCCCCTCTCTAGCCCTCCAAGGCACCAGCTCCAGGAAGGCACTGCCAACTTCATTCAGTGTGTCCAGTAAGCCTTTGTTGTTCTTTGCTTCTTTTCTCAGCTCCTGAAAAAGGCCATTTAAAGTAAAGATGCCAGCATATGAGCTGAAGGCACATAGCTTGCATGTGGTTTTTTACATTTTCAACTACTCCACGAGTCAAGAACCGAAATGTTTTCCGCACAAAGCAAAGAGATCACTTAGCACGCTTATTTTCAGCTCAGTTGTATTAGCTGTTTGACACTGTAAGCTGTCTGACAGAAAAGTGGGTGACTCTTGAGACTTTTCCACAGAATAGATCTTAAATGTATTTCTCCAGTCAGTATGACAAGCTAAAATTTTCAGTACTTTTCTGAGAGTTGTTACTACTTAAATGAAGCCACCAAAGACAATAAAGCTAACAGATATTCTTTACAGCCTGCAACTCCATAAGGAACTAAACCCCTAGCAAGTGAAATCAGGCATGCAACAAAGCAAAATAAGATGAATTCAACTGATTTCTTAAATGAGCGATGATGGATTAAATTCCGATTAAATCATCACACAAAGCTTCAGGAATGTGTTTTTACCTGTACAGAAACCTCTACTGTTGTGTTTTCATATCTATATAAGAAATATAATGGAAAGCTTTTTGGTTTTTTTTTTTAGCTTCCCTCCTCAACATTGTCTGCATCATCCAGTCTATGTTACATTTTTCTTTGGAAACAAATATTGTTTAACAAGATTAGCAGCATATGTTTTAAATTCTGACTTTAAATTTACAGGATATTATCCATGTTTCAGCTAAAGAGCCAGAATAGCTTTGTTTGACAACTTAAGAGTTTTCCCAGGATTAGGTAGCTGCTTAAATATAAAGGAAATGTTGTGCTTCTCTTGTGCTAAAAATAAATCTAAGTCCAATTTCATAAGTGATTATAACAGATGACTCTGGAAAGTGAGTTTGATTCTTAACTACTGTTACATTTAGTCAAATGATTTGATGCCAAAATTAGCTATTCAGAAAACAACTTCATGCCAAACATAAGCTAACACAAAACCCAGCTGAATCATACAGCAATAAAAATTAAAAAGGTTCCCAAAACCTACTTTTTGTCTTTCTTGTACTTGGCTTAATTCTTCACCCTTTGGCATTTGAGCTTCATATGAGAGTAACTCCACCTCCACTTTGTCAAGCCATTTGCAGAGTTCCTCGTGAGTTGAGTGCAGTTGACCTGCAAGCTGCAGAGCCTGCTCTAAGGTCTTGGATACATCAGAACTCAATTTTGTAATGTCTTTGTATCTGGCTTTAATGCCTTCCAGTTTATCTTGAATTATTACAACTTCATCACCTAAAATATCAGGGGGATGTAATTTTCTGTGATCAGAAATATTTAAAAGCAGAAAAAAAATCCCACCCAACTCAAATCCCAAACCAGCCTATTACAGGAATCTTAGTATTTAATTTATAAAATAACCCAAAAACAAGACGACAAGGTGAATCCTCAACTGTTGTGAATTACCCTGCTGTCACTCAAGTCCACAGAGCTGCAAAGTTTACCTCAGCTCAAAATTTGTCCTCCTGTCTTTTTCCTGCTTTACTGAACTGTTAGAAAGTAAGGAGTTAGATCCAATATTTAACAAAAATGTTCTTTATAAAAAAATCCACCCTTAAATTCACAATACTTCTTATAAAGGCCAAAGAAAAAAAAGATGATGAAAGGGTTACTGAAAATGTGAAGGGAAAAGAAAAATAAAAATCAACAAAATACTAGCTAGATTTTCTATTACAGTAACATTTGACATCACTGTGCACACCCATTACTAACCATTTGAAACCCAAATCAAAAGGCTAAAATAGAAACAACATACTGAAGTTTATCAGCGTATATTCAGATTTCATTATAGGCAACATATAATGTCCAAGTTTGGAACAGAAAAGGATACCCCTCCTCCCCCAACCATATGTGTGTCTTAAAGAGTTCAAGAGCTTTATAAATATTGGAAAATCTGGACAGATGTTGATCTGCAGAACAAACACGTGTCCAACTGGAACGTAACTTTTCCCACAGTATTAGCTCCAGTGGATGAAGCTTTCCTCTTGCAGTAGAAGGTAGTCTAATATTCATCTGTGGATGCCTGCAGGGAATTGACTGCATCCACTGCCAAACAGCCCTCCATTAGAAGTAATGTCCATAACTTGCTATTAGGAATGGAATGCAGATCCACTAAAATAATTTTCCACTAAAAATAATAAAGGATTCAAGGGCCATATTCTCTACAGGCAGAAGGGGACTTTTGCTCACTTACATTAGTAGTAAAATTGGCCCAAAAATATAACCTACCTTGACCTCAAATCTTTATTAAAATAAGCAACTATGATTGCTTTAGCCAGCAAATACGGACTAATGTTTTTAAGTTCCATTTTCTCATAAGCACTTACAAGTACAAGGAAAAGCCCTTATGAATCACAGTTTTATATAAGCTCTCACCTGTTGTTTGCTTGAGAAGCTCCAAGCCATTTTGTATAGCCAAATCAACATCTTGTTTCCTAAGAAGAATCTCTTCCTGAAGATCCTAACAGAGAAGGCCATTTGTGTTAACACAGACATCACACATTCTACTATTTTTATTTGGAATAAGCATATTTCCATTTTAAACAAAATATATGAATGAAAAATAAATTAAGTATGGAAATATAAATCAAATTTTAAAATGAATTAAATAATAAATGAACAGAAATCAAAATACCAGTAGTTCAGAGTGCTGATTCTCAAGCAATTCTGTGTTGCAGTCTTGGACTGACAATTTGCTCAGTTTATCGTGGATTTCATTCAGCCAGTTCATCAATTCAACTTCGTCTTCCCCAAAAATCTGAGCATTGCTGTAAGCTTGCTGGAGAAGTTCAGACCTGCTGTTGGTCTTCTCTTGAATCTCAATGTATCGGGCCTGAGAAGAATCTAGCTTTTCCTGCACCATATCTTTATCTTCCCTGGAGCTCATAGTCTTTAGAGACTGACCAATGCTAATGGCCTGAAGTAAACTCTTATTGTGAGCTAGGACATCATCTTCTAGGGCCTATATTTTTTTAAATAATGAAGAATAATGGAAAAGAAAATCAGAAAAACATGAAGAAATGTAAGTGGAACTCAATAAAAACTGAATGAAAAAAGGACATATTGCCAACATAAACAAATGAAACCCAAATGACAGGGAAAAAAAAAGAAAATCATTATGGCAAAACATAGGTGGACCACAACAACTTTGCCAGTCGGGTTGCATTTTACAGAAGCATCTAAAAAGAAAGACACAAGGAGGTGTGTGATTTGTATCTTACTTTATGCTGAGAAATTTGATGCTGCAGTTTGGAGGCCTGTGTTCCAATGGGTTCTGCATTTGCAAGCCTCTTCTCTGTGGCAGTCAGCCACTCCACCAGCGGCTCCAGAGCTTCATGGAACTGCTGCGCTACCACCGAGATGCCTTCCAACTGACGGTTCCTATCAATGTGCCAAGAGAAAGGTTATGTTTTGTGATGAAGTAAGTGTGAAATATTTTTTTGAATATTTTTTTTGAAAAAAAGCCCCTTGAATCCTTTGCATAAAGAAGTAGTAATTTTCTCTTATTGTAGGAACCTGTCACTAAATGCAATAGAAATATATCCGTGACACTCAATGAAAACCAAGGTAAAGTAAAAGTCAAATAAAATTTTTTACAAAACACCTCTGAAGCTGTTTGAAACTCTTTGCTAATATTCGATTTTTGCAAATAGTAAGATCACTTTATTCATATGGTTTTTGTGAAAAATAACCTAGCACTCAATTCAACAAAACATTGTTTTATACACAATCAGGATAGTTCTCAAGTTTCCAGCTGTCTTCAAGCACAGATAGATTCCCTTGACTGTTATACATGTTTTGAAGCTAGGGAAAGGCTTTATTGAACCAGAGCAATTTGTCATGCTTCCTCAGCATTGTAAAATATCCTTAAACATTTGTTCAATGATGTGAACAGGACTATTTGGCTCTACTTTTGGATCTCTTGCTCTGGATAAAAGCTTTCAATGAAGGTATTGAGACAATGTTAATAAAGAACAAAGACTTGACCTCCAAAATAGAAAAAAAGAAGTATCTAAACCATTTCTGTTTCAGATTATTACATTTCAAAGAAGGCTCCTGGTTACAGAAAGTCTTCTCTACAAACACTTTCTCTACAAACCACTTTCTCTACAACCATTACATTCAAGCAGACTTTTAAGAGAGATTTGCCCTATGTGAAGAACATCATGATATTGTCTTTCAAATGGAGATATCTTTCCAGATAAACCCCTATGTTTATATGTGTTTTCCAAGGCTTATGAACAAGGTAGACTTGACACACTTAGCCACAGAAGACTCAGTGAAGTACTCTACCTAGCTTTCAAACTAATTCTTATATCCCCTCTTTATTTCTAGACACTGGCCAAACAAAAATGGAGGCAAGCCTGCAGCTAATAGATGGCTTGGGAAAAAAACCCTGCAATTTGATTTTTAATTAAATATCACTAGACTGGGAGAATAATATTAAATATGCCATTAACATTTACTCCAGATCATGAGTCAGAAGGAAATAAAAGTCTATTAGCGGTTGACTCTACTAATTAAATAATCATCTCATTAGTATGAGGTAACAGAGTAAAGGAACTAAAAGAGAGGCTACAGGAGTAGGAGAAAACAGAGGCGAATTCAATGTGACTCTGAGTGCCCAAATCCAAACACATCCATTTGTTCCTCACTGTAAAGCTTCACTGTTCACTTCAATTCCTTTTCGTCACCTTTCCAAGTCCTTTCTTGCTCTCAATTACATGCCTTTTTCAGGCCAATTCTTGTGCTCACTCTTCCCTTTACCCTGAGCAAGGCTGTTCTTCTAATCCCCCCACAGAAAACACAGTCAGCAACCCTTTCAACACAGATTTCCTCAAAGACAATATGCAGTTTGTAACTTCCCATGTTTTTTATACATTGACAACAACTCTTAAGTCTAAGTGTGCATATATACAGATACTGTATGGGTTTTGTTTGCTTGTGTGGCTTTTGTTTTAACTGGAACTTCAGTTGGACTGCAATGTCTTTAAGGGACAGTGTCTCCTCTATTGCTAGAATATATCTACATACTTTGATGGTCTTTTTTCTTCTTGAGAACTAAGCAAGCTCAGCACCTTACACAAGTAAATGAACAACTGAGAGTATGAGGATCTCAAGAACTGTAAAAAATAGTTATCTGGATGACATTAAACAGAAAAAGAGAAGAAGTGTTGAGTGTCCCTTCTTTGTAGCTGCATGTCAGGATTTTGAAGTTCCAAGGAAACATCATAACTATTTGTTAAGTGTAAAATTTGCACTTGATTCTATGCAAAACAGGTTCTTGCATCAAGAAACTTGCATTCTAACGAGCTAACAGAGATAAAATATTCAGAAGATACATATGCAGCTAATCCTAGCAGATTGCAGCATCTTAACCTAAACTTTGTTTTTAAAGCTTTAAAGTCTGTTTAAGTCATTTGTCTCCACGTTTCCTTTAGAGTAGCTATTGTATCACTGTCAAGACACTATAACATAGTGTAATGTAGTAACAGGAATGACAGCACTTTCAAGGTTTCACACTATAAAGTTCCACATGTTGCTTCTAATCATCTATCACATGCCATGTCTACATTTTTCAAATCTAGGAAAGAGTTTCAAATACCTTGTTTCAGCTTTACTGAGCAATGCATCCCATCGACTATCCAGGAAACTCAACTGTTTCAAGATTTTCACTCTATCAGCAGGTTCTGCCGACTCTGCAATTTTCTCCCCTTCACGCTTGATCACCTCAACGGTAGGCCTGCGGTCATCCAGCAGCCTCTGGAGAAGCTACAGAGAAAGCAATCAGGCACCAGGCTATTAAGAAACATTGCAATAACGCAAAGTGTAAAAACAGAAGGAGCTAGGTTTCTTGAAAACCTGTTAAAGCGAAAAGGAAAAAGCAGTGCCTATGTTGTGCTGGAAGTGTGAATAACGCTAATCAAAGAGGGACACACAAACACAACACGCCAACCCACACCACCCCCCAACACATGCTCATTTTAATTTCTCAGTTGTTTTGCTTTGAACAGCAGTTTCACCAAGCCCAAACAAGCTCCTTGGTTTCTATGGGGTAAAGACATGCTTTGCCAAATTTATTATCATTGATCCAGCGGAAGGAGAGAGATTCTGAACACATTTCACTTACTTTCTGTTCTTGTATTTGGGCCTTGACAACTTTGAATTCAGCAGAAGGTGGTTTCTGATTGGCCACAAGGTCTTCTGTATCAATGAGCCAGCTGAGCAGAGATTCAAGAGCATCCTGAAATCTCCCACAGTGAAGGAGGGCTTCCTGCAATTGTGCAGCACGTTGGGCAACCTGAAAAGAGTAGATTGGACTGTATTCACTTTTTCTTTTTATTTCTGTGCAATAAGTAGCAACAAGCTGTAGAACATCTGGCAATATCACTAACAAATACTCTCATTTGCACAGCACTACGGCAGAATTCAGCATTAATCTCCTGGGGCTACAAACACGTGATGAAAAGAAGAGGTTGACTCCCAGTATAACAGACTGCTCTAGTAGTTCCTTACAAGAGATACTCCTGTTTCGTATAACTAGATTATTGTGAAGTATGCTGACAGGACATCCGTGTTTCAGACACTCTGTATTTTCCTTATAGAAACCGAGCCAGGAATCCAGAGTAGCAACTCTTAATAAGGGGCAATAAATCCTTCAAAGGGAAGGGAAATGGGAATGGAAAAGGCAAACAGGTGAACCACAGGTGTCTGCCAGGTTTCCAAAGCAGCGGTACCTTCCAATGTCTCAAGCAATACAATCCTTAAGGTGCTATCAAGGAAAGGTGTCACTAGTCACACAAAGTGGGGCTTTTTCACTGCACTGTGCACTGCACAGGTACAACCGTGTACATGAACAAATACAAGGGAGTGAAAACTTGTGTGAACAAAGACTGAAGGAGAACTGCTTGAAATTGGCTGGCTACAAATGACACCGCTACCTGTCCCATGAACGTCTCACAACTCCAACCTCTTTGATTGGATTATCAAACTTCCCCACTCTCCTTAAGCAGGAAGGAACACACAGTCCTAGAGGCATCTTTCCTGAATAAAAATCCAGGCCAGACCTACAGAAAGTTTCACAAAATCTTATAAATCATAGTAATACTCCTGGTTGCTAGCGATATAAATCTTACCCTCAGAATTACTAACAAAGTGATTGTATAAAGTAATATAATTTCTATTCTTAGTGAATATTTAATTTCCTGTATTTTGAAAGACGTCAGCAGGCAAATAATCAAAAAGCAGAACACAACAAAAGCAGAGTAGCATATGAAATAATAACCTTCTTATTAAGAGTCTTCCATCGGGTGTTGACATCTTCAAGGTCATGTTCAAGGTTTTCTGTGTTGGTACTTTTAGCAGCACTTTGAATAAGGCCTTGACCCAACCAATTTACCTCCTGTTGTTTTACTTGCAGGGGTTCGATTTCTTCTTTCTGGAATACCTGTAGTTGAAATCCAAGATACACATGAAACACTGTGTCTTTTGACAGAAAATACATCTGGTGTTTACATCACAGGGAGCAACAAAAAAACTGCTGAAAGTTAGTGTCTAGAAGAAAAGGAAACCATTCCTCATCAGCACCTTCCTAAAAAAAAAACGCAAACCCAATAAATCTAAACAGAACAGGCTCAATCTAAACAGAGTAAATGCAATACACCATAGAGGGAAAATACATTTCCATGAGTAGTTAGATGGGAATGAAAGGAAGAGAGAATGGGGTAAAGTCATTTGGGGAGAAAAAAAAAAAATATAGAGAGAAATATCTTCCAATAGAGAAAAAGATTCAAGACTGGAGAAACTGTTTAGTTATCTATCTACAAAATCCCAAACAATGGCAGAGAAGGATTGTTAAGATATCCTCAGATAAACAAACAAACATACACCAAGAGGGACAATTGGGCTTGTTTTCTTTTTCCCAAAATTATGACAAAACCAAAAGCTTTAAGGTAAGGAAACAGTAAAGGAAGAGATATTTTAAGGTAGTTTGCAGTATAGAATGGAAACAAGAGAGGAGGCGGCACTACAGATGCTGCTGAAACAGTATCCCGGCAGACACCCAGGAGAATGGGTTTTCATTCAGAGAGAGATTCTTGCAAATTGCCAGGGCTTTGACCGTACCCAAACAGCAGTTTGAGCAGTTTTCTGTTTGCTTTATTTTACCCTTTCAGGTATTTAAGCCTTTTCAGAGCCAGATTATTACCATTAGCAACAGCAGCGTAAATCTGCATTTGTATTCAACCGTATCAGGGTGCAGTGACACCAGTGTCAATGAGATCAGAAAATGGCCTGAAGCCCCTGAATTAATTACACAGGCCAGTGAAAAATAACCAATGAATAAACAATGCTAAAGAATGCTCAACTTTTGACCCGAAATCCTTCTATTTCTATAGCAGCATTCAGTAACAGTTTTGGTGTACAGTTGGTGCATTGAAAGCAACCTTTCTCAGCATCCTGCAGCGGAGGGATGGCTCTGAACAGAGACCAGCCACTCTCCTCTTCTGCACCAAACACGGCGTGGCTTTCAAAGCAGCAGACCTCAGGTTGCTGAGCACACTTCCACCAGCTTGACAAGTCAATCTAGGAGCTGGAGCGAGCTATGCTAAACACGAAGAGTAAAAGGAATTAAGTACCCCTAAGAATTTTGTTCCTACGGCCAAAAAGCCCTGAAAATGTGAAGCCTGTAGTTAGATGAAAACCGAGAGAGTGCAAGCAGCCGGCTGCTCCCAGAAAACGGAAAACCCCTGTGTTTTTCTTGACCGTAGGGTAAGGAGGAGGCAGAATAATATTTCCACACAGAATCAATAACAAATTCTTCTTTCATGTGCCATAAAGCCTCATCTTTTGAGAGCAACGTCCTACCACAGAGAGGACTGATCTCCATAATCTGCCCTTTAAAAACGCATGCATTCTGCGCAGGGAGAAGCTTAAAATAAATTACAGTTAGTGCTGAAGCCAAAGTTTACCAGAACAACTTAGCAACAAAGCTTGAAGTATCTCAGATTTCAACCCGAGTGGGAAGAAAAAAATTACAGCCCCAACAAACACCCTTTCCTTAGTACAAAGCTTCACTTCTCGCTCTCTGACCTCATCCACCGCTCGCCAAGCGCTGCGAGACCCCGCGCTTGTAAAACACTACTACTGGGAACGTCAGATCTGCTTTCTGGCACGCAAATGCAAAAGGCGGCTTTCAGCAGCTGCGGTGAGCCTTTAATCTGCCTGCTTTGGAAACCACAACGATCTGATCCTCTCGCTTATACCTTGACGAGTAGGGCTGCTCAGGCCGAAGGGCCGGGCTGCAGCCGCCCTGGAAGGGCACTGCCGGTAACCGCGCTCTGCACAACCCCGAGCAGCGGGGCACGGAGGCGGCACGGCGCGGGTAACGGCACCGGCTGGGCCAGCAAGAACCCGGACCCTCCCCGCTGGAACCGACAGCCTCTCTCAGAATCTGCCCGCAACGTGTTTTCTGTCTGACCATCGCACCTATTTTGGACACCCCATGTGTGCTATGCAAATGATACTGATCGCTGCACCTTCCAAATTAACAATAATAATAAAGACATTTTTCCAATAGCAAAACTTAAAGAAATCTTTAAACAACTACCTTCAAGGCTGCATTACAACTGTTTCACAAATCTAGGTTGGTTGGTTGGTTGTTTATTACCTTGTTAGACAAGAAGCCATTGCAGACTGTATGTAAGGTTTCCTGGATGCCAGTGGTCCAGATATTGCCTTCACTTCTCCCTGGGAAAGCTTTTGGACAGTTTAGAGTACTATCTAATCCAAGCTGGTCAACAGAAAAAGCCATTTCATTTGAGCTTGTACATGCTACATGGGATTCCTCTGCATCAGATAAAATCTCGTACTTTGCTAAATCTAAGTCACTAGTATTTACAGCAACATTCGCATAATAAACATCTACACAAGGAGAAGCATCATCCACAGAATCCTCCTCTACTGCTGTGACTCGTGTCTTCATTTTTTCACAAACTTCATATGAGTTTTCCACTGCATTTTTGTCGAGGGAAATACTTCTTCCATCACCTTGAAGAGGACCTTCATGTGACAGAGTTCCCTCTTCGAAACCTTCCAGGTGAGAGTATTTCTCTCCCACCTCTTCCTGATCACTCTCACACGTCCGTGCATCACTCTCTCCTACTTTTCCAGGGGGCAAAATGTCACCCAGTGCCAATCTGCAGTTTTCTTTCACAGGGCAAGTTGCTGGGAAATATGGTCTGAACTGACCTACCGCTTGGATATCTTCTGCGGAAGATAAACTTTGTATTTGAGTGTGCTCCCCTGCTAACAGTGTATCTTGTTTTTCCTCCCTTTCTGTCGGAGGGCTGCATAAACCAGAGTCATCCTCTTCCGAGGTAAGGGAGTTCGTACCCCACTTGCATTTGAGCGCTCTAGCTGTATCTGACGTGTCCGCAGTTTCGTTGAAGGAGCATTCGCTTTTATTCGTGTAATCCGAAAAGTTGGGCGGAACAAACATTCTCCACGACCGCCTGTGCTCCTTCTTTTCTGTGTGCGACTTGGCTTTGGGTAATCCAGCTGTCCGAATTATATCGCTGTTCAGTTTGAGAGCATCAAAGATCATTTTTTCATCTAACTTGTTAGCATCACGGCTTCGGAGCTCGAAAACACTGGAAGAGGTAAGGGCACCATTGGAGCACAAAGTGCTGATGTCCAGCGTTCTGTGACTGTAGGGTAAGGTCCGGTCTGTGAAATGCCTCGAGGAGAGGCTGCCCTTGGAGCCCGAATCGATCTGTTCATTCAGCCGCACAGTGTCATAGATGGACCTCTGGGGAACATAGCAGTCCTCAATATTTAGATCTTCATCTTCTTCCCCTTTGCCAACACATGGAGGATTCTGACGTAGACAGTCTGGCCTGCTAAGTGGCTTCCCCATCCTGGAAGTATTTGCCCAGTACACTGCTATACCTCCGTTTTCATGGATACAGGGGAAACATTTAAAAACGACTAGAACTCTGAAGAACTACAGTAAACTTGCCCTTAGCATAAGATGCATAGATACAAAATATACATCATAACTTATGAGGTGGCTGAGGTCATTCATAATCAGTGCATCAGTTTGAATGCAACTTTACCTGGATGTGAGATTCCCCCCTCTCCTCTAAAATATAAAGTGCTTCAGTAAAAAAAGTAACAGAAATCTTCCAATGTCACAGAAAAATGAAGTATAGCAAGACCCAGCAGTGGCTCAAATACTTCAAACGCTCCATAGAAAGCTTCATTTATTTTTCCAGGTCAGAATCTGATCTGAAATCTCCCGAATAAGCCTTCCAAAGGAACAAGCGTTACAGAAGGCAGCACATTATCTCCTGTAGGTGACTGCTTAACTGTAATCCATTTAACTGGTTTGCAGAGTCCCATCTCTTTTATAAATAAAACATGGTGCGGCAGCTTAAAAAGACAAAATCCACAGTGGTTGTGTACGACCCAGACCAAGGCACGGAGAAAAATCTTGTGGGGAGGGGAGAAAAATAAGTTAAAACCAGAGCAGTAAGAATAATAAACCAGCCCTTTACTTTTTTGGCAGTAGCTATAAATAACCTTGATCCGAAAGGCAGCTTATCCTGCTCTTGTATCAGGTTTGTCCGTGGTGCCTCCGCAAGTCCCACAGGAAAACATCACTTTCTAGTAGCCGAGCCAATGCGTCCTTCGAGCAGACGGCCGGAAAACAAATGTTTTAGACGGATTTTCCCCGTCCCATCCTGGAGAGCCGTTTAAGGCAACTGCAGAGTAGAGCAAGCGCGGCGACCCCCGAAGGCACGGCAGGTTTACATTCGGCAGGTCCCGACCGACTACGAGCTGCAGCTAGCGGGCTGGCCTCCCTCCTTCTTCCCTCCTTCTTCCCTCCTCGTTTCTGAAGCGCAGCTGCGAATGAGGCGAGGGAAGGAAACCCCCTCAGCGAGCGCCGGCGCGTACCGCCCGGCCCAGCCGCCCGGCTCTGCAGCTCGCCCCGGTCGCTCTCCCGCGGCCCGGCGGCGCCCGCCCAACGCCGAGCTGTAAGAAACGCCCCGTTTCGCTCTTCAGGCAACATCTGCTCCCGGCCCACCCGCTCCCGAAGCGCCGCTCTGGGGGCCGCCCCCCCCCTCGCCGCCTCCTTATCTCCTAGCCCTCCGCGCCGTCACTCCTCGCTCACCGTCCCGGCGGTGCCGTGCGGCGGGGGGCAGGCGGCGGGAGGCCTCGCCGCCCGCCCGGCGGTGACATCACGCGCGCCTCTGCCCGCTCGTTAGTTAGAGCCGGGGGAGGCGGCGGCAGGAGCCGGCGGCGACACGCTGCCCCTGAGCCGGGACTGCCCGTGGGCTGGGACTGGCCCTGGCCTGGGACTGCCCCGGCCGAGGAGGGGGGGGAGGGAGGCAGGCAGGCAGGCGGGCAGGGCGCGGCTCGGGGAGGTGAGGTGAACCGGCACCGCTCCAGCCGGCTCGCTCTCCTTGAGGGGAATTCTGGTAACGACACGCATTGCTTTTAACCACCCTCAGCATCCGATCGCCCCGTCTGATAAAGCCACCATTTAAATGGACGCTTCCACACTAAAGTTAAATTGAAAGTTTATCTGTGTATTATTAAAATAAATTTAAAAAATCCCTCCAAATTCGTCTTTGGCAATTAGTCTCGGAATAGCCACACGACACGCGAAGAGAGGCGTTCGGTGCAGTTCTGGTTCTCTCCCTCCTGGCCCCCGGCTCTGAGGCATGGCCTGGGAGGGGTCTCTGTCTGACAGGGCAACCGCTGCCCGAGGACGGTGGCAGCGCCGAGCCGACCCCGACCCCTCAAAGAAGCGTTACAAGGGCGGGAAAAAGTGTCTCTAGTGGGAAGACTTTTTTTTATAGGGCTTAGAGCAGCACAAAACCAGCCTAACAGGGTTAGATTCAGGTGTTAGACATCTGCACCTTTTAAACACTGTTCGAGACCTTGCACCTCCACTTCTAGCTCCTAGTCACGTCGGTGAAGGGTTGGGGGACTCACAGGTAACTTAACTCTCCAACAGTACAGGAGAAGCTGTGATGGCCAAGCTGCTCCGCTCCAGAAGAAAACATATCCCTAACGACCAGAGACCGGTGCTGCTTGTGTGACAGCAGCCAGCAGTTAGTGACAATTCAGAGCACAGTTTAAGGACAGCATATGGGACTTAGTGCTAAAACTCAACATAAGGCATTAACTGCAATCAGCTGGAGCTTTCCGCATTAAGTAGCGAGCAGGATACACTGTAGGCAAGAAATACCAACACACCACACTTCTTGTTTAGCAATTTACTTGATATACAGCCAGCTACATATCAAAATACTGAAGTCATGCCAGGCAAATTCTCTCTTCCTCCTCCCTGGTGAGCAGCCATAACACTGAAATTATGCCAAATACTCACCTCTCGATTGTCTAGTTGAGACTATAATAGTAAATACTGAGAAATTTCTTGAGGTCTCGTCACACGTGGTTATTCTCACCCAAAACACCCACAAACAGATCCTTACTGAGTTCATAAAGTGCTGCAACAATTTATAGGGGAAGTATATAACTGAAATTGGTCTGCATTTGTTCAACAGCAAAATTATTTTATTAACATTTAAAAAATATTTTACCACTTTCCACCGCCTATCTACTGAAGACTTTCAAAGGATGCACCAGTCACTTTCAAACTCATGACTTAATAAAATTTATGCAGTTGCTTATTTTACCTTAAGTTTTCAACACAGACTCTAACTTTAGCAAATCCCAAGGAAGGTTTGCATCTTATGCCGAGGTTTGTAAACCAGTGCATGGGAAATGCAACACTTTTAGATTCTTACTGAGAAACCCCTGATTATTCTTGTAACATTATCTGCTTTCAAAGTGAAAAATCAGAGGACAGCCCTCTGCACAACTAACAAAAGATGTGTAGATGTGGCACCTGGGGACATGGTTTAGTGGTGGACTTGGCAGTGCTGGATTAATGGTTAGAATCGATGATCTTAAGGGTCATTTCCATCCTAAATGATTCTATGATTCTGTAACATAAGCCAATTAAAATCTTAATTCAAGCTCATTGGCAGGAATACTCAGGCTAGCTAAAACTTCCCATGAAGACCAATTAGAAGGCAACCTCTACTACATCTAGTCTTGTTTCAAAAGTAGAAGCAAAACCCAAATGAACCATATACAGACGAAAGCTGTAACAGTGCCATGTTGGTTTTACTAAGAATGCCTTTTAAAGGCAGTACAAGGAATTGTGCAAAGGTTTCAAGAAGTAAAATAATTCCACCTCTGGGGTTTTTCTTTATTTCAGAGAGAAGCTAGCTGCAAGTACTGCGCCTACCACAAACACCGTAGCAATGTGTGCCTACCCAAACCCAGAGCATTTGGTTCAGCCCATTTGCACAACTCCTTTGTGTTTTGCTTTTGAAGAATGGTGGCAGGCTCAGAGTACCTCAGCAGACCTAACTTACTGTAATTTCCTTTAGTAATGAACTATGCACTGCCTACAGACTTTGGGGAAAAACTGTCTAACAAAGATGAGGTAATTAGTAATTACTTTTGTGTGTTTTGCATTAATTGAGACAAATTCATCATTTGATTATACTATTCCTGGAGTACTTTGTGAATTAAGAGTCATGGTTCTACTTTCAGATGAACTCCACGGGAGATTTTCATTTACAGAAAGCAAATTTTATATCTGCATTGTAAATAAATATAGTTTAACAGTGACAATAAGTACTTTCGATTTAACACTCTGTAAGTAGCTTACAAAGAAGGAATATAAATAACAAGTATGTATATGTGTATATATCTATATTTTATACATATAGTAAAAAATATATCTTAAAGCTTGTTTATTTTTTTAAGTAACTATATATTTTAATGTCATGCCAAGAAGACGCATAAAGCTCTAACACTTTGTTCATAAAAATTGGTAAAACCACAAAAACAACCTCTAGCCCATTACATGAGCTTCTTCCCTGAAGAGGGTGAAGATTTCATGTGAATACATTTATCTACCAAAGAGCAACTCTTTTGCTTTACTCCTGAGGAACAGAAGTTGATTGCACTTGACCACAGAAGCTAAAGCCACAGACTGTGGTTTTGTGGGCAGAGCCACATTTTCAGGTTGTGTGTTTGCGTACGTGCACATACACCAGGAGTGGAGCAGGATTTGTGAGAGGCACCGTCCTGCCAGTTTGCTGCCTCGGGTAAAACTGCTCTCTGGAAGGGTAAAGAGTATAAAGTGGTACATTACCTACTGTAATTTTGCTGTGCCTCAGCAGCACTCATGCTGAGTATTAGGAGAGTAATTGTTGATCCTGATCCTCCTGCTATCAGTATCCCTTTGCTACCTACTACCCTCACCTAGTAAAATTTCCCACCCTATTCTCTTTCTTCAAAGGTTCCCCACCCCACTGCTTTATTCTTGCATTTGCTTGTTACTTATTTAAACAACCCCTTCACCTTTCCATCGCTTTTCACCTTCTGCTTAATGGTACTGTATTTTCACTCACAAGAAAAAACATGGCCTAAAACAGTGGCTTCCAGCAAAACACCTTTCTAAGATTGTAAATATCTAATATAAATACAATCCTGGAGTAGACTTCTGGATATAAACATGCTACTATCACTGTTCTCCTTTATGTGTCTCCATGTTTTTTGGTCTTTTCACCATACAAGCTCTTTGGTTGCAGGGACACAATCTCCCCACAGGTCTGCACAGACCAGAGAATTGTACAACGAACTGTACAATGGCTGCATCTTGTCCAATGCCCCGATCAAGTACAACACTGAGACAATGCACAGGAACTGGATGCTTCTACTGTCCGCTCATCAGGCTGCTTCTCCCTAAAAGCTTTATTCTTTGTAGCCAAAATATATATATATATATAGTAACAAAACCTGAAGCTGCACCTCATGTCTGAAAATGCAAGAAATGTGGTAAAATCAGAGACCACAAATTGGCTGTAATTGAAATCCTGTACAGTCAGCATAAGCAAAAGCAATCAGAGCAGGAGCTTTTGCTATTTTCTGACATCCAGAGTGTTTTACTAGCCATATACAAAGAAAAGCCATTTGTTTCTCTTTTAAATTGAGATTGACTTGTTAGGACAGACTGGCATACAACTTTAATCCTCCAAGTCTAATGGAATCTCCTCATAATGTAACTATTTGTTCAAGATTTTTGTCTCTATTTATGCATTGTGAAAGATCGTAAAAGCTTACAGTAACTTGAATCCGAAAGTCCCAGATTCAAGTTTTCAGTTTTAGCTTTCCTTTCTAATACAGTTTAGTTTAAACAAGCACAATGCACCCTCTGTTGGGCCAAGCATGTCATGACTTTTTTCCAAGGTCATCTTTTTAACATCATGGTTTATCAAATTCTGTTAGGAAGTTTTCTGTTTATGATTAAGTGTGAACTAATGTACAAGTCGTACAAACATTTGAATCAATATTATATTGAAAATAAACCAACGCAGCACAGAATATTCAGAGCTACTATACAGCCACTGGAGATTTATGATCTGCTTACATCTGTAAGACTTATAAATCTTTTGGGAAATTAACTTATTGTAACTTAAAACAAGCAAGTATCTGTACTTCATTTTAGCACCAAAGCACAATTAACACCCACTGGCAGTGCAATGCATTTTTCTGAGCTGGACAAGGATTGTTAACTGGCTTATTAAAAAAGCTACGCATAGAAGCTCCAAAGTGCATTTTGGATAAGGATGCTACAGGAAACTCCCAATAGAAAAAGGGGCTTATTTTTCCTGCTTTCTTCTGATTATGATGTTTCTAGGTAAGGGTGGGATTCAGTGAGGTAAAACTGGCCAGCGTATCAGAACAGGAAACAGCAAATGGTAAGGTCTTAAAACTTCATATGCTGAAGTCTACACCTGTGTAGAAAACCTGAACTACTCAGATAAGCAAGGTGAATGTGGGCTGTTGTGTGAACTCATACCAGCTCACACCACAGTGAAGAAAGGTTGTGTAATAAATACATGGACGTCAGAATGGAGACCATATGCAGTTCTCAAAAACAGAAAAGGTAAATGGATAGCATAAGGAAACAAGAGAGTGACGAGAGGTGAAGAGGGAACTGGGCTGCAGGAACTGTGAGCTGGGATGCAGGAACTGTGAGCTGGGATGCAAAGCTACCAATGTCTGCCAAGCCATAGCAAAGGAAAGCTTCTCTGGAGCATGAGAATCTACATATTCTCTGGAGCATGAGAGTATGTATCCAGTTTTGGTCTCCCCCGTTCAAGGGAGACAAGGATCTACTGGAGAGAGTCCAACGGAGAGCTACGAGGATGATTAAGGGACTTGAAGATCTCTCCTGTAAAGAAAGGCTGAGAGAACTGGGGCTGTTTAGTCTTGAGAAGGCTGAGAGGTGATCTTATTAATGTCTATAAATATCTGAGGGGTGCGTGTCAAGTGGAAGGGGTCAGTCTCTTTTCCATGGTGCCCCGTAATAGGACAAGGAATAATGGGTATAAGCTACAATGTAGGAAGTTCCACCTCAACATGAGGAGAAACTTCTTCACTGTGAGGGTGACGGAGCCCTGGAACAGGCTGCCCAGAGAGGTTGTGGAGTCTCCTTCTCTGGAGACTTTCAAAACCCACCTGGATGCATTCCTGTGTGGCCTGCCCTGGGTGATCCTGCTTTGGCAGGGGGGTTGGACTCGATGATCTCTAGACGTCCCTTCCAACCCCTAACATTCTACGATATCCCATTCAAAACAGATAAAAAGCATAATAGGTAGAACTGACTGCTGTGAAACAAGATTCCTCCAAGGTCTGCACTTAACCAATCTCTTTCACAATGATATTTAATAAAATTATGTTCTGGTAAAATACCTTATAATAGTAAGAAAGAACTCCTCCTACCTTGAATGTATTCAGCTGCTGATTAATAGTCTCTGTTTCCATTCCAACAGGACCTTGTGACTCTTCGTGTTCTTCAGCTCTCCCAAGCAGAGTGGAAAAATCTTTTAGTTTACTGTAAAACTCCTCAACACGGCTAATCGTACCCTCCACTTGATCTTCCCTGGCTTTTGCTCTGTCTAGTAACTTGTTGCACTGTTTATTTAAAGCTTCCAAGTCTCTTTTTATCCCAACAAGATCGGGAGAAGCTTCAGCTTCTGTGGTTAGCAGAATTTTACAGCTTTTATTAGCATTTTCATTATTCATGATTAGCTCCTCCAGCTTTTTCAGGAAATGTTTTATGTCCTCTCTTTGCAACTGCAGTACCTTGAGGTCCCTCCCCACTGGAGCCATGCTATCAAGTTCATCATCAAACTCTGCAAACTGAGAGAACATCTCTCGGATGCTGTTTTGGAAATGGCCGATTCCCTGAAGTTTTGTCTCTAAGAATGAGCACCTATCTTCAACCTGCTGGTTCACTGCAGTGTATTCTCGCTCCAAAGATTCAGCTTGGAGCAAAAGGTCAGAAACACCTGCCGAGTCAGAAGCTTCTACCACCATGTCTTGGGCAAGTTTTTTAGCTAAATCAACATGAGGCTTTAAAGCCTGCAAGGCTTTCTGCTGGGTCTGCATCATTGTCAGATGTTTGTTACTGAACGACTGAGGTCCAAGTGAGTCGTGGGTTTCCAGATGCTCTTTGGCACTTTTAAGTTGCTTTTCAGTTTCTCTGGATGACTCCTGAAACTCTTTCAGCCTTTGTGCCATATTTTCCAAGCACTCTCTCTTCTTATGTAACTGTTCTGTGACCACAATCACTTTCTGATTCAGCACCTTAGTTTCTTCTTGAACAATTTCTTTATCTGTTTGACTTGCACTGAGCAAACTTTCAGCAGTATTATTTAATTGCTCCACCATCCCATGGTGTTTATCCAAGTCCTTCTGCCAGGCCCTCACCTGAACAATAGAGTTCTCTATTTCAACAGGGTTTATACCAACTTTTAATTCAGACAGGTTTCCTTGGCACTTCTCTATCCATGGCTGCAGATTTTCCACATGCTGCTTGTATCGGAGGGCTTTCTCCAGACAATCTGTTAATTTATCTTGCCTCTCATTTACCTGCTTATTCACTTCATCCCAGTTAGTTCTGAGTGTGGCAATTTGGGATTGTAACGCTGCTTTGTCAGCTCCTTGAGTTTTCTGTAAGATACTTTCTCCTTCTGCAACAATTCTTTCATATGAACTAATCTGATCGCTCATGGTCTTCTTAAAATCTTTCTGTTCTTCAATTAGTGATTGCAAGGTATCAAGTTTGGCTGATACAGGACGAGCCTGGTTCAGCTCTTCTTTCTTTTTGCCTAGCCAGGCCTGAAAGTCCTTCGACATTTGCTGGAACTGATGAGAAGTGGCATATGCCAACTGAAGCTGCTGAACATGGTTATCTACAAAAGAGAAGACAGCACAGAGGTTCAGTATCAGAACCCACTAGTATTCAGTAAAGAAACAATAATTAATATGGATTCTATTATGAATGATCATTAATGTAAGGAAAGCTGGTCCTTAGAATACAGTGTTTGATTGGAAGACAACCAAGTCAACCAAGTTTCTTGCAAGGAGCAGACTTGCACCTGTAGTACAGCAGAGCAGTGGAGCCAGCTGGACATGAATCAAATGAGGAGCTTAGCCAATCTGTGTCTCCATGAATCCCACCCAGGCAGATTTTGGGGGCAAAAAACACACAGTTGTGTTTCACGGTATTATGAGGTGTAAGCACATGGACTACTGAGGAAACTATCCTAGCAGTGTCTAACTCATGGCCTGCAGGCAATACATGTTCTTGGGGAGATCCTTTGACGGTCCTTGTGAGCAGAGGAAATAAAAAAAACCCTAAATCTGAGGCTGTTAGGGAGAACAAAGTATGATTCTGCTTGCAGTATATTCGTGCTCAGTTCTGTTGTTCACAGGGTGAGGGAAGGCTGCAGACTACCAGCCCCTTCTGTCATAGGCAGTTTTATACAATTACCACTGTGGTTCACCAAGCCATTATCTGGTGCTTGCCTAAAAATCACAATTTTGGCTTACACTCTTGCACCTATGGAGTCTGGTAGCTCAATAAACAGCATCCTCTTTTGGTATTCTAATTCAGTGAAGATGCACCTGAAGGAAGAGATGAGAAAAGCAGCCCTGCTATTGTGCTTCAAATTCTCTCCCAAACTAGAGATCCCAAGTATTGTTTTTACCTTTTCAAGGTATGGGGAGTCTCCTAAATTCTAATGTACAACTGCTCGGGGGTTGGACTAGATAGAGAGCTGGCATTAGGCTCAGCTCACTCAACATCTCTATAAAGACAAATGAAGCTATGATGATTTACTTTATACCTTAGTTACTATTTTTCTTTAAATAAGTACTAACCTGATTTTTGCTCAATATCCTTAAACGATTTTAAGATGCCATCTAACTGTCTTGTAAGTTCTGCTTTCAAATACTCTTCTCCAACCAGTGCCGAAAGCTCTTCACAAAGAGCTTGAGCTGCATTTATATTCTTCATTTCTTGTTCTATTTCCTCTTTCATTTCTCTAGCAATTTCCAGTTGTTGTTTCACAGCATCAGGCTGTGTACTCACAGCCAGGCTGCTGCTTAGCTTGTTATCCAAGGCACTTAGCTTATCAGACAGACTTCTGAGTAGACTTTGATACTCTGTGCTTTTCACAATGGCTTGGTCAATTCGGTCACATCTGTTCCTCAGTTGGCCAGTTAGACTGTCCCATTTTTGTGCCACAGCTGCCAGTTGCTCTTTTACAATTTCATGAGAGGGTGGATGTTCACCAGGTCTCTTCAGAATTCCTTCACCAGCCACAGTTAACTGCTCATATTGTGGCTTTCTGGTGTCAAACTCTTTGAGCAGAATCTGGGAAGAAAGAAATTTTTGAAAAGTGTCTACCTCATGAAAAAAAAAATAAGCAAAGTGCTTCTAACAAAAATCCTGTGGAATTTATTGTAGCTAAGCTCAATAACATTGTAATAAATATTGTAGCTAAGCTAACAGTAATCAATCTCCAAGTTTAAAAGCCAGTGAAATAATTCCATCTTTTACACATAAACTGTGTCGTTTCCAAGCACATACATCAAAGAACCAGAAAAAATGAGGTTAATTGACACATCATCTAATGGAAATTCAATCAGCGATACAAGTAAACAATGAATTCTGTTAATACCACAGTAATTAGGTAACCGTACCAAGTAAAATAATCGCTGTTTACTTTCAAGCAGTGTCTTCTTTCCTAGACAGTTTCGATATTTGTCTTAAGATAGAACTTCAAAGAAGGTGTATTCTGACATAATATTGCAATGTGTTGTTACAGCACAGAGAATATTTAGATAATTTGCAAAATGACTGAATTTGTACTGCAAGACCTTTCAAGTTTGAATTGCTGGTTCCCAGCATAAGTCACAGTGCTTGGAGAAGAAGGGATAAATATCATGGTTTTACTTTACAGAACATTCCAAACCCTTTCTTTTTAAGTCAATTAGGTTTAACTTCTAAGGACTGTTAAGTGATACATGATAGTCTTATGCTAGCTGTCTAGATTTCTGAAGCACTTACGAACCAATATTAAGCAATTTTCACATAGTATTAGAACATAGTTCATATTTTAAACACTTAATTTTAACCAATGTTGATATGCCAGCTTTAATAATATTTTTGCAAAACAGAAATGTTTCTCATCACAGTTCAAAATATCTGGAAACAATAGAATGTACGAAATTATAATTTCTAGTTTACTCAACTTTGTCTGATTTAACTTTTTTTTCTTCTGTTTGTGTTTTGCTGTATTTCTGTAGGCAAACTACTCCACTTTTTCATTATACTTTTTCTTCTGTCTTTCACACTCTTGGCCCCGTATCTATTCACAATATGGCAATTCACTTGCCTTCCTATTTTTCTTAGCTACTGGCACAGTCAAGTGAATAGAATCTCAAAAAGATAGTTCTACAGCATAGACTGTATACAAAGATTGATCATAAAATGTTACATGCACTCTCAAATTAATAAAACTTCAACAGGAACAATTTTCCTTTGACTGCAGAGAAACCACAGTATGATCAAAACAAAAATCCCCGTATCAATGGATCAGTATCTCCTCAAAGGTTTTTTCCTTCAGCTGTTCCGATCTCTCTTCACTTTTAATTTTTTTCTTGTAACTACAGTAGTCACGTATGACTTAAGCTGATATTTGCTGATAACCAAAGGTAATGCCTCAGGCTAACTGTGCTGTACTCCTCATCTATATGCAAAATAGTACTTTGCCAATAGCAAAAAGGCAGAAGAAACTTAAATCAATAATGCATGTTAGCAGTACTCACCTGAACCTGTTGCTTTTGTGTATTCAGCATGTTGGGGTCAATTGAGAGCGGTCCCAGCACGCTGACCATTAGCTCCTTTTCTACAAGCCAGTGCTTTAGCTGAGCTTCTGCCGTCTGGAACTGGGTCAGGTAATTTGAAGACTCCTCCAGTTTTTGTTGTCTCTCAGATGTAACTTGATTGAGCTCCTTCCATTTGGAATCTAACAATGATAATGTTACCATATTGCATGCATGTTCTAGCAGAAGGGTTGTCAGACAGCAGACTATATATGAAACATAAACAGAGCTCTCTAAGCAGGCTTCTTGCTGATGAACTCCACATGCCTTATTACAATGACTCGGCAAACACGTCTTTTAACAGTCAGATCCATACACACTTGGATGAAGGTCTGCAGTTTAGCACAGCCACGTGCAGAATTGTTAGAGCAATGAATATACAACATGCCATAAAAGCAGATTAGAATATTACTAAATGAAACACCAACAGATTTAGGCTTTAGTCTCAAATGATGTAAAAGCCAAAGGGCTGTACTCCTTTATAACTGAGGTGCCTGATTTAGGTAAGACAAATCTTCCTGCTTATTCCGTAAAAAGGACACTATTTTCCAAGGGTGAGCATAAGCCCCAGTCTAGACTGCTACACTGAATAGCCCTCTGAAGGAGCACACCTCTTTCAGATGTGATTAACTGCCTCATTTAGACATCTAAACCAGGTACGCAGTAACAGGCTATAAGAATACTTGTGCACATAGGTAGTTCAAAAGTGGTGTATGAGCTGATGCTCATATCTAGGCCTGTCTATGGTCTCTTCCAGTGGTAGCAAGTGTCTTCCAGAGCAGCCACTGAGTCTTACGGTTTGGTAAGCTCCTCCCTTCCATCTCTGATACTGTCAGTGCTTGCTCACTAAGCTCTGATATTTTGCCAACTCTCCTTGTCCCTGAATTTCATCTGTGTTTTTTCAGTTTCTTTTACCACTTGACTGTATTTGACCTCTGGTCATTTTGCATTAATTCCCTTTCAACATTACTCAAGTTCTTTTGGAGACCGTACCTGCTACTTAAACTTTTCAGAGTTTCACTTACAAACAGGACAGACTGGAAAAATTCTCAGCTTTAACATGGCTGTTGGTGTAGCTACAGAAATGACTATCAGTATGAAACAAGTCTGACCTACGAATTATTTAAAAGATGACAAACCTAAGAAGAATTTTTAAAAGCTCACAACAACAATGCACTGAAGTGTCTCAAAATCTGTTGTCCAAACGTGGTAATTTCCAATTTTGCTTTGGCAAAACTTATGGACTCAGTTTTAGAAAATGGCAAAGAGCTACTAACCCCACAAAATTACAAAGGCCACTAGTGCATGGGGAAAAAAAGCATGCAGAAGAGAATTATCAAAAACTCAAACTGTTCTTTACATGAAATTAGCATTAATTTAATTTGATATATTTTATAAAAAGAACACCACACGTTTCTGAAGCAGTCAGGTTTTAGCTGCACACTGTTTGAAAAAGATAAAGCCCTCTCAAACAGAGTCAAGCTATAGCCTCTTTCAATTGCACTGGTATAAATTCAAAGCCCATGGACATCAGTGGAATTCCTCCAGATCTACACTCTGATAAAGGGAATTGTTTCCACAGAATTTAAGAGGTTGGAGGGAGCAAGATATAAAAATACTAGTGATTGCCAATACATTAAAAAAACCAAACTCATAATAAAACAACTTCCAAATCAGTCTGAGCTATAGATTTACAGAAGTACCTATTTTATCCAACATTTGTCTCCACTTGGGTGCCTCAGAAGAATCAGGATTCTTCTCCAACAGCTCTGTCACTTTGTCCTTTAGTTCCTGCACTTTATTTGCACTTTGCTTTAATTCAGTTTCAAAAAGCTGCAAATTCAAGTGATAAAATAAATAAATAAGAGACTAAAGAAGAATGGTAAAAAGTGTAAAGTTTGAAGTCAGTAATACTGAGATGCCAAGCATGAAGATAAAGAATAAATATCTGACACTTATATACGAAATGCTTTATAATGACATATGTTGATAGTATTTAACTTTTTTTTGTTAATGAAGAGATAATCTGGCAGATTTAAACCATATTAATAACAACAATTATTGTTTAATTTGAACAAGTGACAGAACTAGAATTCAGGTAAGTAAGATCTACTAGGTCCCATTATATTCACACATACTTGGAATCTGTTCTTGTACAGAAGGCAAACAGACTAACTCACAGTACAGATCACAGCAGAAATAACTCTCTTAGCACCAACAGAGAGGAGCATGCTGTGACCTGATAAACTGCTCCTTGTAGATCATCTACAACTTTAGTTTAAAGAGCACCATAGCTTAAAGTGTAGACCTAGCAGGAGACTGAGATGCCTCAGCGATTCCTAATTTATGCTGTTCTTACAGACAGAAGTAAACAGCCCTTATATGCCTGGCAAAGAGCTCTTATATGAATATTCTTAAGTAACAAAGCTTTCCCCATGGACCTGCATTTTAATTAACCAAAGCCCACTAAAATAAACACTGAACAAACTGTACTTGATTAAAAACTTTTAGTAAATGGTCCAACTGCATCAGAAGGATGACTCTTGCCTGAGCATTTGCTTAGTTTTCCAACTATCTGCTGTTACTACACTGAATGTAAGATGGTCATGTTAGCTTTGCACATCCTCTGTTAAAAAATAAGGAGCTAGTTTTCTTCCATATTTAGTCTGAGTTTTAGGACTAAATACTATCCAAGTCCAAGGAAAGTTAGTAGCTGTTCAGGTTAATTTTTAAGGGTGACCCACTAAACAGAAACCAAAAACCTCAGTTGAATTAAATTCTGTCCTTGTTTATCCACAGTCACAGGCAAGACATTTCTCTTTACAGATGAACCTTTACATGTGTAAATATTGTCCTTCATTGCTAGAGAAGCAAACATCTCCAGTACTGAAAGAGGACAGGAGCTTATTCAGTGGTTTTCTCCTATCAATTGAAAAGGGGGGAGGAGACTGTCATGCAGCTATATAACTTAACAAGCATGACATGGTTGCTGAAGAGAAAGATTGCCTTGGAACAGACATAAGCTGCTGCAGCTGTAGAGACCGGGAGGTCTGTGGAGTGTCAGTGAACCAGCAGCTGCAGAAACAGCTTTTGGCTAGATACAGCCCTTCAGATCTTACAAGCAATCCAGCATGTACCTCTAAACCACTAAGGAGATCAGAAAAGTTTACTCCATGATCGGTATAGCCTCACCTATTGAAACTGGCCACCAAAATTGTTATTTTCTGACCTGCACAACTCCTCCTCTCTGAGGAGGTCATTTTACTGTGCTTATTTTACTTCACTGACAGACACAGTTTGCTGGATTTACTCTAAGCCTGACTGGCATGCTTACTAGGATCATTTAAATGCTCTCTGCAACAATAAGCTAGGCTGAGATAGAAGTTGTTCAAACAGATTTTGCTCAATAACTGCAAGAAAAAGTATTTTTTGAAAGCACAAAGTACCTTATGTTGCTCAACTTGGGCTTTAACCGCTTCACTATCAGTTGGAGCAGCTTCCCAGTCTGATGCAGTTTTGTCCATTTTTTGCAACCACTGCATCACTGAGGTCGATTCTTCCTGAATATTCTGCATTTTTGAAAGCATACTTTCTAGTTCTGAAATCTTTTCCTTCAATAAAACTCCCAAATCTTCGTAACTGTGATTTACATCAGATATGGCTTGTTGAACAGTTGTCAGTTCTGTAAAAGGGGAAATGCACAAAGACTACATTAGAGGTTACAAGCCCTTCAAACAATACTTACATTTCAAAAATTCTACACAGTACTCTGAGTTACAACAGCTAATACTCCTCTAAATAAGAAGCCGCTGCATGTGTTAAAGTTATTTCCAATTCACTCTAGATGTGGTAACATTACATCTAAACAACCTAATGTTAAGTTCCTATTTGCAAGAGCTTGTCACTGCAAAGAAATCATCACTTTAATACACATGGGTACACAAATTTCAGTCTTTCTACCTGTTGTTATTTTAAGCAACTATTTTATGACAAAAAGTTGAATATACTGGACTACAGTTCAGTTACACAACAGCCTAACATTACTGCAATAATATTTTGCTCACATTCATGTACCATTATAAATGTGTTTTATCACCAAGAGAGCAGAAGCAGGCAGACCATGTACTGAGTAGACTATAGTGAGGAGAACAGACTCTGCAGAGGCAGGATGTGGCACGTGGCTATCCATAAGCACGTACAAAATGCCTATGTAATTTGGTCACATACAGAGATACAGGTAAACCGGGTGTCTTTGTACTTGCGTGTTTGTGTGTGTGCATGTTGTAAACACTGGTGGCTGTTAAAAAGTTCCAAACCACATGCACATGTATTAGAATTTACTCAAAAGCCATGTGTTATATTAAAATAGGTATTCCTGTAGATTTGATACGTCTTCAGAAAAATATTCAAGGTAGGTACCTAGTGAACATAGGTGCCTTACATGATGTGAAATTTCAGTTTAGCAGTGACTGCTACAAGCAGAGTTTGGTACCACATTTTAAAAATACTTACATATTTAACAGTAATTGTCAAGTACCTTTCTTTAACACATCCTGACATTTTCACTGACCTTTATTTTTCAGGAAATCCTGAGTTCCTGGAGCTCCTCCTTCACCATTTAACATTGTGCCACCTGTGGATCAAGAGAGACAAAGTCCCATGCTTATCTGCACCTTTCCCCACCAAAAACCCAGCACTGCATTTCCTTTTCAAAACAGCATGATACATAGCTCTCATTATAACATTAAAGAAATATCGGAATGCTGATCTTATAATAGTGATTTTTATTAGTTCATCTTGAAATAATTTAAGGTTGGTTTATGTTTTAAGCTGCTACAGCCAGTTAGTACCATAAGTGGTACCACATACACACAACGTACGCATAGTGGGTGGGTGTGCACATGGATGCACATAGAAGCATGCACATATGCATGATGTATAAGCAGTCCTAATGCTCACAATACTATGCTAAATAAAAGACTATGGTGGACAAAGGTCTATGCAAGGCCTACTTTCATCCGTACAGCTAACATAATTTTCTTCCTCTCCCCAAAAGGAAGCTGTTGCCTACTGAGAACACGGTTTTACCCAGTTGTGTCTGGGTATGGCCAAGGAGAGGGCAAGTTGGAAAACACTGAGACTCAAAGGAGAGCATTAAACAGCAAAGAAGCCCAGACTGGTCACTGCAGACACCACAACCAAAGGCACTGCTTACTCAGGACACCTTTACCCACCAGGGAAGTGGTTGAGTCACCATCCCTGTAAGTATTTAAAAGACGTGGAGACGTGGAGCTTAGGGACATGGGTTTAGTGGTGGACTTGGCAGAGTTACATTAACAGTTGGACTCAATGTAAAGGCCTTTTCGAGTCACAATGATTCTATGATTTAGCAGCACCAGACCTCTGCACAAAAAGCTCTTGATACCAGCTGGACAAATCCCTCCCCATCTTGCCATGAGCAAGACTTGAGCACATGCTCCACGACAGGGATTGAACCGTGGAGTCCTTACTGTTACACCTGAAGTCCTTACTGTCACTCGGAGGCAGCCACTCACCCAGGAGCCCTACTAATTAAACATCATTTCAAAGCCTCTGGAACCAGGGCTACAGGGGCTTTGTAAAACGCCATCAGACCACAGAGCTGGGGCACGTGGTCAAACCACAGAAAATTGCAAGCAGAATCACTTCCCGCTCTCCTGCACATATGTATTCCCAAATGAGCAATTAACAGATAAAGATTAACAGTTGCCTTGGAAAAGGCCATGCATCCACCCCACAGTATCAGCTGGACAGCGAGGACCACATTAGTGGCAGCTGGAGGATGGCAAGAGAAAACAAACCAGATAAGAGAAGTCACAGGCCCTAGCCAGAGCCATGTAAATCTTCATGCTCCATTAGCTGGACTTCAGTATTTATAACTGTGATTAAGTGATACACAGTACAGCTCTTGTCTAGGAGGGCAAATACTCTAGTCTGGAGGATTATAGCTGCTCTCACATGCTACTTATTTAATCTTCTATCTGCATGCATAGGAATAGAGAAAGGGGCAGAGGAAGGAGACCGAATGTCTCTCATAAGGTTCTAAAATGCTCAATTTCATTTCTAAAATGAAACCATCCTCTCAGTCCTTTGCAGATGACCAATGAAGGCCAACACACTTGAATTTATTTCCAGATCTAGTCAGTTCAAGAATCAACTGAAAATGTGCTCATGACCATTAAAACACCCTCGGTAACACATGCCTCCAACCATGGCTTGGAATGATACTTAGCAGAATTACTGGCTTCTGTAACACAAATTAACATTTAAACATTAGAGTACATAAATTTGTATAGAAAGATAAATAGATAGATTCGCTGTCTTTAAAATCAGTTTATTAGTAAAAAGGATTTAGCTGAAGCTCCAGGCTGAAAGCACAATTTGGGCCAGGAAAGTCACGCTGGGATATGGAGTTGACTCCCATCTGTGCTGTCGTCTAAACTAAAATATTGGCTGATTTGTTACTGGCTATTGATTAATTATGCTATCATATTGTGACGAGTAGGTCTGCCCAGGCTCACTTTTTAGATAACATATATCCTTATCCCACTTCTAACAAAAACTCCATGACTCTGCAAACCTTTATGTGTTTGCTTGGTGTCACACAGAACAGCTTTGTGGCCATTCAAGAGGTATCTCTGTAGCAGCCAAGGTGGCAGGTACAGCAGTGTTTGAGAAGGCTGGGTTTCTATTTGTCCTACTTGCAGGCTGGGTGGATACACGAAGCTCTGAGCACAGACCAGAATACATCAGTTTCTTGTTATCACAAGCTCTCTGGGGTGAGGTGAAGGCAACTGTGATACTTGATTTTATTCATTATCTGGGAATTACAAACTGAATTGATTGACCTGTCCATCATTTACGTCAAAGCACTTTTATGCTATTTTGGCAGCATAAAGCAATCAGAATGTGTACTGAATTGCTACAGCAGTTAGTTTAAATGAAAGTCACAGCAAAGAACGATCAGAAGAGACATGGCTAACTGACTTCTCACAAGCCATAACATTCAGAAAGCTAATCCAAAGGTGAAATGCATTAATTTTTGTCTTAAAGATTTTAACAGTTCCTGAAATGTTATCATACCTGATTTTGCAACTGCTCTCAGTTTGGCAGGAGAAGTCACAGCAGTAATCAGACTACACAGCAGTGTTCCTCTGCTATTCATTTTCTGTATTTCGGGTGCTTTTAATGTCCATTCATCTTTTAAGTTCTGGTTAAGACAGACAGCCATATGTTCATTACAAAATTGACTTCAGACTTAAAAAATTTAGTGTAGAGAAAGGAACAACTTTGTTACTTGGGAATCCCTTGCAGTATATCAAAACATGCAAAGGAAATGGGAACGTAAATGCAGACTGCAAGCTTCCTAGTGCCAGTTAATGTGACTGCTTACACCTTAAGTCTGTACTTTCATGTTACTACGTGATGTTCTATTTCCCTCAGCTATATTTCACTTCCCTGAAATGTCTTACCAATGTATCTGCCAAGGGTTTCTTTAACTCCTCTGTATTCAGAGAGGGTTGCGCTGTTGGAATTCGCTCTGTCATCTCTTTTATCCATTTCTTTAATGATTCTACAAGCAGCTCAAAAGTATCCATTTGTTTCTGACAAGATGACACATCTTCTTCTCTAGACAATTAAGAAAATTAAAGGAATGTCAGTATTCCTTCTGGTAATTAAACTAATGTATTATAATTCTGATATTGCTATTCCTAAATTCAAAGAATTGCAAAAGCTGATTTCATGGGTGTGAGCAGAACGTTAAAAATCTAGTCCTGCTTTACAGGTAACTTATATGGAAGCTCTAAGAATTGCTCCATTTTTCATTTGCAGCCTGATTCCAAACAGAACTCTAAAGCAATTTGCAGAAGCAGAAATGTATATTCTATGAGAGAAGGGGAGAAAAGCAGGGGTCTGATGGGACTCCTGGGAATGTCACAAAATTTGAAAAGTTACTTGTCTTTACAGCCCACAATAGAGCTCTTGAACCAGACTGACTAACTACAGAGGCATTACCAAATAAAAGCTTTTTTAAATTAAAAAAAAAAAAACCTCTCTACTCCGTGGTTAACTGCGATTTCTTGAGATTGCATGCAAGAGGATAGCAGTCATGACAACACTGTATTATTAGTCAAAGCAAAAAACATTTTACTTATTCAACTTACTTTTCCTTTACAGTCTCCTCTACCTCTCTGAATTTCTTTGACAGAGCATTTACTTTTTCTAATACCAATGCTTTATCACCAGGAAGAGCATGGACTGACAGTTCTTCAAGAAGCTGCTGCAAAACTTCCAGATCCTTCTTATGTTGTGCCAATTCTATACTAGCTTCCTGCAAAACAGGATTGCATTCTTCAATTTAGACTTTACAATCACTTGTTCAACATTTAAATTCTTGATTTTAGCTAACCAGCTGAGCTGGGAAACAAGCATGCCTTATTTATTGTTCAGTCACTTAGATGAGCTACACTAGAAGTGCCCAACACATATGAATGGAGTGCTACAGTACCTGCATATACTGAGACACTTCACTAACATCCTTTCTCGGTGCCTCCGTCTCACTGAGAGCCTGATTCTTCTCATCTATAAATGACTGAAGTTTTTCTGACAGACCTTCAAATAACTCCACTTTAGTCTTCAACTCTTCCATTTTCATAAGCTTCTCTTTATGCTTGTTACTTGCTTCAGAAAACCGTCCTGCAAGTTCACTCATTTTAGCTTTCAGTGTGGATGCTGTGGATGGATCCGCTGTTTCCGTGAACTTCTTCACTTTCTCATTCATAGTGTTTATACTGCTTTGGCGACCCATGATGTCTTGTTCTAGCATCTGAAACAAGCAAGAACTACCTTGTATTGCTTATAATTAATTTTTAAGAAGTGAAACCTCTCCACCATATGAAGCAGCAGATCAGTACAGCTAGACCACCGGTATAGATCTATTTCAGTTAGGAAAATCCTCACTTGGAATTCCACTTCATGCAACAGCCCTCTTTGTTAAGTATTTTGAATCCATTAAAGTTGCCAAGCTAAGATTTTAATTCTTTCTTGAAATTTGATTTATCAAACAAATGTTTTTTCTTTCATTGAATGCTACTTACAATGCTTTTACTAATAATATCCTGAATAGCAGCAGAATTCAAAGGCACTTGATCTTGTTCTTCAAGGCTCTTTTCGACTCCTTCCATCCAATCCATCATTTCATCCAAACCATCCTGCACACTTAGGGATCGTGTCAGAGTTATCTGGAGCTTCTCATTCCTTTCGTTCACAGACTTGGATAAATTGTCATATCTCTCTACAATATCATCTGATAAAAGAGAAAATATACTTCAATCTCTTCCTTTGGCCGAACTATGCTTTTAACTCATTCTACCAGTTCTTAACAGGTAAGTGTGAGTCAAACATTGCCTGTATCAGAACAAAGCAAAACCATCAGCTTTACTCAGTAAAAACACGGAAGCAAAGATCAGATATTCAAATAGAGCCAAGAAGCCCACAGGGCAAGGGAAATGAGAGACGAGCTTACAGCTGTACTCCTCAGCTTTTAGAAGGTGGTTGCCATGCAGCTCTAGCTTATGACAGCTGTTGACTGCTCCCAAGAAATTAAATAGCAGAGTATTAAGACAGCTCTTCTGCCATTATGTCTCTTATGTTATTGTTAGAGCTGAAAGGTTCATCCAGATGGTTCTTCAGTAGACCTTCAACACTTTTGGGATAAGCCTCTTCAAAGTTACAAGTTCCATGTACCTCACATCACTGAATCCAAAGAGGCAAGGCCCAGGTGTTGTTTTATTTTGTTGCTCTGCAAATTACTTAAGGGATTTCAGTAAAAGATAGTTTTGTGATACACATAGAGAGTCTTCAAATTTCAAACTGTGGTTAATGTCATGCTGTGCTACATCTCACAAAATACAGGAAGAGATTGGGCGTAGGTGGTAAGGTGTTGGTAGTGGCAAGGTTTTTGGCTTCTGTGAGAATAGGCCTGGGGCTACCCCATGGAAGACACAAATCGTTCCAGGTGGCTCCAACTGATGCCCCACAGTACACAGTGGAGCTCCTCAGCCGAGCTGGTGGTGCCTCTGGAAAAATGTATTTAAAAAAGGGAAAAATGCTGCCTGGGACTAAGAAGTGAGGGAAAAGAAAGTGTGAAAAACAGCCCTGCAGACATAAAGGTCAGACAAAAAAGAGGGGGAAGAGATGCTCCAGGAAGCCTGTGGAGGACCATGCTGCAGCAGATAACCATATTGCAGCACATGGAGGACCCCATGCTGGAGGAGGTGGATATTTCCTGAAGGAACTGCAGCCTGTAGAGAGCCCACTAGAGCAAAATTATCTTGAAAGACTTCAGCCTGTAGAGAGGACTCACTCTGGAGCAGGGGAAAAGTGTGAGGAGGAACAGTGGCAGACAGGAGCTGTTTATGGACTGACCGTAACCACTCACTCCCTGGGCACCTTGCAATGTTTGGCAGGGAGGAGGTGCGAGTAGTTGGGAAGGAAGGAGTGATGGTGAGCCTGGAAAAAAGAGTGGGATAGCAGGAAGGTGTTGCTTTAATTTGTCTTTGTTTCTCAGTATCAAAATCTATTTTATTTGGCAATCAATGAAATCTGATTTTCCTCAGGCAATGTCTGTTTTGCCCCTGACTGTAACTGGTAAGCGATCTTCCTGTCTTTCTTTCAACACATGGGCTTTTCCATCTTGTTTTCTGTCTCCATCGTGTTGGGCAAGGGGAGTGAGGGAGCGGTTGGGTGGGCATCTGGCAGCCAGCCAAGGTCAGACCCACTACAGACAGTTTCTTGAAGTCTGAAGGAAATAATTCCTTGGCTAAGCAAAGTTCAAATAGCTGGAGTCATGTTCCTGGAACCTGAATGTGCTCCTTCTTACTGGACAATTTATGATCCTTAGGAAAACACTACCTCTGTCTTCCATGCCCATCTGTATACATGGGAATTAAACATAATCCTGATTTCTAAGGAAAGAAAAGAAAAATCAAAAATAAAATGACAGCTTTTAAGTGAAAAGCATAGGGATCAACGTCAGAGGCAAACAAACACTGAAGTCACTGTGCTGTAATAGCTTATAACCTCACAAAACATGGACTTGAACAGTGACACAAGAATGTGGAAAACTATTTTTTTTCTCTTCCAGTACCTGCATGCAGACCCAGGGGATAAAGAGAGATACTAAGAAAAGTAAATGTTTTACCCAGTGTTTTCTGAATCTCATCTTTGTCTGGTGTCAGCTCTCCTCTTGTATCCAGTAACACTTCAGCAGCTTTTTTCAGCTTTTCTACAGCAATTTGGTGATTAGACACTTGTCCCTGAAGAACCTGCAAAAACTCCACGATTATTATTTATGGTTTTTAATACAGTAACAGTTACACAAGCAAGGCTTGAGATATGCCATACAACCTAAACTTAGCACTGGGAATAAGCTAATTCATTTTGTGACCTCTCCTTAAAAGACTTCACCTGTGGCTATGACTGCTCTTGACCTTCTGGCCCCCGTTTTAGTTTAGTCACCATTTTATTTCTGTCTTACAATACTTCTCTGACTCAATTGATTTCTTGCATGTACCTTCAAAATGTGTATTTTGATTAGGTTTTTTTAAGATCACTTGTACAGACTCATACGCTATCCAGGAAAAAAAAATAAAATTGTCATCTCAGTATCAGAGAATATTCAGGACGAAAAAATATACAGTCAGCAGCAGTCGTTACACACTGACTATCAGATGTATTGACAAAGGACCAGGCTGATATCACAGTATGAACAGGAACAGCTAGAAACAAGTGGACAGCCTTCACAGTTTCGGAACCCTCTTGCGCTAGTGGTTTTTTAGTGGTTTTTCATCGAGCTAGTGAATTTTGCCTAGGTTTGTCCATCTAAGCAAGGCACACAGCTTTAGAGACTAGCCCTGCCATGACTCTCTCCAGAGTCAACAGAGAAAGACAGGAAGGTCAGACCACTTCTGAAAGTGGCTTTCTCTCTCCAGCGTGTAGATGGTCTTAAACTGCATCAGGCCTTCGTGGTGGTGTACGTGATGCATCTTTGTTTTGATTCACTTGAACATGCTCAAAATGAAGGGATTTCTCATGTATTTTTTGATACACAGTAACTCAATGAACATAGGACTCAAAAGGTAACCTATCTGCCCTGCCAGGACAAAGAAGTCATGTCAGTGCATTTAGCACTGGTATTCAGAGCACAACAGTGTGCCAGAACATAGTATGTCTTGCTGACCCACTTGCCACAATAAAAATCAGATAGACCTGAAGAGGAATTGTCCTTACACTAGGCAAATATACTGTACTTCATGGTGGGGGGGATAGAAAACAAAATAAAAGGAATAAAACCATGTACCAGAAACCCCTGTACACTGACAGAAAGCGAGGAAGCTGATGTCAGAAATACTGAAGAATAATCTGAAGGACAATTAATCCCCATAAAAAGATTAGACCCCACCATGCTGCCAAGGTCTGTGTCTAGCTGGATTATCAGCTGCATGTGTTGGCTACAAGGGACAGCTTTAACTTGCAACACCTGACTTCTTCAAAAATACTCTTTGTTTTCCTTTCATTAATTGGCTTTCTTTCTTCAGCCTCCTGTTTTTTCTCTTCCTTTGAATCTTCTGACACATTGTACCCTCTGCCTTCTTCCTGGCTCATATTCAATGAGTGCTCTTTTGTGTGGCAAGTAATCCACGCAGGCGTTTCATAAAAGAACCCCAGTTCTCACTCCTTTTGTATTACTTGCATGAAAATTGGGATTATAGAGGATATAATTCGTTTTGGCATAAGGAACAAAAAGTTTAAATGAAGCTTCAAATTGTAATTAGTGTTATTCCTACTTTTCTAGAGCTTGCAAGCACAAATGTACCTAAATGGTTCCACTGTTAGGAGTTCAGTTTACACTTTTATTTTTGTTGTCTTACAACATTGGTGCGGTTTATCTCCTCTGATGTGCCATGCACCAAACTGCTGGGCAATTCCAGAGGCAGATTTAAATGATAAAAGGTAACTACTGCTCAGGCTGACGTAAGGGAAATGGTTAAAGCACATACTATCCAAGAGCCACTGACTATCACTTCTCAATAGTAAACAGATCAGACCTGCACTGATACTTCACAGAGCACAGACAAAACAGGGAGGAAATGCCTGATAAAAGCCTTGCTCACTGAAGAATAAATAATTTTGCATTTTAATTACAGTACAGATGATGGAACGTGTTTATGAAAATATGAGTCAGTTCAAAGATGACACACTGTATGAAACTTTATATAACTCATTCTTGGGTTCCTAAAGCCTTCTGTAAACCTACATTTTATGCAACTAACCAGAGATTTACCTTCACAAGCTCCATCAGTAACCTGTCTTGTCCCTGCTAGGACCTACATTAAGTTGTGAGTTACTCCCTCAGTAGAAAAAAACCCCACAAAACAAAACACAAAAAAACCTCCAACCCACCAATCTACTGGTTTTTTTTCTCTGCAGCAAAAATTCTCTTATTTTCACTCTCTGCAGGGCATATAATACCGGATACAACTGAAGCAGGCAGACTAGTCCCATCACACTGCTTATCCAGTATGATCCCTTGCATAATTCAGTAACACACAATGTGAACAGAAAAAACAAAACAAAAAAAACCAGAACATAGAAAGCAAACATGAAATGTTCTTCTCTGTCAGGAACTCAGTCCCAAACCCTATTCTGATAGCAATCTGTAATCACTAAATCCTTTCTTAGTTCAAAAACTTTCCAGATTTCACCCTAAGTGAAATGAAACACATGTTGCTTTCACCACTGCTAATGGCAGCTTGGTCCCCCCATTTCTTTTTTCACCCTAATGCTTTTCAGGTAACACTCAGGACAGCTGAATTTCAGAACTATAAAAGTTCCACGTCCATGTGCAAGGCAAGAATTTGGCCTGAAGTCACTTGGATTATGCTGGATTATCCTGGTTTTCAGAGAGAAACCAGTTCCTTTTAGGACTAAAGTACTTAGGCTTTTTAAAGCTTTTCACCTTGGTTTCTTCTAGTTGTCTTTGGAGATTTTTGGGATCCACTGCAATTGATTCTAATAGTTGTTTGTTCACAGCTACTTCAGAGGCCTGGAGACCTGTCAAGAGTCCAGATGATGCATCTTCATAATGCTGGTATTTATCCACCAGGTCTTTAAGGTTATTTCCAAGGATGCTACACTAAAAGAGTAGAAAACAAACAAGCAGATACCCAGGCATTAAACTGTGTGCTGCATTTCATCTCAAGGTCATATATTCCTTCATGAAATACTACATGATTTTTTCCTGTCTTCATTCCACTGTCTAACTGATTTCTGAGGTGAGGCATGACAGCTGGACAGGCTACACAGGTCTTCCCAGTTTGTGCTCTTCAAGCATGATTTAGGATGAATTCACTGATGCAGGTGGGAACCTGGACTCTAACCCATTGTACTAGAATGAGAAAAGCTTTAGGAATTCTTTTTGATCTATCAAGATAAAGATTCTTTATCAGCACTCTAACATCAAAAATGTAGCCTGTGGAAGCTAGACATAGTCAAAAAAATCAGAATATATGTGTATGCTCATTAAAATACAGACAGCAGAGTGTTGCTTTCACAAATACCTCATCTGTACAGCCAATCTAAAGTGATATGGCTCAGTACTGCACATATGCTTTGTTTTGGTCACTTAATGTCATCTGACCAAGATCCTACTAGTCCTATATGCTAGTGTGCCCCAAAATGTATACAGTGAATCATCATGTAAAAAGGTCAGTGGCACACTTTCAGGCTTTCTAGAGATGGTTTCACAAGAAAAATCTGACTGTATCAAGCCATAATGTTTATAAACAGTTACTTTAAATATTTATATTCTGAACCTTCCATACACTGTATTTTGATATTTGCATATGATGCTTGGTCTCCATCTGGTGGGCAAAACATAGAATGGAATAATTTACAGAACCAGTTAACTAAAAACTGACTTTAAGATTGCTTCAACATATAAGCCTATAAAGTCATATATGTGCAAATATATATATATAAAACACAAAAGCAATATAAATATTTATTAAAAGCAGGAAGCTTTTGTAAAAGGCAAAATGTTACTACAAACCCATTTACAACTTGGAAGAGCTCACAAATCATGGAAGATCTCACTTTTTAAAATCTGTCCTTCCAGACTTGATTTAATAAGAAAAGTCTAGTTTGCTCTGCATATGTATAGTCAAATATTTAAAGCATGTCTATTATACCTGTGCTAAGTATATACATGGAAAGGGTAGAATTTGGCAAGTTGACAAATCTGAGACCACAAATCAATTTGCTGGCAGACGATTTTATTTGCATAAAAGTAACATCTCGGAAAATTCTGCTATAAATTCTTTATATTCACACTCAAACTAATTAATCAACTAGAGGAAATACAATGTGTTAATACAAGTTTTTAGCTTTGTTGTTCATATTAGTTAAGCAGGAAAATGAAAATAAGCTTCTGTAAATGGAGAGCTTTCTTCACAAACTGAGCAAAAAGAGTTTACATGGTTTTTGTAATCAAGCGATCAAATGCATGTCTTTACAGAATTTACATTTCTGAGCAAGAAAACATTAAAGAGATGAAAACTCCCAAAGATGGCAACTGCTGCAGACCAACACTGTTTCAGCGGACAGTGAAGCTCTACTAACAAGTCTGCACCTACAACCTTAGAAAGTTATGAAATGGCATAGTCAAAGGTTACTGACAGCAACTGCCTCTTAAATGGTTCAGTTAATAACTATCTCAAAAGTTTACAGTTCCAGAATATTATCAATCTTGAAGAACACTTGGTTGCTTTTTTGAAAATCACTGGAAAGTTGGCACATGAGATCAGCTGGTGCTGTTCTTCTAGTTCTGCCAGCCGGATTCCACATGTGAACCTGGCACAGAGAGGTGGATTACCTTCCCTCTCTAAGGTACACGGAGGATTTTGCACTGCTAGTTTCCCAGTAGTTAGAGACTAATCTCATATTAAGTATAAAATGGTTTATTTGGAAGAGTAGTGGAAAAGAATTGCTATCCTGAAATTACTACATTTTTGCACGCCTAGTGCTGACAACAAACTTCACATTGGGACAAACTATTTTAGGATAGAAATAAAACTGAAATTTTGCATGTTAAATAAGCAGTTGTGGGAAATATCACAAGGAACATAAAGAAATGTTATCCATCTAAAAGTATTGTAAAGTCTTTCCACCCCAAAATGTTACTCAGACATCCTGTACTGTCATAAACGCAAAGAATTTATTTAAGGCTGGAAGGAACAAAGAAGAAATCTGGTCTTCTCCCTTATAAGTTAGAAAATATAATCCATTCAGGCCTTACCAGTAGTGTGGTACTTGACTGAAGTAGATATCCTAGAAAAGCATCTAGTTCTGTTACCTAACTTCAAGAAACAAAGAATTTTTAACTTCCCACAGTATTTGTTTCATTAGCTAACCACCTTTTATACAAACTGCCAAATCAATTCCAGTAGTTTTTCCTACTCACTATAAATAAAACTTACCTTAGTATAGAGAGATTTGAAACGATCTGAAGCATTGTCCAGTTTATTCTGCACTTCAGTGTATGTAGCTGAAGTATCGATCCCGTCCTTGTCAACCTTCACACCATCTCTTTTGCTACATGACCTTGCAGCATCTAAAACTCTTTGTCCAGAAATTGTAATGTACCGTAAATCACCTTTGTGAGATATAACGTCTTCTGAAAAACTCTTTTGCCTTTTCAGTTTGATCATAATACCACTGAAGTCAGAAGCACCTGCCTCCAAATTGTCAAGTTCTTGTTCTGCCTGCTGCAACCAGGTTTCAAATTCACTGTAGTCTGCATCAAATTTTTCAAGTTCTTCTCTTAGAGAATGAGTTAACTTCATTTTCCGTTCCGATTCAGCTAAAGCAGTCTCGTACTGAGCCTTCAGTTCCTTCATGTTCCTTTGCATCTTGTCTTTTTCTTCAGGGGAAAGGTAGTGCCCTTGTTTCTCAAGCAGTGCCTGAGCAGACTGAGTTGCTACTATGACAGCCTGCTGCTGGGAAATAATTTTCTCATGTTGAGCCTGCAAGAACAAAAAGAATCAATTATGACCAACACCTTCTCAGGTGGTTCCTTAGAAATGATGAGTAAAACAAAGGCCATCAAAATAATAAAAATATTTTCTAATTTTCACATTATTTCTTTGAAAGCATCTTGTGAACAACGTAAGTGAAAGCATGACTCCTGGTCAACGCATTTCTGTGCAGTTTCAGAATTTTACAAAACATCCAATGGTGATTTCAGCCAGATATTCAGGCCATAACCAAATGGGAATCTTTAAACACGCCTGGAACTTGGAAATACTAGAATATGTATATATCACACACTCTCCCCTGTATTTCTAAAAGACAACTGGTATGCTTTTTTTCTGAGAGTACAGTGGGCAATTATCCTGTAGACATTAGATGCACAAAAGAACTGTCAAAAAAGTGGAAGTAATAACATTACGTACACAAAACCAAATTATCTTATTTCCTTAGCTTGACTTTATAGTTTGGGTTGTTTTTGTTTTTTTCTTCAACAAAAGCCATAAAACTGAGCCCTTTTTATTTTAAATCCTTCCAAGTACCTTACCCAGAAAAGCTATTTTTAAAATGCTGTGCTGTGGTTTTAGGTCACTCATCCTTGTTACAGAGAATATAACTATACAATGTCTTAAAGTTTTAGAAAATGAAGACTGTAATTTCAGCAAACTATTATTTGCAGCTATTGGCAATCAGTGTTCCCAGGGAATTACAGGGGATTGAATCATCTGGCTATTACAAGGATTTATTTTTTTTAAGTCACATAAAGGGTAGGAAATTATGTTGCTGCTTTTTGCGCTTTATTTACCTGAATTAATTTCTCATTAAAAAAATTAAGAATAGACTCATCATCACAAATCTTAACATTCACCTTGTAGAATATGTCCTTTTTCTTATTGCGCAGGAAATTATAGTAAGAGAAAAAAAAAAGTGACAAATTTGCAATATATCCCAATCCTGAAATTCCTACAACTGTGTATCTCTAACTTCCTAGTGTCTGTTCCAAAGTCTGTGACAGAAAGGACAAGATTGAACTCACCCATGTTGAGTAAGGACTGACATGCTTAGCACCCAAACATTGAATAGACCCAGTGACAGTACCTTGACTTTCTGATACTGCTGGTTCAGATTGTCATCCGTGCTTTTTGCTAGTCCATCCACCTGACTTTCAAAGTCTTGCTGAATTTCCAGCAGATTACCATTGACATCATCCTCCTCTTCTTCCAAAGCCTTCTCATCTCCCTCTTCAAAGTGTGTTCCATTCTGTTCTAGTGCCTGCTTAAATTTCCGGCCGTGCTCTGCTTCTTTATCCACATTTGATAACCAATCCAAGAGATTTTCTATTGTATTTTTACTTTCTTCCAGCTGTTCTATGGCTGCAACCTACATTGAAATTTCACAGTTTCAGTTTAGAAATCTTTAGGCACTACAAAATAACATATGCAAACAGATTATTTAAAATACATTAACATTAAACAAAATTTTGATTGACAAATATCTTGCTAAGTTTTTTTTTTTTGTAAGGAAAATAAATTGGCTAACCATTTATTAGTTACCCAAATGAAATACAATTTTAATCTCTCCAGAGTATCACAGAATCACAGAATGTTAAGGGCTGGAAGGGACCTCAAAAGGTCATCCAAGTCCAATCCCCCTGCCAGAGCAGGACCACCTAGAGCAGGTCACACAGCAACGCATCCAGGCAGGTTCTGAATGTCTCCAGAGAAGGAGACTCCACAACCTCCCCAGGCAGCCTATTCCAGTGCTCTGTCACCCTCACTGTGAAAATGTTTCTCCTTATGTTTACATGGAACCGCCTATGTTCCAATTTGCACCCGTTGCGCCCCTTGTCCTATCATTGGACATAGCAGAGAAGAGCCTGGCTCCATCCTCCTGACACTCACCCTTTATGTATTTAT
>WUAM01000415.1:1178403-1206785 GCA_024336885.1 Actenoides hombroni | reverse complement strand
ACCAGGCTGGATGGGGCTCTGAGCAACCTGCTCTAGTGGGAGGTGTTCCTGCCCATGGCAGGGGGGTTGGAACTAGACGATCTTTAAGGTCCCTTCCAACCCTGACAATTCTATGATTCTAAGATATTATTACTGGATTATCAAATAATTAGTTCTAGCCATCTGTTTAAGTGATAGAGGTTAATGAGCAGGTACACAAAACCTAGCTGGTAATTCATAACAAGTAGCAACACTTGTCAGAGTAGCAACACACGCCGTAACAAATACTTACTTTAAATAGCTGTAAGCTTTTCTTAATCTCTTCTATATCAATAGTATTCACTGCAAAGTCATTCATGATTTTACCGTTCTCTGTGATCCAGTCTGAAAATCCCTGCAGTTTGCTTAAAAGTTGCTGGTGTGATACTGCAAGTTTAGACTAGAAAGGAAAGTTGTATATTTATTTATGCCTCTGGAGTCTAGTCATTTTTTCTATTATATGAAACAGAACCGTACATGTATTTTTATATTAAGATAAAACAAAATAAAGCAAAACCAAATTCCTTCTTTTTAGCCAAACTACCTTGAAGAAAATAAAGGTAAAAAAGTAGACAGACAAAAACATACCATTTCTGAGTCAACTGCACAAACTATTTGTTTTGCTCGTTTCGAAGATGTGTCACAGACCACCAAAAACACTTCCTGTAAATCATCACAGCTTGTCTTTAGCTCTTTAAGTTTCTCTTCAGGAATATCCCTGTGACAAAACTTTAAAAACTCTTCTGCCAACCTCATGTCCTTTTTTAAGATAATTGCAAAGGTAGCCAGTCCTGATTCGAATGACTACAAAGAGAATATATAGAGACAATGCATTAAGTTAGTAAGGAAAAAAAAAATAATAAAACACTTAAATCTGAATTACTTGAATTATATTTGGAATCTCTCTCTTTTTTTTTTTTTCTTTTTTTTTATGTAAGGGCTTTCCTAACACCCATCACTGAGATACAAGCATAAGGAACACTTCACTTACCTCTAGTTGTTCCAGTTCATTCTTTAGTATTTCCAGGTTGTTACTAATAGGCTGCTGGTTATTTAGGTGGCTTTTCATATCTTGGAGCATTCTCAAACGTCCTCGCATTTTCTCTGTTAACTTTAAACAGTGCTGCATTTGATCGGCCTGAAAAATAGTTTTAACAATAAGAATAGGTTTTCCAAACTAACAGAATTGAAAATAAGTACTAAAAGCCCTTGTTTACATTATAATTACTTTTTAATTTATCATTAATGCTTACAAATATCTAAAGGGTGGGTGTCAAGTACAAGGGGACTTTTCAGTTGTGCCCTGGGATAAGACAAGAGGTAATGGTAGCAAGGTGAAACAGAAGAAGCTCCACCTCAACATGAGGAAAAACTTCACCTGTGAGAGTGACAGAGCCCTGGAACAGGCTGCCCAGAGAGGCTGTGGAGTCTCCTTCTCTGGAGACTTTCAAGACCTGCCTGGATCTGTTCCTGTGTGGCCTGCCCTGGGCGATCCTGCTCTGGCAGAGGGGTTGGATTCGATGATCTCCAGAGGTCCCTTCCAACTCCTACCATTCAATGATTCAATGATTCAAGTTTTCAGTCATTTTTCCAATTTATTCTCTCCAGCACTTGGAAGGATTCATGCGATACCTTTAACACAGGACATGTAGCACATATCAGCTGTTTTTACTTACCATGCTAGTGGAGGTGTCTTCCAGGACTGCTTCTTTTGCTTTGAAAACAGTCTCAGTAAAACCTTTGGACAGGCTGTCTGTCTTCCTGGGCTCCTGGTCACTTCTCCAAACAACAGCTGTGTCATCTGCCAGTGTTTCCTCTTTAGCGATTTCTGATCCGAACTCCAATTGTTCTGTCGAGAAAAGAGTACAAAGCCCACCTACTTTGCCTGTGCCCTCATGTTCTGTGGTGATACCAGCAATCTGTGACTTCGTAAGCAAACCACTTATCAGCTCCTCTAACTTGCTTGTACTTTCATCTCCAGGTAAGATTTGAAAAACCTCCAGAAGTTCAGAATTACTAAGTTTTGGTAAAGGAGCTTGCACGTCTGTTTCACTCTTCCTTTCCTTTGGATCAGCCGTCTTTTGCTTACAGGATTCCTGCTTCAGAATATCACGAAGAAGATCAGGACTTCTGCCATCAGGCCAAAGCATGGAAAGAGCATCACTGTCCTTTGGTTCTGCACACGGTGTGCTGAACATTAGTGCAGTTCTAACAGCATTGTTTATTTGCTTGAGATTTGACCCACTAGATGTGTCACTCCCAAGCTGGGTGCCTCTAACCATTCTAAGTAAATTCTGCATTAAAGTTTTGGTATCGGAGTAACTTAAGGGTTCACCCTCCTGCTTGAAGGAAACATGTCCCATTTTCAATTTCCTTTGTAATATATTCTTCAAGTCTTCCATTAGTGTGTCAGACATTTCTGGTGATTGTGAAATACTTTGCTTTACATGAAAATCTTTGCAGGGTCCCATTTCCTTTTGCAATGACTCCACAGACATTTGTTTTCTGAAACCATTTCCAAGGGAAGAAGTCTCACTGGCCAATAAATTTTCTCCCTTTGTGTTGTTCAGCATCTCATGTTCTCTCTGGGCACCATAATCCAAGTCATCCCCTATGCTGCTCAAAACTGCAGAAGAATCATCAGTGGTATGGGTATGACTCCCAGAAGGTAGCATTTCACTCCCATCCCCTGATACTTCAGTATGCTCAATACTTCCCAAAACATCTGCTTTTACTGGGGGAAAATGACTATCACTGCTGCTCATGTTTTCTGAAAGGTCTTTAAGAACATTGTCAATATTTTGACATATACCTCTCCCTGTTTCTTCAGTTATTTTCATTTCCTTTGGTTTCAATGTATCAGTTGGGGCAGAAGAGAAAGTGTTAAAATCACTTGAATGTCTTTCTTCCCTATTTAGCAGAAAAGCCTTTTCATTTTGTATATCCTTTGTCCCTTTTTCCCTGTCTTCGAAGCAACAGGATTTAGCTTGATCCAATTCTGAATGGCTGCCTTCTTTTATGTCTGTTTTGTATTGTTTCAAAGAAGCAGAAATGTTAAAATCTCTCTTAAATTCGTATGATTTGACACCACCTCTAATGTCAAATGAAGCCTGATCAACATTTAGTTTTTCTTTATCTGAAACAAGAGTTTCTCTATCAGCTTTAATTACTGATGCATCAAATATTTCTCCAAGGCTTTCCATGTGAATGGGACTTTTGCTTAGCCCCATGATATCGCAGTCCTCCACATTTACTCTATTTTTATTTTCTGTAAGAATTTCAAAATCTCTTCTTATTTGCCCATGCTTCCAAATGGTGACTGGATGTACTTGGCTGCTAACTGAGCTATCACCATCACTCACATAGCACATATCTGTAAGGAATTTATTGTCAATTTGGGATGAGCTTTCCTTCAGCTGTTCAAAACCAGCCATATCATTAAGTAGTTTTTCCTCTGCAAATACTCCTTCTCTTTGTCGTTGTCCATGATTTGAATGTGACATCGAGTTAGGACTGTTGTTTGCATTCACACCATCAATACAACATTTTGAGAGAAGCGAATTTGTCTGAGTACTTTCATCATCAGTAGCTTGCTCTGTAATTAGGAAGGATGTGACACTAACATCAGATGTCACAGTATCACCAAGAAGCTGAGAACTTGGAAACTTAAGCTGTGCTTTGTTATTTTCTTTGCTCTTACAGGACATCCACTTAGTGTCAAAGCTATTTTCAGGCTGAATAAGCCCAGTAGTATCTTGTGACATGTGTTTACTTCCGACACAAGTCTCATATTCATCTTCTGTTTCCTGCTGTCTTTCTTCTTCATGTTTACATGCAAGACCAATAAATTCTTCCTCAGAAACATCTGATGCAGATTCACATTTTCCTGAGGACAGTTTTCCATTTTCATGGTTAGACTGGAATTGTAAAGTATAGCCTGTCTTGTGGTCTAAAGAATAGGAACAGTCAGCAATATTCTCATTATTTTCATCCCTATTTTCTCTGTCTCCCAAGGAAATTAACAGCTGGTCACCTTTGTTTATACATCGATGATGTAAACAAAAAATATCCATTTCTTCATCACTGTCAGAATCAGTGTCAGAGTCATCATAACTACCATAATCCTCCTCATAATCTTCTTCCTCCCATGTACCCTCAGATTCACCCTCATAGGAGTCACTTTCCACTTTCATTTCTTCTTCCTCATTTCTGCCTTGTACTTCTGCTTTATACATCCATAAAGAACTAAAGCCTCCCTCCTTTCTTCCTTCACTCTCCAGAGTAACTGCTAATTTTTGCTCCTTCTCTCCAAAGCTCTCTGTTCTTTCCCTTTCCTTCTCAGGGATTATTTCTGTACTTTCAGCACTTCCAGAAGCTGTATTTATACTCTCAGGTAGCCCTGTCAGATTTACATGGATGTTCTCTCCAGCATTAGTTGCAAGTTCTTGAAAAGAGCTGCTCTCTTGTCTCAGGGTTATTGGATCACCTCTCTCCTCTAGAAAACCTAATGGAATTGATGTTCCAGACAATTCTGGCTCTACCATATCATCATCCCTCAATTGCAAGGCATCAAAACCATCATCACCTTGAGGAGTGTCATAGAAATCATCTTCATCAATTTGTGAAGTATCATAGATGTCACTGTCATCATCATCTGCCTGAGGTGTTTCATAGGCATCATCATCAGACTGCGAGCTGTCACCTTCAGAGGCTACCTCACCACATTCATGCTGCAAGCAGTTACTTTCAAACCGTGGGATGCTGTCACTTCCTTCTACTGATGAGTCAGAACTACTGTCACATGGCAGTAACTTGTTGAATGTAAGATTGTTTTCTTCTGCTGTTAGACTTTGTGCTGTGCTGTTACTGTCCCCCACATCATAAACAGCAGTATCACCACCCAATGAAGGTCTGCAGTGCGCGTCTCCACTGCCTTCTAGACACAGCTTGCTCCACCAATCAGTACAATCCTCTGAGGATGGCCTGCCACATACAGGTACATCGGTGTAGTCCTGTAGAGGTTGCTCACCATATTTGTTATCTTCAAACTGTAGTGTGTCACTGCATTCACTAACCAATTCTTCTGCAAGTCTGTATTCAGCATTTGCACTGATGGCTGAACCAGAAGTTCTGTGAAAATATTTTTTTTTGCTGTTATCCAATTCCACACTGCTATGGTCAGTTTGCAGTATGTGAGGCCCGTATTTTGTGCACCTTTCCAGCTCTTTCCAGGTTTCATTATCTGTCAAACCTTTCACACTCAAGGAATTTTGTACGGTTTTATCTTTCCTGTTTTCATTACCCAGACTGTCTGCCATATAAATTACCTCTTTCTCTGTTTCTGAAATAAAACTTGGATTTGAATCATTTGGAAGATATCCTTCAATGTTTCCTGAACTTGCCTTCTGACAGTTATGCTTACGCAGTTCTGCCCACTCCAAAACCTCCGGAAGATCTCCGAGTGCATTTCTGTTTGTAGAATCTTGTGTGCTACTTACTACATTTCTAAGATCCGTAGGTTTAGTTAACAACACCTCCTGTGTGTATTCTGATTGTTCAGTATCAACAGCATTGCAAACACCTCGTCTACACACATGGAGATCTTCTCCCTGTAAAGATATGCAATTCCGAAAATCTTCAAACTGATTTAATTCCCTGTTATTAGAAGTATGCTCAGCACCTGAAAAATCACCTTGAACACTACCTGGGACATTATTAAAGTGGACATTGCCAGTCAACTTTAGGTTAATTCCTTTTGAGCTTATGTATTTGTTATCAAACTCCTTTTCTGACACACTGGCACTGTCGGCAGCACCAGCACCATCCAGCAACGTATTGATGGCTTCTTGCAATTGTCCATCATATAATAAAAGTCTTCTTCCAGTGTTTGCATCCATATAACTATTTACCATCAGATAAGATATGAATAATTTCTTAGCTTGATCTAAATTACGATATACAGGGTCTTCTGTGCTAGAATCTTCATGTTCCTCCTCACAGTCATGAGACACAGATGGGAGGAATTCATATGTTGATAACCATTTTGCAGCATTTTTACAAGGGAACTTTAATTCTTCTACATTGGGCATTTTATCTGGTAAAATCACATTGGTCAAAACAGATACAGTATTGCTGTCTATTATCCCTGATTGCGCAGCCTCATCTAGACTGACTATTTCACAAGTTTCTGGAATGTAAAGCGCAGCTATTTTCTGTCTATCATTTAGTATTTTGAATGCCAGCTCATTTGTTATCATCTCTTGGTGTAAAGAAGTTGATATGGGAAATATTTCTCCAGTGTGAGGCCAAATTAGTCCAACAAAGCCTCTCTGGGCTTCTAATACCAGCAGTGCACTGCTAGATGATATTAAATTGCATTGTACAGCTTCATCAACAGTCAAACGTTGTCCCGAGTTTGGACAAAGGATTCCACCAGTCTGAACCTGACGTGTAAGGATCCCACAAGCAGTGTCCTGGTCTATCACCCCTTGTCTCGTGGCCTCTTCCACAGTCATTCGCTTCCCTGAGTCGGGGTCAATTATACCTCCAGACATTAACTGAGAACTCAGCATCCTGAACATTGTTTCCCGATCGATGAGTCCTTCATGGGCTGCCCTCAGAATAGTTATCTTCCTTCCACATTTGAATGTGATTCTACCTTTTTCTTGTGGTTTCACAGGTAGGAGTCTTAACCCTGTTTCTTCATGGATTATGCTTCTGCGAACCATCTGTTCAAGGGAAATCTTCTCAGCACAGCTGGGGTCTATGAGATCTTTACTTGTGTCTTGTCTTTCCAGAAGCTTTGTATATAATGTTGGAGAAATCAGGTTTCTCTGGAAAGCATTCTGCAAAGTCAGGTTTTCTCCAGTAGATGGCAAAATTAAGTGCCCACTTGCAAGCTGATTCTCAAGAATTTTAATAGCCAAAGGTTCTGAAATTAGACCTTGTTCTAAAGCTGATACAACTGGAAGATTTGATAATGATGGTTCTGAAATAAGCTTCTTTGCATTACTTAATTCCTGCAACTGCAATAGAGTCTGCTCATCAATTAAGGCATGATCTTTTGCTTCTTCCAAATCATAACATACTCCTAATTCTGGAGAAATAATTCCAGAAAGGATAAGCTGATTCTCAAGCAATCTAATTCCAGTGTCATAGTCAATAAAACCTTTTAAAATAGACTGAAAGACTGAAAAGACTTCTCCAGTTGTTTGGTCAATGACACCAGCAATGACTTTATTCACCTAAAAAGGAATATAGAAGAAAAGCTATCACTGTCTTCAGAATGAATTTTAATTTTTCTTTTGATTTTGAATGCATAGTAAGCATAAAAACATGTACTTACCAAGACCAGAGGAATGCTGTGAATGTTAGCAGCTCAAATGCGCAAGTGATCTATGTCAGTCATTCAACAGCACACGATGTGATAAAAGATTTAAAAACCAACATGCATCTGTGAATTGAAAACCTATGCTTTGCATACATAAATAGGGTTAGTGAAAGACAATAGAAGAAATGATTGCAGAGTGAGCAAATAGGACATATACCTGAAAGGCAAATTTTCATGCTCTAAATGTCTGTGAAAGGTTAGAATATTCAGAAACAGTGTGTGATTCAAAACAACCATGCTATTCATGTTTACAGCATACAGCACTCCTGTAAATACACTCAACAATATGGAATCAGATACTCTAGCACCAAATATTGCATTTAGTTTGCATGGAAAGCATGAAGTCAGTTTGGCAACATTATCTGAACTAAGTACATAGGCACTGCCTCTATGTGTATATGAGAAACTCATTTGCAACATAATTTTTGAGAATCCCGTATTTAAGATTGACATCCATTAACAAAAGTATTTGTAGTGTCTCAGAACTAATCACATTATGGGCTTCCATTTTCATATCCAGATAAATCTGAAGAAAAATTGAAAATAGACCTAGAGCATTTCTAAGTGATATATGGGAGAGATTAACAGGTTATTTTATGGTGTCATTTTTGCAGCAGAAATACAGACTTATCTAGCAGTCAAAGGATGGCTTTTAAGAGAAGAGTTAAGAGATGAATGACTTGTTTATCTTTCTTCATGCAAGGCACACATTATTAAGACTTCACAAAAAAATCTAATGAGCAGAATGTTCATATGCACAGGTCAGGTCACACACAGTATTTCACAGCAAATGCACAAAAACTTCAGTCAATTACATCTCAAGTTTCTTTAAACACTGTTAATTACAGTTTCTTCTTTTAGCAATCATGTGTGGCTCCAAATCCACACAGTAAATCTCAAAAGACACTGCAATGGTAAGTTTCAGCCTCGTTACCTTTTCTTCCATCTTTTCATCATCCAGATACTGTGCTTCCTGCAGCTGCTTCAAAGTTTCATTGGATAACAAACTGTAGCTTTCCTGGAGGGATCTGACTTGCTTTTCCATTTCTTTTTTCTCTTCTTCTGTCATTCTGTTAAGGAAAAAAGAAAAAAAAAAAAAAAGGGAAGAAGGAGATTTCTTTGAGTAATTTGTAACCTGCACAGAGTGATCCTACCTCTACTTAAAAGGGTGGGTAGGGAATTGGTAAAAGTAGTCTGAAAAAAAAAATAGACTAATTATGAGGATGTTCAAGAAAGCTACAATCTGCTTGTAGTCATTCAGGAAAAGAAGTTACAATAAGCTAGAATTTGTGCTGAACTATCACTAAAGCATCTAACATTTTCATGTGCCTTTCTGTCTGCTGATTTGTCAGTCAAGACAAATAACATCCAGCAAAGTCATGAGATATTTCACCAATTCAGTATCTAAAAAAATCTGATTGCAGAAACAGATGAAACAAGCTTGTGACACATAGTTCAAGTACTAATTTACTCCTTATTTGTTAATTATTTTGACTTCAAATGAAAATCACTATTTAATGTTTTTAAAGCTGACCAGAGTTAAATAAACTTAGCCAAATTCTTGAAATAAACAAATCTGCATCAAGCTTCCCCAAATGGGAGAATTATAAGACTATAAAATTAAAGAAAAAAAATGACATATTCTTACATTAAATATAATTCAAACTGAAATATGAGGATACAATTTCTTTTTAAGCAAACAGTATGTACTGATTCAATCAATTGATATTATTTCAAAAATAAAAAATAACATACTTGTCACTGTGCTTAGATAAAAACAACTGAGTAGTCTGCAGAGCTTCTGCTATTTGCTCTTTCTTGGTTGACATTTCATCCAGGGAAATCTGAAAAATAGAAATAAAAAAAAGTGTGTTCAAGGCTTAGTTATGCACATATATAAAAAGCAAACAAACAACACAGTATTTCTATCTGGGACTAAACTCCGTAGTAAATTTATTTATTTTAAATACTGACTACTGCTAGAGCAGTATTATTCACTATGGATTTGTATCACTTGTATATGGATAAGTCAGTGCACTATGCTGTTTGATTAAATAAGCCATTTATGTTAGAAAACTACTGAGTGAGACAAGAAGAGTTTATTTTAAAATGTTATTTATTTGAAAATTAACTAATCATTTAAGCCTAGTTGTTATAGTCGGCACAGTTTAAAGCAGCTTTATAACATTATGTGTACAATGGTTACATTCAAGACATTGCTCACCGAGATGAGAACTTTTTAAAAAAAAATAAAATAAATACCAGAAGGCCACAAACCTTCATGAAATTCAATGACTGAGACAAATACAGTATCAGACACTTGGAAAAAAATGAGTTACTTATTAATATTCTCCCTGCTATCATTTCTGTGTCATCCACACTAAAGCACCTGGCAAGAGGAACTTGCAAGAATTCAATCTTTTAACTCTCCGAGAAACTACCTGCAGTCCATGCAGAGAAATGTACTCACATACATAAAGACAAAGTATCAAAGGGCAGTCTAGGACTTCATTAGCAAGCCCAAGATATGTTCAGTGTTGGTGCTAAGAGAACTCTACCAAGGTGCATGGGCCCTGCATTCACCAGGGTCTGGACACAACCGATTCTGTCCCTCTGTGCATCATGTCAAAGGGCCTGAGCATGACCTTGAATAGTCTCCCTTTGCAATCACCACCAGTGAGCCACAATCCCAATTGTGCTGCTTGGGCAGAAATGAAGAGAGCAAGTGCTGGATGCACTACACAAGAAGGTGATGCGAGCAGGCTGAGGTAGCAGGTGGGGTCACAGGCTCCACTTTGCTCAGGAAACTGGCATCGCTGCAGCTGTTGTGTTTGCACTGTCACTACTGGTACCAAGTTTCTTCACCCACTCCACGGCTACACCCCGCAGCAACCCCAAACCCCTGTTAACATCAGTTATCAAATCACTAGTCTGCGTGTTTCTTGTCAAGGCACCTGTGCTAGTCAGTGCACACACAAACCCAGGTATCTCTGGGAGATGGTGCTACCTCACCAGGCTGCTTCACAAGGGAAGGAAACGCCCGCAGCGAACGCCCATGTTCCCCAGGCTGGAGGAAGCTGCAGCAGCTAACTCACAGGTAACTCACGCAGGGCTCGGGCTGCACGGGGAAGATGCCAGCCAGAGCTGCTGTGGTAAGCTGAGATGCCCTGAGGAGTTGAGCGCTGTCACAACACTCACAAAGGTCTGTGCTGTTGTCATTAACAAGGGCAGAAAAAGATCTGCACCAAATGTCTGTGCAAATCCTGATCCTAACTATTTCAGATTTACTAATCAATATGCTCAAATTAATATACGTTTACTTCCTCCTATAGATATAGGGACAAACTCAGTAGCAGAACTAGCACTGGTCCTCTACAAACAAGCAGCACTCTGGGACTGGTGACTACTGGGACTGCAGGACTGGTGACCTGTCTGACAGCAAGCTTGATTTACGTACACGCTGCTCCAGTGGCTCTAATCGGCACCAGCATGGGTGATCAAATAAAAGTTTAGGAACAGGCTGCCAGGATGGTCAAAATCACATCTGCATGACCACACATCCAGCCCTGTACTGAGGGATGTGGAAAAGATATTGCTGCATCTCTCTGCCACTCAGTGTGCAAGTAGACCTTCACCTACTGAAAACTTTTTAGGTGTCGCCGAGATATTTTGTGGGACAAGCCTGGCAGGGAAGCTGTTACAAATTACAGGAAACTTCACAGATGGGAATTTATGGTCAGAGTTACAACTGTACACAATGTATTTAACAGGTGCATTGCCAAAGGCAGCAAGACGGGCCAATCCAGCAGTCTGTGGACTAGTGTGATGATAAAGTGTCAGTCAACAGCTGCTGTATTTCCTAAGACAGCAGTTTTAATTATCCCATAAGAGGACCCCTGAAAATATCTTTTGAAAAGCAAACAAAAAGCAACATGGCCCCCAGGCCCCTCCTGCCAACTCTCTCCTTTCCTGGTGCCAGTTTAGAAGTTACTAGACTTACTGAATTTCTTCCTGAGTAATATGTTTATGTCCCTAAACATTGACGTTACTCAACCCTTCACTCCCAACCAAATGTGAAACTGTATACTCTAGTAAAACGTGGATGGTGATTTGAAGAAAAAAAAACAAACCACAAAAACCACATTAAAATGACAAAATATTCTATAAATCAACACAAAAACCTAAAAAGAGGAAGTGGCATTTTATCAAAAGACATCTGTATACCTGTTGCTTAGGCAAATCTGTCTTTTCAGTCTTTTCTCCTTCTTCTTTGCCAAGTGTCTTACTGAGGCTTGACATCCATTTCAGTAAATCCTCAGCTTTCTCAACATGTTCTTTCTTTTCTTCTTCCATTGATTTCTGATGAGCAGCGTGAATTGTAAAAAACATGTAAATGCAAATTGTTGGACTATTTAACATCCACAGAAACACAATTCTACCACAACAGCAGTATTATCACAAACATAAAGTGATTTCTTTTTATTTATCACCACGTGCATTACTATGACACTTTGATGCAGGAACAAAAATGCCACATAATTGCAGACATTAACAAAATATTCTTAAATGATTTGTAATTATGATTACATGCTTATTCACACACATGTACATTCATTATAAACTGATTGATATAAAGAAAAAGCACAGCTTCCCAGCCATTACTCAGCAGATAAAATCTAAACAACGATTGCATATAAAGTATATTTGAATTGCTGCCTTTGCATTACCCTCAGGTGTGGATCTGTACAGCCAGCATAGGATATCAGTATTTTGCAATCTATGCACATGGATTACTAAATAACAGTAAGAAAGAATACATTGCTTTTACATCTACAGTAACAAGAATGATAAAAATAAAACACTGAGACATTTAATCTTTTTTTCTGCACAGGAAAATATATTTATTTTTTTAGTAATACAACCTGTCAATAGCTTGAAATTTATCAGTATTTACAAAGAACGCTTAACTCCTTCCATGTATCACAAGTAAAAATGAAGACATTCTATTTCAATAGAATTTTTTTCTAATTTCATATGTTATTACATTTGCCTATTAGAGCATGAAAACTATTCTAAACAAAATAGTTACCCGAAGAGAGAGAAAAAATTGGAGATGTAATTTTATGATGTGAGTAGCCCACTAAAATAAATGAAATACCAGTGTGAGAAAAATTACTTATGCCTATGTGTTCACTCAACTGCAGATTTAATCCTTGTATACTTTATTGCCACGTTTGTAAAATAATAGCTGCAAACTGATTTGTAACATTAAATTAAGTATCGGGTCACATGAAATATGGCACTGTCTTCACTGGCAAATGGGCAATCCCTTTCAGTGTTTAGTAAATTAACCTGTATCTACCTACATCCAATGTTACCTACGTCTAATGTTAACTTCAGCAACCTCAGTATAACTTCTGACTGACAGCACCTACCAGCAGATAATGTCAGACAAGACCTTCAGGTAAAGACTGAACACAGAGTCTGTACTTTGAAATGATGAATCTGCCTAAGTTTACCTAGAATTTACAACTTTGTAACAAGCAAGATCTAATTCCAGTTTAAATTAACACTTTATACTTTACAGTTATATATATTATATAGCTTATGCTATATTAATTCCAAGTTTATACTAATTAGTGGATTGTACTAATTAGCTTTACAGCAACTTCTGATGATGGTAGAAAACACCATTTATGACTTTCCATAAAGGCTACCATAGAACTTTTCCTTGACTTGAATGGATTTTAAAGCATGCCCCAAAATGAGTACTAATATCTTTTGTTTCGTTGTGAATTCTAGTAAAGACTGGAAATTCCTGTTTTCAGGGGTTGAGCTGCTTCTAACAATTGCAGCCCAGCGTGGCAACCAAAACCAGCTCTCTCTAGAACTTATTTGTAGGTTCATTTCTCCTTCTCTTTGCTAAAGCAAAAGGCAGTATCTCTTTGCCGGTCTCAAGGTATAGCCCAGCTATAGCTGCAGGTTTAGTTAAAGATTTTTTTCAAGACTTTTCTGAACCTCAACAGTCTTCTGTCCTGAAAGGAGCTATTCAACTGTGGACCTATCTAGAAGTTGAACTTTAGTCAACTGTCTGGCAGTTATATCACATCAGAGACCCTGACATTTAATAGCATTAAATTCCTCTGTGATATATTCCAACCAAGTAGCATCGACAGTTTTCAAAGTCTCTTCCTCCAAGAAAGAGCTCATCTTTGCAAAGTCTTCTTTCCTAAACCCTTCAGAGTTTTGTATCCCTCAAACATTCTCTCTTCATTACCAAAAGTCTTGTCATTTTCTTGGTTTAATGCTGTGATTTCAACACGCGTGCCACACTGCTTGTTCTTCACTATCTGTAAATAGGAATATTTTTGACACAGTGAGTGATACATCTGCAGAACTACGCTACACATAATTCACTCCTAAGTCCGTCACCAAGAAAAAAAAGGGAGAACTGGAATCTAAGTCCAATAAGAGAAATGTCAGCACTGGAAAGTAGAGAAATAAAGCTAGCTGGAGTTCTAAAGAGTATCTGCCACTTCAGGTATTTACTCAGTAACAGGAATAAAACTAAACTAAGCAACAGTAACTGCTGTTACTATTTGAACTTAGGGCCATTATTCAAAGCTCATTTTGACTAATACAATGATGTATGTGAATTTGCATTTCCAACACAAACTTTTAAAATAATGTGTTTCTTAGATATTAACAAACCTCTCCCAAAGGTCTAAAGAAAAGCCTTCTGTGTCATATAAAAATGAAGGGATTCCCTTCACCAAGATAAGAAACATTATAATTCAGAATAGTGATAATGCATAACTAAAACAACAACAAAAAACATACAAGAAAATGTAAGAGTAAAAAAAACCAGCTTTAGGAAGGCAAACCTTCACAAAACATAGTGTGTACCTCCAAGGGATGCAGTTTTATATCTTCTCCATGTCTAATAGTTTATCTGGAACTGTGTAGGTTCTTATTTCTCTATCTTTTCCAGATGGTCCAGATATTTGGCTGATTACAAAAGCTCCCTTCAACTGCACGCTTGCCCGAGAAACAGGCTTTAAAAGGAGGTGGAAGCCTACAGAATTCTACAGGGACCGGTTTATCCTTGACACGTGCATATGTACCTCTCTAGGTATCATATCATCAGCACTCACGCACAGCGTCTCCTCTTCTATCTGCTCAGATTGAAAAAATGACCTCTCCTGTTTCTGCCTTAACAAAGGTGAGCTAGGTTTTGCATGTGGAGGAAACTGTTCACATTCTCTAGTTGTGGCGTCGCTTCGGTAACTGGAATTATTACTTCTTCTCTCGCAGCTCAATTTAAGCCCAGAAACTTGGAGTTCGTTATTTTGCTGAACCTCATTCTGAAACACAACCCTGTGTTCAGTCTCCTTGACCTGCATGTCCGTTTTCTGTTTCAAGCTCGCAATAACGCGATTCTGCGCTTCCAATTCTTCCTCAAGCTTCCTACACTTCTGCTGATGGTCCTTTTCAGCCTGCTTCCCTTGTTGTAGCTGTTCATGACATTTTTTAAGCATTTCTTGCAGGTCTTTCACTTGTGTCTTGTAAGACATGACTATTTCCTCAGCCATACGCTTTTCCCGGTGAAGAATAATACATTCTAATTCTATGCCAGAAATGTTCTTTTCTTTGATGGCATGGGATTCCTGTAATTTTTCAACATTTTTCCTATACTCCTCTGCTGACTGTTTAAACTTAACAGATTCTTCCTGAAACAGCATCATCTTCTTGCACGCCATTTGCTCATCCAGTGTCTTCTGATGGAGTTCATCCTGGGACTTTTTCAATTTATTACTTAGCTCTTGTATATGATCTTGTTGTAGTTGCATCTTCTGCTCACTTGCTCTCTTCTCCATAGTTAGAGCATGAATTTGGGCATTTAGATTTTTCACCTCCTGGTCAGCGGTTAGGGTGGAAGCACTTTGTTTGTCACATTTTTGTTTATATTCACTAGCTAAGCTTTTGGTCTTCGCTAAATCATCTTCCAGACTTTTGATTTTACATATAAACTCTTGTTCAGTTATTGTTTGCTTGTGCAATTGTTCATTTGTTGCACGCAGTTGCTCTTTGAAGCCATCTGCTAGGGCTTTTAATGCATCATTTTCCTTCTGAATTCTTTGTTTTTCTGAAGTCACCTTCTCTGATTCAGACTGAATTTGCCTCATTAGCAGTTTTGTTTCAGTATTCCATTTATTAAGGTCCTCTATCCTTTTTTTTAACGTTTCTGACATCTCTTTACTTTCGGCTAATTCATTCTTCAACATCTGAATTTCCTGGTGGTTTTCCTTCTCTACTTTTGTGTTTCGAAGCAACTGTTCTTGAATTTTCTTAGAAAGGTCTTGACGATTGTTTGCTTCTCGTTGGTATGACTCTGCTCTGTGCTCAGCTGCCAGCTTCTCTTTTTGAAGAGAACTGATTTGGAAATTTAAACGTTCTATGGTGATTTCGGTTTTTGTCCGTGATCTCATTAATTCCTCCACTTCTCTTTTTAGCTGTGTCTTTTCCTGCTGAACAGATTTCAACTCCTCCTGACAGTTCATCTTAATTTGTTTAAGATGTAGAGCTTCTTGCATGACTTCTTCAGCTTTACGTGTGCTTCTATGTAGCTGCTTGTCCTTTTCTTTCAACTGTTGTAAATATCCCCGCTCTGCTTGGTCTTTTTCCTCCAACTTAATTTTAAGGCATTTAAGTTCACTATTTACTTTATCTAGTTCTTCTTTGAATAAAAAAGACTTTTCTTCTGTTGATGATTTCTGAAGCTCAATTTCATGCAGTTCATATTTCAGGTCTTTAATAGTTTTATTAGCTTTTTCACTAAAAAGGGTTAGCTCAAACACCTTCTCAATGTTCTTCTTTAACTCTTTCTCAATGCTCTCTAAATCTGTATGACACTGCTTTGCCTCTTGCTCAGCCTTGGTCTTCTGAAGACAGATCTCTTCCATGTCCTTTTGTTGCCGCTTCTTTTCTTTTTCTGTAGCTTCTCTCAGTTTAGAGAGCTCCTGTTCCACTTGGAATTTTTGTTTCTTTGTATCTTCCAACAACTCCTCAAGTGTTTTTACCTTTCCCATGAGTTTTCTGTTCTCATCAATTTTGCTATTTTGCTGTGCCATTAGATCTGAATACGCCTCAAGCTCTGATGCTTCCTTAGTCTTTAACTTCTGTAAAAGAACAAGGTGGAAATTAAGTTGGAACTTATTACAAAAAGTTACACATTTTGTAATATAGCATATAAACCACATTAGAGTCCTTGGAAAGTAGAACGGAAAATACTTACTCATATATATATATATATGGTATGTCCAGAAAGCATGACAAGCAGTTCCCACCACCATCACCTTCTCTTGACGCAGTAAACTTCAGAAAGTTATCATTAGCCAAATACTTTCACAGAGACATCCACAAAGCGAAGAAGTCCTGAAGCTTCTTACTTCAAGTGAGATGTCTCTTAGCAGTAAAGCAGCATCAAACAACAGCTTGCATCGGCTTTTTCTCCAAACAGATAGGTAGAACAGCATGCCAAACACTACATGCAAGAATTCCCAAAGAGAAAGTGGTCTGCTGTTTCTGGATCAGTTCAACGGGAATTGGAAGAAGGATTTTATGCTTTCAAGCAAAAATAACACAATAGAAGTTTGGAAATTGCCTCCATAGAAAAGAAACAGTATCTAGAGCTAGGGCCAAGATGCATCAGCTCCAGAAAGAAAAGTACTTAACCCCCAGTACACCTGTGTTCCACAGTGTGCTCCACAGTCCCAATGCCTCAGCTGGGGGACTGGTACAAGCACAGCTGCTCTGCAGTGTAGACACGGTTAGAAGTATAAACACAGTAACTAGGAAAATCCTAGTGAAAACCAGTCTGCCAGCAGTCTCCATATGTTGGCAGATCAAGGGAAACTCTTCTCAGCAAGATGTGTATTCACCAGTAATAATATGGTTGAAGCCAAACATACCTTGTCTTCATCAGCACTAGGATAGCATTAGTTACCAAATGTCAGCTAACGTGAGGCAAGAACACACCTATATTCCTATGATCATACAGACATGGCATGAAGGGTAATTACAGCAACATTTTCAAATAAACAAAATGTTGGTTTAGTTCAAATTTACCAGATTTACTTATTTTTTCACATTACATATGAAGCTTATTTTCTAAAAGGCTAATGCAAAGGCAGCTTCTTCAGTTCCTCTCCGTACTTCCTGCCTCACAATTTTGAACAGACCCCAATGGATACAAAACATTTAAATTGGCTTCTTAACAGATCTGCTTTTATGCTTCCATAGACACAAAGTCTAATGTGTTATGCTTAAAAGAGAAGAGCTAAAAATACAAATACAGTCACAAACTCTATCTTCTTAGCATTCATTATTTCTAATCAACATGGCTGAGCATCAGCTGGGTGGAGAAGAGGATGATAATTTAATAGAAATATAAAATAAACATTCAAAAAGGTGTAAGAACTAAAAATAAGCATCTCAAAATGCACAGTAATTAGTATACCATTAGAATATTCATTGTTTGAATTATTTCAATTAACTTTAAATCACTTGATCTTGATATATGTTGAGATTCAAATGTTGATTTAAATTGGTTTAGAATCATTCTTAAATTTACTGTTTCATTTGGTTTGCACAAATACTCTGGTACCTTAACAACAGCTGTGCTCCTTTTCTCTTCATTATTATTGCCTCTTTTTTTTTGCTTTTCTTTTTTTTCAAGTAAGGCTTTTTCCTCTCTTTTTTCCCAGACTGTTTTCTGTAGTTCAGTGTTTTCTCCAGGTACCTTTGTGCTATAACCCTTATCTCTACTGTCCATTTCTGCAACCAGCAATAGATCTTTACATTTCTGACCCTGTTCTAACTTGTATTCTCCACTCTGCTTCTCCCTGCTTCTATTTATGGTGTCCAAACCATAAACCTTACCCTGTGATAATTTCTTCTCATTGTGACTCAAAAGCTTTTTTCCTAATCCATTTTCTGATAATGGAAAATAATCCTCTCCTCCAGAAATAATTTCTGAAAGGACTATACTTGCATTTACATCACCAGCATTTCCTAGCAATTCTGTACCTAAACTTGGATCACTCTGTGCTGGTGGCACTTCCAAATCTAACAGGTAAGATTCAGACACTGTTGCTGCACACCGATTCTCTGAAATATTTCCTGAAGAAACGGACAAAAATTCTTGCATTGTACTCTTGGCTTCATTTGGATTTAAATTTGATTTTTCCAGGATTTCGTTTTCTGCTGTGGAGTAACTTTTGTCCAGAGATGCTCTGCGCAGTTTGCTTATACCCCAGTCAGCATTACCACAAATGCCTGGATCACTCACTGACTGCAAATTTAACTTTACTTTTTCATGTCCATTGTTCACTGCCAGCTGTCTGAAAGAGGATGCAACTTCCTCTAAGGTTATTGTATCCCTTACACCTGAAGGAGAGTTGCCTTTTTCACAACACGCTTGAAACTCTCTGTCTTCAGAGTTTAAAGTATTACGGCTATTACTTTCTTCAGAACGATGTTCTTTACGCTGACATTCAAAATGAGTCCTTGGCGAAAAATGCTGCTGCTTGTAAGGGCTGATATCCGGGGCACACGTTCCAGTTTCTGGAGCAATGTCATCTTTCTTTGTCGGTAGTTCTAAATCACTTTCTGATTGTATCTCATGTTCTTCCTTTGTTGAAGTATCACTCCCTGCCTTTCTTGATTTTTTTTTTCCTATGGTTTTGTGTATCATTTCCACTTCAGGGAACTTCTTTGATACTCCCTCTGTTTTCTGTCTCTCTCCACTAACAATTTGCTCATTTAACATTTCACCAGGATCATTAGTTGCACTCACACAGATCTCAGCTGAAACAAAACAATCTTTTCTACTATTTTCTTTGTTTTTACTCTGATCATCAAAAACATTCACATTCTCTTCCTCTGTATATAGCTTATTATCCTTCTTGCCAGTAATGCTACTTTCTTGACCACTGAAATTTAAAAATTGCTTTAACGTTCTATCAGTTTTGATTTTATCACATCTGTCTACATCTAATTTTCTTCTGTCAATTTCCAATTTATTTTCTGTGTGTTTAGGTTTACTGGAAGATTTATCTTTTTGCAAATATTCCACATCCATCATGCTTTCATAAGGTGTGTTCTCTCTGAATTCAACAGCTTCATCACATCCAGAATGTTGAAATATTTCAGCTGACTTCTCAGGTTGCTGGAGTTCACTCTCTTCTGGAAAGCTCTGAGCATGACAGCACATGAATTAAATTGATATACCATGGAAAGCATCCTATTTTTACCTCGTTCTGGGCATACTTAATGCCATTACTGATAGTTAAGAAGAAAGACTGGCATGGAAGAAAATCTTGGAACAACCACAGACCTCAGAGGTCTGATCCCAGAATAAAACATAATTACCATTCTTCCTTTGAAAAGGTTTATTCATTTTCTGATTTGCTGCCCTGATTACAAAGAAAAAAACCCCATCAAATCACTTTGAGACTGAAAACATAGTTAGATTATCTTCAAATAAGCTATCAAAGATTTTGGAGGCTGCTGAAAGGTGAAGGAGGATGAAGATGGGGAGTGTCTAAATGATTTCCAAAATGCAGTCCTGGAGATTCAGAGCAGACTGAAATTCAAGAGTTTAAAAGATTCCATTTGCTCTTGAAGAATGTGAAGCCTATTGGCACTCACAGCTTTCTTGATCCTTGTTTCAATTCTTACTCTTTGTTTCACTTTTTATCCTTGATAACAATTAGTGTTACTAGTCATACTAAATCCTCAGTTATAATGGCATCATGTATTTCCATCAGTATGCTCTACCACTTCATGATGCACGAAGATAAATGTTAGTAGTGTTACAGTTTGTCCATAGGCATTTGATAGCAAGAAAAGCCAAGACAAAGTCACTTAACATTCATTTAAGAACTCTTTTTTTTTTTTCTGTGATAACATTAAAATTTACACCCTTATGAGAGTGTTCTCCAATTTGACGTAGTCTACATAGGACCACATCTAATATGAGCATTATTTTAGAGATCTGCGCTGCACAGATTATACCAGAACACTGTAGTTCTTAAAGAATGACTACATAATCTCTTTCAGAGATAAATATTTCAAAAGAAAGTTTAGAATTTTTTCTAAAATTCTAAAAAAAAAAAAAAAATTTTTTTCTCAATTATTTGGTACGTTGATTCTGCAGCAAGTATGGATTTTTAGTAATCTGTCTGCTCCATTTCAGTAACCTGATTTTGTTAGTAAGATTCAACACTAAGAATAAACAAAATGATGTTTGAACCCAAGGAATCAATCCAGTAGGAAGGTAGAAGGGAAATAACCCAAGACTAAACAGGTCAAAGAAAGTTAATATATTCAAGAGGACATTGGAACCCTCTGCTGAATGAACTCATTTATATGTTGTTAAGTGGACCAGAATGCATACTACAGAATATTAAAGCCTACATAGGAATCAACTTAATGTCTGCATTTATCCAAAAGATCAAGCCCTAAAATATTAAAATATTAATATGTAATTATGTCTCTATCAGAATTTAGTGAATCACATGCTCGAATGTGCATAGTTTAATTTAACATATCTCCATTCTTGTATACAGCATATAAGGAATGTTAGTCTTTTGTATCTGTTGCTAACTTTGTGAGTAATTCCAACAGGTATATTGCTCTTTGTTTGCCTAGCTGTTCTTTTTGCTTAGTTGGCTGCTAGGAGATGACCTACCTCTTCTTCTTCCAGTCTTTTCAAAGAGTCACCTGCAAACTTGATGTACTGGGTCATCAAGGTCACTAAGGCAGTGTAACGAGTCCGTAAATCCATGAACTGCAGAGAAACAAAGGGGGGGGGGGGGCAGGAGAAGATAGTGGGAAACACTCCCATGAACCTTCAAAAAAGTGATACTCTACCCTACAACCTATCCCAAGTTTGACTCCAAAATCCTGACTGTGGAAACCAAAATCCTAATTGATTCCAAAACTGAATGCTACCAAGAAGGTGCATTTGCACAAATAAAACCAAAGGATCTATGAGGAGATCCGTAAGGAGAAGAAGCTGAAACAATGTTTTGACTTCACAGTCACTTGATACCTCCCCCCCTCGCCGGGTAAGAACAGTTTATAAGCGAGACCAGCAGTGCTGGTCACTATGCCTCTCTCTAACAGCAGGGAGACAGACTTATCCTGCCTACCCAAATGAGACTGATTTGCCTTGGAATCTGGCAAAGTGTCAGATCTGCTTTTTTTTTACCATAGACGAAAGCTGTCCCTGATTACTCTGGATCAGGATCCAGCCCAGAGGTAGTTCTGAACAATTTTACTGAGGTACATTTCTCATATATCTTTTTATAACTTAGGGGACTTCAGTTCATCAACAGCAATACACTGTCTCATTATCTACATACTGCATAATGACCAACAGAAGATTTATCACATCACATAGCTATGGAGAAAAAATAATCTTGCTTGGGTTACCCTATTTAATCATTCATAAATCCTAAATCTCATTCTTGTGCTTACTCTGTTTTAAGCAAAGACTTAGAAAAACATGTTTTCCTGTCACAAATAATCCATTTACCTCTTGAATAATGAAGTCTGATGAGCTTTGCATTCTTCGGCGTTTTACTGGAGATTTTTGTTGGGAGTCAACCATAGCTCTGTAAGTCATAGTCTGCAACTCATAGTCCTGTAAAATGAGAAAATACACAAGACGATTGGCATTCCACATGATATGGACACTAAAAAAAAGGACTGTAAGTATAACATGATTTATTACCTTCACAGCAGCTGAGTATTGTTCTGAATACTTCTGGCATTTATCTATTTTGCTTTGTTTCATTTCAATCTCAGACACCAGCGCCTGTAAAATATGAATCTACATCTTCATCTTAAGGAGTTATTTTTATTACTATTATTATTTGCATTTCTACTTTATATACCATGTAATTTACATAATACACTCATTTCCATGTGTGTACCAGTAATTATATGCCTAAGCCTATGTGCTGGGCTTTGTCAAGCTTACAGAACAGAAAGTGAAAAAATCCAGCCAGGTTTAACAGCTGGTGAGTGAACTTCAAATCAGGAATATACCATTTTGTGCATATAATTTGTTATTTTGTCTCTTATTTAAGCTGCGTTTCCTTCTTGCAGGAGACAGCTGTTGAGTTTATCTCTTCTTCCGTGAAAATACTTCTACATCTATAAATATCAAGAGCAGTATTGAATAAAAAATGATGTGATAAGGAGAGATGAGAATTTTAGGCACTCTCTAAGGTTTTGCTCTTCTTTCAGATCTGAGGACCAAAACAATCTGGTCTATAAAATGGCAATAGTCAGTGAGTGATATATTCATGATGTTACTGCATTATAAACATGGTGATGACTTGGAATTCTGCAGTAAGGGCTGAAGGATATAAGCACCTCATAGCAAGAAATCACTGACATCACTGGGTTAAACTAATATTTATTATTTGGTCATTAGAGCAGTGCTTTCCTACAATGAGATCCCTTTCATACCTTATGTTGGTTCAGCTGTTTAGCCAATGCTTTGCTATTTTCAGGATGGATTTCTTGAATCTTTCGCTGAGTATCTTCCACTTGTTGAATCCAAGTGTCCAAAGAATTGTAAGTATCTTTGTAATACTTCAGAGATTTGTTAATACCTTCTAAGTCACGTAACCTGATATTATTTTAGAAGATAAGCCAAAGGGGAGAAGACAAATATTAAAGATAAAAAGTACAACACTAAGCCAAATACATCTTTAAAGGCTTCGGATGCCTTAGCTCTGCTATAGATCACACTACAAACATACTAAAATAACTCTAACTAAACAGTAAATTAACTGCTCAAACACTAAGATTCCCAGCTTGATGAAACCTTTTCATTTGTCATAAATGACACCCAGGAGAGATCCTACTACAGAAGATACATTGCATATAACCCTCATTAGCGAGCTAAACTGCTTGAAACTCCACAAGCAGAGGAAATCTCAAACAAGAGGCAGGGCTCTGCAACAGCAATTAATTCTGTTACAAAAAGTGAGAGTATTTCAGAAGTGACCTGTGTGAATCAAGGAGGTGTGTGCTGTCATGGAGCTTAAGAAGTGGTTTACCACGCGCTCTGTGCCTCCCACAAAACAATGGCAGTTACACTACAACTAAAGCCTTTAAATATTCTCATGTGAAAAACCAATTGATCCTGTAAGTCCATTTTTAAAATCATGGTTTTAACCTGAAAAGAGAGTACTGTGTATTTCTTGAAAGTGGTTTCCATACTGATGAGAATACTGACAGTTTTTCTTTCGTGATCCTTATACTGTTACTTCAAAGATCACAGAAATATGAGCACTCCAAAACAGTGCAGGATAAACATACTCATTAAACAAATTTTAATAGTATGACTTGGAATTAATACTTTGAATCACTAGTGTTGTTCTCAAGATACCAAAAGAGCAAGCAAAGGAAACTGTATTGCTGAGGTTCTACACTTAAGCATGTTTTGAAGCTAATAGTCATGAAAAAGGATAATGATAATTGCAGCCAATGTTTGTGCATACTTTTTGTATAACGATCATCAGTGTCAAGCTGTTAGGAAGCAGCAGAGCAAACATTTGCAGAAAGCAGCTTGTTTACAGCTCCATGATGCAACTACCACAATCTGTCCTTTTTACAACTAGAAGACACTATGTACTAACAGTCATTTTTCAGCACATCCTATACAGGATACAGTCCTGTTAAGAGAGCATGTGGTCCATGTCTGCCCTCTGAGGGAAAAAAGGACACTTCAGTACCTCATAAAACACACTGGTTTATCATTAAAATTACATCATGCTATCAAATGGTGAAAAATTTGAGGTGGACTTAAAGCTACCCATTCTGCAGACACCTTTAAATGAGTCAACTCTTGCCCATCTTCCTTTTAACTTTCAGCAATGCTAAATAGAGACAACTAAATTAATTACAAGTTAATAACTTCAGTATTGCACCTCAATGGATATTCACCCCTTAGAAAAGGAGGATAAAAATTTGAAAGGATGTTGTGAGAGCTTTTAAATCATCAGCACTATCTTCAGTGGTTTTGTTCAGGTTATCTACAATGACAAATTGAAGTAGATTTTCAAGGACATAACTTCAGGCTGTATAGTACAGACTGCTTTGACTTGCCCATACTTTTTCCTTCAGTCTCTACAGTTCTGTTCTTTTCTCTGAAACAAAACTAGAGACTGAGGGTAAATGTATTTCCAGGGATGTCACACATGGACATCTTCAGAATTCTCTGGAGGTGTGTTCTGCTGTATCTTCACACCTGTGTAGGCACATGCATTTGAGTAACATTCTCTAACACCATCATGACAGTAATAGTGAACATCTCAAATGGATATTGGGGCTGCTTGAGAACTGTTGCACACCAGGAGAAAATACTGGCACTTCACCAAAAGTTATTGCAGCAAAATTACACAGAAGTTAATGGAAGCTAAGGACTTCCAGACTTGGCACTTAAGTCATTAAAAGCAAGTTAACATGAATCCAATCATAACTGATGAATCAGCTCATTAGTTTAGCCTGTCAGAACTAATTATGTGGATGTACAGATGGTATTTCCATAGGGCAGCAAACCATTTCTCCAGGATTTTGTTTGGTTGGTTTTTTGTTTAAAGAAAAAAGACAATTTATTTCTACTGTGTCTCAGTAAGTTGTAAGTAAATAAAGTTTCTAGATCTTGCTAATCTTTCAGTGCTCAGTAGTCACAGACATTTCCTGTGGAAAAGGAAGACAATGTCAAAAGCTCAGAAAAGGTAAGAAACTTTGGTATTAGCTCATTTCACCAACAGTTCATTGAACTAATCTGACCTATTTTAACATACATTTCAAATTATTTTTCCACAGAAAAAACCATCTTAAAACATGAACAGATTATAATAAAAAGTTATACCAACCTATTTTCAATTTGAGAATGAATGTTTTGCCACCTCTCAGCTAACTGATCAACTTTTTCTTTATGCCAGTCAAAGTCAAGATCACGTTCCTTGTGCATTTTAAACATCTGATCACTGATCATCTTTGCCTTCTGCAGTTCATCCTCTAAGGCATGGAATACTTGTCTGTTCTCATCTACTTCAGATCTCCATTGCTAGGATGTGATAAATGATAAACTGTAAATTATAAACTCCTAGATTATGACACTATTTTATAAATTACTATCTCACGTGAATAAAATGTAGAAAGAAATTAAAAAATGTTTAAATTAATTTTACTTCTTGTTGCTCAAACACTGGAATAGCACCAGAATGGGTCTGAAGCAACTAATTAGCTAAGAACTGCAAAATAATTCTAAGTAACAGCATCATCCACACCACAGATCAGAACACAGACAACAAATTAACACACTTATGAACTATGGCATTCATAAAAATCATTAGTTAGATGTCAATCATTCTATCTCATAAAAAAGCCTTGCTCATCGTTCACAGTATTAAAATGAGCTATACACAGCACACACAAAAAAAAGCTGAACTTCACTCTTACCCTTTCTCAAAGGTATTTGCCAAACCTCCTAGGAAACCCTCGTTAGCACAGCAGTAGCAGGAATGTCACTGTGGCCACATTTATACGACGATATATTTATGTTACCTTAAGCATATGTTACCTTTTGAAGAGACCGAAACATACTGCAGCATTAACAAGTGCTGCACTTGGACGTTCAGATACTTCAAGGTGTTTCCTAACCACAGACATGTGCATGCAAACCATCCAATTTTTGATGCTCCCAAGCTGTCAATCCTAATACAGACTTTCCTCCAAACACACAAGCCAACTTTTGACACACTATACAGTACAGCTTAATCAAAACAGGTTTATAGGACAGATCCTATTATTTTTTTATTTGCCCATAAAAAGACACTGGCCAACTCTTACCTTTAATGTACCCATCAGATTTTCAATATTGTTTTTGTCAGCTGTTACTGCCTCTTCTTCACATAACTTAGTTTCATAGAGTTTTACTAACGACTCTGCTGCTTGGGTGTTACTCAGCACCAAATTTACAGATTTTAATCTGAAAAACAGTGATCTCCTGTTAACTGAACCATCAGTAACAACATTCAGTACACATGTGTTTTTCAGCTTTTTCATATCAGGGGGTAACCCTTCATATAATGTTAAAATGTTAACTCCCTTTTCCTTGATCAGCATTAGATATACTAGTATCTTTATATTTATTTTGAAGAGAAAACTGTAAACTAAAACATGTGCGATGGGACATGGCCTAGTACATACTTATCTATGTAAATGGAAGACATGGAATAAACTTGGTTCATGTTCTGAATAACAACACTGAGCTCAGTGCAGAGAGTAGGGACTGAAGGTGAACCAGCAGCTTGACTGAAAAATTCTTCACATTTATCTGTGATGACTCCCAAGTCATCCTTCAGTCGATCCAGTTCTTTCTTCAGTTTCTGTAAAACAAAAGGTGATGGACAGTGCTTTTATGCTACATCCACCTGATGTACAGTCTACATATCATTCAGTACAGATTTGCTCTCCTTTGCTTGTTTCCTGTGGACACCAATGATTTTTTTAAAAGGAAGGTATGCACGAGAGGGAAACACAGAGTCACCATTTATTGACATTTTTTTTCTCACAACCACCAGCTGAATCTTTGACTCTTGTCTTTTCGAAGTGCACCACAAACCCTCCTCGCTACATTCAAAATACCTGAATATATTTGCTTTAAAATACAACTCTTTTCCTAGAGAGAACAGTCTTTCTCAAAGGCTCACCTCTTGCTCTGAAATCCTAAACACACTTTCGTGTAGATCGTCCCTTTCCATTGGGGTTCGGATCTGCTGTATTAAACGCTCCTCACAATTCTCCAGCTGTAGTCTGATATTTCTGACTTCAGAGATGTAAAGATTGTAAATAGATTCTTCCTGCTCCTCTGTTGAAAGAAACAAGGCACATGTTACCAAACAGAGTCATGATATCATTTTCACCATTTCTTCTCATCAAACACTTCATAGTCACTATTCTACAGGTCTCTTCAGGACTGGCTGAAGTTTCATCAGTTTCCACTGGAATTTTGGCCACAAAGCAAATTTTAGGAAACTGGGGAAATTTCCCTACTATTACATCACCTCCTCACACATGAAAAACTAGCATGTGTTTTCCACCATTCATCCCAGGCACAAGCATCACCCCTATGCAGACACTACTAAACTCATGACTGATTCTTTCAGTCAGATGATATCAGGCACAAAACCTCCAGGGTTTGGTTGGGCTTTTTTGCTTTTTGTTTGAAATCCTCTCTTTCAGACACACAGGGTAACACATCTTAAGTACAGTGAACTATGCTAGTGCAGTAATCACCTTTGCACTACTGCATTTCTTTAAATCATTAGCTACTTGACAGTAAATCAGAACTGATATTTTGAGCTTTCTGTTTTTCAGAGGTAAGAGAGTAGTAACTACAGGCATTGTGTGATGCTAGGAAAATATCTAGGGCACTTCTTGCCTTAACAGTGTGAAAAAAGTTCTACTTCTCTTATGAACTCAACAAAGTAATCAAGTTGCATTTCCAACATCCAAACCCAAGGAAGGCATGGCTAAACAGTAAGCTCTAACGCACAGAATGAATTCTTGGGTCTAAAAAAAATTTACAGCACTCTGTATATTAAGTAACACATCAGTATTTTTACATACCTTAATATATGCAAAGTTTAACTTAAAAGAGTTCCTGCACAATGTAATCACGTACCTTGTTAAAACATTGTTAAAAATTACTCTGTTCAGAAGAACTGGGGCATTAATAATATGGGTAATACATCAGTATGGGTAGCAATATCAATATTTAGTCTAGAGAAGAGGAGGCTGAAAGGAGACCTTATTGCCCTCTACAACTACCTAAAAGGAGGTTGTAGCGAGGCTGGTGTTGGTCTCTTCTCTCAAATTA
>WUAM01000415.1:1088062-1178303 GCA_024336885.1 Actenoides hombroni | reverse complement strand
AAGAGCACTTTCATGTGATGGTCTGGAACTTAAACTAATCAGGATTTTAGACACAATTCTGCAAAATACGTACGATGGCAAATGCAAATGGATTCTGAAGCATTTGGGCATGCTAATGTATTCTTTGACTTTTTTCAGCATTCAGATTTAGTTTAAGACACTTTTACTCACTTAATGTTTACAGGAATCAAGAGAAGTGACTGATCCTGTGAATTTTTAAAGTGCAAGTTGCACAGCAGTAGCCTCATAGACTTTAGTGAGATTCTTCATGGTAGAATTCTGAAGTGAGTGACAGACTACTCAGTGATTCTATTGATTTCAATGGCATGTCTTGAACATACACACACACACATGTACAAATATTTGCAGATTCATAGAATCATTAGATTGGAAAAGACCTTTAAGATCATCAAGCCCAACCATTAACCTAACACAGCCAAGTCAACACTAAACCATGGCCCTCAGCACCACATCTACACATTTTTTAAATGCCTTCAGGGATGGTGGCTCCACCACTTCCTTGGACAGACTGTTCCAGTGCTTGACAACCCTTTCAGTGAATAAATTTTTCCTAATATCCAATCTAAACCTTGAGGCCATTTCCTCTAATCCTGTCACTTGTTACCTGAGAGATGAGACCGACCCCCACCTCACTACGGACTCCCTTCAGGTCTCTTACCTCAACCTCAGGTACAGTAGCCCAAACACCGAGGAAGAGAAGAATCAGCTTGTTTCACTATGATCCCTGGAGCACTTCTGTTTTACTCCCATTGCAGTCCCAATTAGCTGAGGTGGCATTTAGCAAATGCTAAAAGTAGGTGTTGTTTTACAGATAGATACTTGCAGAGTCAGTTTCCAAGGGTCTTGGACAATATAAGGTTTAAGCACTATTCAGGATGTGATTGCAGTGGATTTTACCTGTAAGTGGTTGAAATAGGCTTCTTGGACCAGGATATTACCAATACAATCTGTGCAGTGGAGTCCTCTTGTTACAGAAAGGCAATTACTATTGATCTTGTGTTAACAGGGCTTGGATCACTGCTGAACAAATCTTTCTGAATAAGGCTGCCTGGAAACAGTGGTGTCTTTTTAGAGGCACTGTGCAGGTGCAGTCTGTGTCTGTGTAGAGCACTGAACTAACTGAGAAAAGGAAGTTCAAAAAGAGGAGCTAGTGAGGATGCTGTGACTGTTCTGTCTAGAACTGCCATGAGACTCAGTTAGCTCTGTTCAGTGCATCTGGGTATACCCACATGGTGATCGTTTTCTGATACCGCCTTTGTCTGCTCAGAGTGCTTGTTTTTCCTGTCTGTTAAAAGCTATTTTGATTTAGGTTTGATACTTTCTTGTAATATTTTTTAAGGATAGATAACAACTTAATTCTATGAGTACTCAGCTCTTGAGCATTAACACACATCATTACAAAGTTCAAGATCCTAAGTGAATAATTTTAGAGAGTTGGAACTGTGGTAAGATATTAATTTTTAAGAGCTGTTTCTGCTTGAAGTGTTGAAACGTAATGTTCTTCATCTGTCCATGAAGCAGTGTGCTTGATACAGAGTTGGTATAAATAATTTTACCCCCTCTCTTTTCTCCCTCTTTGAATGCTTCCTATCGGTCATCAGCTGGCACAAGCTCAAGAAAAAGATGACAATGTGCCTTTATGGGTACTCTTGGTACATTTCTATAAATACATTCAAACAGCATTAAATTCCTTTGCCTCTTTACTATTTTCTTTACTGTTTAACATTTACAGAGTAGCCTCTAAGGTTAATCCGATATAAACATCAAACAGTGTCACTGTTCTTCAAGGTCTGTCGTACTGGATGTATTTTCCTAGTAACATTCAGATTTCTGTTTTAAGAAAGGAGAGCTATGCAAACAAGCTTATCTTGACCAACAATAAAAAAAATCGTTGTTTCTAATTAGGAGTCATCACATAATAGAAAAAGACAAGGCTTCTTTTGTTCCACAAAAAGCCTGCTTTGCCTGCTTGCAAAAATGCATGGATTTCTTTCCAGTGGCTTTACATAACTGGTATGAGAAAGCTTCAGTCCTGTGATCTTACAGTTTCCAAGTGATTCAGACATACTTGTTGAATCTTGAGTAAGGTATTTGATGGTAATCTGTTACAGAAGTTGGCAGATGGCCTGAACATGAGATCTTGGTTTGTTTAAAGGAGTGGGCTATGCATAAACTGAATTAAGGAATATTTACATTAAGACTGCTGAGATTATTGAGAGTCTTTTTTTTAAAAATGAGCCACTGTTGAGAAACAAGACTGCTCAGCTCTGACAGACTCACAAGGACTCTTGGCTTTTGAATGCCTGGCCAAACATGGTCTAAATACATTGTGTGAATTAACAATGTGAGCTGTTAAGTTGTGACACTGATTTTATGTCTGCACCATTGAAGCAGGCCCATTATCACATAACTTGTCAAGGAAGTTGACATACAGATTGAGTGAATACTGTAGAAATCATTATCAATTGATAGCTCTGCAGGCAGAATGATTGAAAATATACAATATATCACCAGTTAAACTCAAGACCGTTAAACTCAGTAAAATAAATCTCTGTGAAGCCTGGGTTGGGAACATGGCATTTTGCATCAATGGAGAGTTTGGTTCCAAATTAAAAGCGGGCCATCTGCAAGACTGTTGATATGCTTTAATTGTGATAAGTTCTCAAAAGCTGTTATGGCTATCTGTGAGAGAGGGTAGTTAGGCACTGGAACAGGCTGCCCAGGGAGGTGGTGGCGTCATCATCCCTGGAGGTGTTTAAAGAATGAATAGATGTGGCGCTTGAGGATATGGTGTAGTGGTTAGACAAATGCTAGGATAAAGGTTGGACTTGATGACCCTGGAGGTCCCTTCCAACCATAATGATTCTGTGTGTGATTCTGTGTATGGGTAACACCAAAATGAGTAACTCACTAGAGCTTGTATACAAGGCGAGAACTAGGTATTGCAGGCTTAGTAGGCTGAGTTTGTATTCAGTATCAAGAACTACAATCTCTCTCGTGAAGGCATCTTTATACTGTTCTCAGCAAAGTCTTACCTCTTTCTGCAGATTTCAGAAGGTCTTGATAGTATTGCTTGCAAACATCGACTTCCTTTTCCAGCAGTGCTGTATCGGAGCTTGTAAAGACTTTGGACTCCCGGCTGTCTTCCACAAAATCATCCAAGCGGGACTGCAAATTGCTCAGGACCTGTTGGTGCTCACCTGGCAGCATCGTCTTTATCTGCAACAGAATACAAGCCCAAGGCACTATCAGCCATGATGCAGCACTCGCACAGTTCCCTCCAATGCTTTTTATCACAAAGCAACACTGACCAATTACTAAGATAATGAAGTCGAAGAGTTCTGAAAGCCTGCTCTTCCTAAGCTGTAGTGCACCTGACAGCTACTAGTTTACACTCCCTATAAAATCCTTTTCCATCTTTAACGCTGGTAACAGGTTGTATTAAGCCAGCCCTACATCAGACACCATTTCTTCATCAAATGCCAGGTAGCAACAAACAAGCAGCCAGCAAGAGTCGTACAAGTAGAGACACTTCAGGAATAACCCCAGATTCCTTCTTTCCAACAGCAACAGTGAGAAATCAGGAGGGAAAATGTCATTTCAGGTATTGCAAATGTTATCGCAACAGTTCGTAGACAGATATTTAGCAATGTTGCATAATAAACTATTATATTAAATACTGTTTTGCTATACATCTAATACTGTGTAATTCAGTGAACTCACACACTGTTTTAGCCAGAAAGAATAGTATTTTGACCTGTATCACAACTTAATTTCTGACAAATTGATCCTAACTAGATCTTAACTGTATGGACATGTGCAAGAATGAAAAACTGCACTAGAGTGTTTAGCTGCCTTCAGCTTGAAAGACTAAATGTTGCACACTGTTAGAAAGAAACTGCAGCATGAGGAAATAATGGGGGTTTCATGAAGATTAACCTTAGCCCAACGAATCTAATCTGCCCCAATATCTGCAACAAAATGCAGAAAGATAGATTCTTGCAGAACAACATTCAGATTTAGACACGGTTCATTGCTTTCGAGAGACCCTGTCCCTCTGCTGACAACAGGAAACTAGAGAGGTTAGTGCAATAAGGCTGCAGGTAATTTTCATGATATCACCTCTCTGCTCTTTCCCAAATGTATCTGTGTAAGGGCTGCTCGGACCAAGGCAGAATGTTGCACAGTGTCGACCAGCACGGCCACTGCCCAGTTATTTCCACAAGGAAGATGAGGATTGCTGCAGTTTGTTGATTATATGACATTTCTTGGAAGAGTAGCCTGTGACTTCCCAGCAAGTGGCTAAGTGGCCCTGCTGCACAGAGCACGTACCAAGGCGACAGTGCCAGCTCGAACAGCTTCGATTTCATTTGTCAGGTAATGCCAGGACACCACACTCTTCATGTTTACATGTGACTCGTGCCAAAGGGCCAGAACATTCTGAAACTGCTGTTCAATCCTGAAACATTAAAAGATTCCAACTTTACATCAGAGTAACACATGAAAAGGGGGAAAAAATTTAGATGTTGTTTTAATCCAAGCTTCAGGTAAATGAATTTTAGAAGAAAAGGGTTGGTTTTATTTTGTGCCTACCTGTTGGCTGTATCTATTGCTTCTTTGTTTGGTGGAGGAATTGTAAAGCACACAGATGGAACCATGGCCTCATTACCACTCGGGCTAATGACTTTCCATTTAGCACGATGGGAGTTATTTGCTAATACACATTCATCATCTTTGTAAATAGTTATCTAGTATTAACAGAAAAGCAGAATAATTTAATGAGCTAAGCATTACAAAATACTTCCACAAAGCACTTCTGCTAATGTTGTCAACAAATAAGCAACAGAACAACAAAAACAATGTTCAACACAAGGATTTGCTCTTGTTTACTAGGGTGGAAGAGATTTAGAGCCCAGTGTTCTTCAGGAAGGTGGTAATTAATGAAACTTTAGTTGAATTCTCACGTCTGTAATTGATTTGAGGAAATTCAAGTTTCTAACCTCAATTTGTCTATAGTCACAGATGGCTTTAATTGGGATGGATGTTTTGAGTATACAGTCAGGGTTTCTTGGCTCCAGCTGAATTATTGCCTTTGCTCTCCCCACAAGGCCTGCTACTGTGCTCTTATACTGCAAGAGTTGTTCTTTTTCTTCCTAAAACAGTTAAGAAAAGAATACGTCATAAGAGATGGCCAGAATACAGTGCTGCTTCTTTGATCCTGTTAAGCTTTTCTTTCCCTGACTTCTTTTACTGTGTTTCTTAAAAGTAACACATTTCACAAGAACAAAGTATCTTTCTGAAGCCACTGTTTTCCCAAAACATCTGGTATTGTAAAGATAAAGAAATAAATAAAACTGTATTTTAAAGTTATGAAAAACAGTCATTACATATGGAGAGATGCAATTATTTAATTATAAGTTCTAAAAAAGAAATCTTCCTTTTTTTCCTTCACTTTAAATGAATAATCTTAACACATATATTTTATATCCAACTATCATCTACAGTTTTCTTGCTTAATTGTAACTCACATTGATAGGATCCTTGAACTCTTACCATAGACTCCTGGACAAGGTCTTCCAGCCTATGAAGGCTGCTTGATCTATCACAACTGTATTTTCGGTGTATGGTATCTTTCAAATTCTTTAAATATTCCATGGCTTCTTTGGCATCACTGAAAAACTAGGGCGAGAGAAATACCTGAGTTATTTTTAAACATTCTTAAGAGTATACAAACAGCTACATCATGAAGTTTTCTTTAAGTACTGTTTTTTAAAAAACAATCTTTGCTAGTAGCTTGAAGTAACCACTGCACCACACACCACCACTCGTGATCTCCTATCTCAATGTACTCTTCAAGAAGGTCCATGTTGTAACATCAGTTAGTGTCAGTATTATCTACATGCAAAATTAATTCAGTGCTTATTGAACCATAGATAATTACTGTTCCTGCAATGGAAACAACTTCTGAAGTGATTCTTGATTCCCTTGGAATTACAATTACTTTGATATATAAAGAATAGACAAAGTCGACAAACTGTAGCAAACCAGCTGCAAAATTCAGCAAGCACACTGGAGCAAACATTTTGTGCAGGAGGGGATGTGAGCCGACACACTTGGCAGTTCTGCATGGGCATCTGTACCCCCAAGCCAGGGTCCTGGTTAAACATGACTGGCAAGGAAAATGTCCCATGAAAATTCTAACCCTGTTCTGATCCTGAAACCTCATTTCTTAAATCCAGAATTCCTATTTCTTCCTCCTATGACAAGAAGACCAAATTGCCCAACTTTGTCTTCTCCAGTGTCCGTTTCCTAACTTTGGGCTCTCACCATTCTCAGTCTGAAGACATCTCCTCCCAATATTATTCCTCTTCCTCTGTCACTCAACCCAAATGATGCTAAGGATAAATCTTTATAAGCAAAATATTTTTAAAAAGAGTAATTAAAAAAAACCCAACCCAAACAACAAACTCAAACCAAAAACTCTTAAATCCTCACACGAGTAACTCAGTACTGCATCATTTACTGAGTCTGTACAAGTTTGCTAATGAGAAAGGTGTTTCGCTGTGCACATCTGCTGTCAGGGTGTTCTCCTCTCCATTTATTATTAATGCTGTATGTTTCATTTCTCCTTGGGTAGTTCTGGAAAAACCACCCAGAATACGTTGTCTCTTGGCCATCACTAACTACACTCCTCTCCCCATCATCCTCAGAAGCTGTACTGATGGCAGCTGTGCACGACAGGGAGTGAAGACAGCTTCACTCTCAGAATCTCTACTTGCAGCTGCAGCACTCTGAATAAATGTCAGGCCAAATTTTCATCTGCTGTGAACTGACATAACTGTGGCAAAGACAATACAGCTGTGGTAACCCCATGGGACCGTGGCTCATCATCCACAGACTGCACATGACAAATGTCAATTCTACAGCTACTGTGAGAGAGCAACCAGTACTTTCGGTGGAACTTTTTGACTATGGACAAACCTTAAAACATTTCAAGTTCTTATTGGTTTTCTTTCTTACCTCAAAATATGCAGCATTTTCTCTCAAATGTTGTTCAACACAGTGACAGAGCTGAAGAATCCAGCTCCATTGTGTCTGCATTGCAGCTCTATAAGCCTTTAAGGAAGAAAGATACATTATAGAAAAGGAAATGAAAATTAAAACATGGGTACCTTCACAGAATTCAGAACACACAAAAGCAAGGTAGCAAACACAAGCATCTAAGCCTGACCTCACCCAGGAAAAGTAAGATGAAGCAACAAAAATTCCAATTAGACATGAGAAGAAAAATCTGTCACTACAGCCTAGTCAAACATAAGAAAACTTGCCCAGAGGGGCTGTGAGATCACTATCCTCAGGCACATTCAGAATTCAGCTGAACAAAGCCCTGACACTACTTTAAACAAGGGCTGGACTGTATCTTCCGAGGTTTCCCCAGGCTAAGCTCATCTACAATTCTGTGTCTCTACTGACTCAATCGAAACAGCTGGCCTTTTGCCTGGATACAAATCAGATATTAAAGTAATACTAAATACACAATAAAAACAATTATTCAGGACATGCTGCAATGCATAATTTTGTGTAGCAGTTGCACAGGAATCCAAAGAACCTAACCCTACTCAAATGGTGCCTCCTACCCCACAGCACAGTGCTGCCAACTAGATTCATAGATGCACTGCCCGAGTGTTCACCAGCAGAGGGTACTCTTGACCTTGTGAAACCAGCCAAAAGTCTCAAATTTTTCAATTCCATAGGATTCTCAGGGAATTCAAAAGACTTTTTCCATAGGCTTCAATGAATTTCAAACTGATGCATTAATGCATCGATTATTCTGCAGAAAAGGCGTATGCTTATTTTTTTATTATTATGTTTAAGTGTCCCAATAAAGCATTATTGCAGAGATGACAACCTGCATAATCACCTTCACTGCAATAGCTTGGTTTCATAATATGTATCTTTAATATACTCGTATATTACGTTGTTAAGAACCCATTAGAACTGCACATACTTTTAAAGAATAGAATTCCCCACATTACATAAAAAGTCTTTTATTATTCCAAGTAAATGTCATGAGAAGAAAGGGAAGAGTTATCTTCAAGTTTCCAATTTACACAGATATAAACACACTGAGATGAAGAACCATAAAAATCCATCCTCTCTGTCTTTTCATTCTTGGATAATAAACGAGCTTTCTACTGTTTCCATTTTTGCCACCCACTGTCTGTATTTACTCTTTCCTTGAAGATGTACAGAGAAAAGTGTTTCACATTCTCCTTTGGAAACTTGTGACCCTACAACAGCCACAGTAAGTCTTCTGTAAACTGTTTACCTATAATATAGAGCTTGATTCAATACCAATGATGATCTCATCACCTGGTCAGATTTTAACATCCAAACAAGTTTCATAATTCATTGACAAATAAGTTATGAAACCAGTCCTGAATCATACCAGGAACCCATACATACAGTAAATGACTAGAAAAACTCTACTGAACCTTCTTTCAATCCAACAGAAACCACCCAAGGACTGTTCTGTACCCTCGGTTTGCCAATGCAATTTTTATCAGTAACTCTGGAAGATGTGGGCATGGCCAGGAATGGCTGTACAGACCAACTCTCAAAATTTTTATTTTAGACTTTAGGGGGCTTTTATCTAAACACTCCAAGATGTAATTATAAATTTACAGAAACCATTTTACTTCATGGAAACTGGAAGCCAGATACAACAGAGATGCTGAAGGGGGTGGTGGTTTGGGGGGAAGGCCCCATTGTTCAGTCTTGTTTAATTTCGTATGAGTTAAGAACTTCCCTTCTTTTCCCCTCAAAATCTAAGATCTATTAAATCACAAAATTATTTTTGTGTTTGTGTGCTGTTTCTACTAACTTACCTCAATGGTTAGCCTGGCTGGGTGATTTTCAAGAAGCAACTGCTCAGCTATTTCTTGTACTGATTTAATAACAACTTCTTTTTGATTCAGTTCTCTCATTAATTCCTTTTTTTCCAGACAAAAGAGGAAAAGAAGAAGAAAAAAAAAAAGAGGAAAAAGAAAAAAGACTTTTAGAAATCTCTTAAATTGTTAAAGATGATTTAATTATTCCCTCTGGTATTATACTGGCAATACATACTGCATGGTATTCTTTTTTTCTCATTATATTGGGGTTTCTTTCACTCCAGTCATATGCAACCTCTTCTTCTTCTTTTTCATTTAGCCATATCAGCTCTCTAGTAGCACGAGACACAAAATTGTGAAGAGTATCTAGATGCCTTTCCTGATTTCTTGATGTGTTCTTTATTTGAAAAGAAAAAATTGCAAAAAAAAAAAAAATTAAATTACAGAATTTAAAGCTCATGCATTACCAAAGATGATGTACATCTAAAAGCTGAACACCATCAAAGAGGTATGACAAACTTACCAAGAGTTTTGAATACTGACTCTCCAGTTTGTGTAATTTTTCTGCATAACTGAGTTTCAGATGGGTAGTCATTTGGATCTGCATTTGGTACACAAGGTCAAAAGACAACAAAAGGTTAAATATGTTAAACTCTCCCGATTTCATGATATGTCAGCTAGAGAAGTAAAAGTAAGCCTGTGAAACCCAAACACAATTGTAAAATTTAACTTTAGTTTATGTAATCAGCATGAAAGTAAATAAAAAAAGAAAGAACACGGTGCTGTACCTCACTGATTTTAGCTTCTTTAAGGCTGGATTCAAATTCTTCTATAGCTTTGTGGACGTTTTTGTGATTTTCTAAATGGCTTTCAACACTTGGTAAGTCGGAACCCCATTCTGCTCGATCAAGTTGCATCTTACAAACAAAAAGGAAAAATTAGTCATGATCTGCAAGGAGTAAATATAACTAATAGGAACAGGCTGTTTCCATAAGGATTGCTACCTGCATTTCTTCTACCCAGTTCAATAGGTCCTGGACAAATTTCATGTTCACCTCTTCTTCTGTTAAATTCTGACCCGCAAAAGCTGATTTCATAAGAGGTTTTCTGATTTGCATCAGTTTGAGAGTTTGCAGAGTCCCACTGTCTACTCCTGTCACATAGCTTTGAATTAACCATGGTGGGACGCCTGGTGTGTAAGTGGGAGTGATGGTTGGTGTCAGTCTGGAAGTAAGACCTGATGAAAGGCCAGATGTCAAGCCAGAAGTCGTCAAAGTAGGTGCTAAACCTTGGGTCATTGCAGCATTTAATTCAGGGGTTAGGTTTGTTGTAAATCCTGAGTTTAAGCTCTCGGTTATTCCTGATATCATAAGCTTTGTCTGCTCTGTTGTCAGTGCATGCCTCTTGTTGTACACTGAAGAGTACTCGGTCCGTATAGCCACCAGTTCATCATTAAGTTTGGAAATCCTATTAAAATAAAAAACACAAATAAAAATACTGTCAAAGGATGCTTATGATTAAGGTTTATCATGCTAAACTGAACAGCAGTTGGGTTTTTTTTAAGTTGTACTTAAATCTTTATAAATAAGCATTTAGATCAGAAAGTACAGGGTACGTAAGCTTATACTTCTACAAGTACAGATAAGAGATGAAGAAATCAGGCAATGACCAGAAAATCATCAGGGTATGGGTACTAGCATGCACCTCACACAATTCCAGGGAACAATCAGCAAACAAAGTCTTACAAGATACTACATGTTTGTAGCAGATTAAACACTTATAAATCCATTGCCACAGAGCTGTTAGGTGCTTGATCTCACCCAGTCCAGGATGAATCTTGAAAAACTTTGGAGCCACTTCTTCATAAAATTGTATTATGCTGTCAAGGCTGTACACGTTGCCACATATAATTAATAATATAATAAATAATAAAATATGTTACCCCACTCACTACCTGTTAAGACACCTAAAGCTCTCACCAGAAATCTTACCTCCATCTTGAAAATCCAAGTTAGTGAATTCTAAAAGCATTTTAGGTGCGATAAAACAAGCTAACATCTTTACAGTCAGATACCCAGTAAACATTAAAGTCACGTTCTGCTGAATGACTTAGTTTTGACAAATGTGTACAAACAGCTCCTCTTGTCTTCAACAATGTTTCTGGATCATGCACCCACCAGAAGACCTGATAATCTTTATCTGAGTGCCCAGTGACAGATTGAGAAGTTCATCCATAGAAAAAGATTTGAAAAGGTTGTCTATAATGGTATCCATATTTGGGACATTTATTTATTCATATAAATACACTGGAAAGTACCTTTGCACAAGCTGATTCGCCTGGTAGTATTTTCCATCAATAAGAATTTGGCCATCAATCACTTGCTGGCGGATAAGGTTCTCAGATTCAAGAAGATACCCAGCTACCTCTGCTTCACATTGGAATTGGAGCCCTGACTCTAATCGCTTGATGTCCTGAATAAAGGAGAGAAAGCCATGAAGCTCTGCAGCTAAATCAAAGAGAAATGAGCTAGAAGAAATTCTATTTTTTTTGTAAAAACTTCTTCTATCTTGAAAGAATTGTGAAGCATTTGATCTAATAAAGAACAACAAAAAATAACAACAGAACTCACTGTAGCCAATTTTTGGTATTTTCTTGAAGAAACACTAAATTAAAAATAACAGTACAATGAAAATAGAAGTATGAAAAATAAGTATATACTCAAAAAAACCTAAAGAATTAGCTTTTTAAAGTAACTATTCCACTGCAGTAAATTCACGAATGCAGACAAGTGAAATCACCAACTGACTTACAGATTGCAGAGCGTTCCTGGCAAGTATTAGTTTGTCTTCGCAGCTCTGGCTGTCCCGCTGAATTCTGTTTGCAATCTGCTGCAGCGTGTCCAACCTAGGTGATTTCAGAGCATTTCAGAAAAGGGAGTACTAATGTCATTTATATTTACTATACACATTGAATGACTTCAAAAACAAACAAACAAACAGCGTCCAACAAAAAGCACAAATACATATGCCAAGTTACCTGTTTCCTTCTAAGGTGCCATTGCCAAAGCTTATACAAGACTTAATCAGTGTGGGACCACAATTAACAGAAAGGAAATTCTCATTAGAGTCAACACTGGTTCGAGCACTGGTGCTGTTGCTAAACAGTGAATCACTGCTATGATAGCCGTAGCTACAGCTAGTCATTTTTCCATCCAGAGCACGGTCCTTCTGGCTGTTTACATTTGCTGAAAAATTAAAAGATGAAACTCCTACAAAATGTACAGCTTCTAGGGATGAAATTTCACTACTGGCTTTTGAAGCACTTAGCACTCCTCCTTTAAATAGGCTTCAGTATGCATATTCAAAACCCAGCAATTAATATTCTGCCAGCTCTTCAAAGGATTTGACCCGGGGCTATGTATGCTACCTTGGCTTCCCTACCTTGCATTAAAGCTTTGCAAGTACAGACTAGGCAGCAACATTAGGGCGTCTCTAGGAAACAGATGTACCAAATATTTTATTGAAGCGTCACTAAATGTCTATAAGCCAAGTAAGAACTTAAAGTTGAAGTCTTTTCTCAGACTCTTCAATGAAAAGTTTCAAGAAGGAGTGAAGCAAAAACTCCACGCTCCACAGTTCTGTACAAAACACCTCCAGGTTGGGCTCACTTCTTTTGCTTCAAATGAAACTTCACAGTAAAACTTGGGGAATATTGTGGTTACTCAGCTCTTAACACTAAAATGAGACATTTGTACACCATCCAACCCACCATCATTATTCCACTGTCCAAGAATGAATGTTTACTAACTGTCCTGTCCTACTGATCTGTCCTCCTGCGTATTTCCCTTCAGCATCTTCCACATTCAGAGCTACATGCTTCTCGCTGTTTTGACCACAAGATAAGTAAGAAAAAGATGATCGCTGCCCTTAAGTTTATGTTTTAACTCGGAATTTGGATTAAGGGCAATTTTTTCAGTATCTTTCCCCCCTGCTTTTAGGACTGCTTGGAAAACAACACCCACACAGTAAGATGACTTGTGTTTACACAGAAGAGCACAGCAAAGGCACAGACACACCCCTGCAGTCGTGCCAATCTCCGCTAGCTTTGCAAACCAGAGCTCAGTTTGGAACTCTCCTCACATCTGTCGTGGGGGTGTGAAAATGTACAAAGACACTTCCCCTTGTTACACAGCCCTAACCAAGGCTCTACTTGCCCCATGGTATCAGTTTTGATGCCATACGCCAACCCGGCCACAGGCTGTCCATCTGTGTTGATGCTCTCAGATGGAATCACCAGATTTGCAGACAAAGTTTTAGTATTTGCCAAATTTCAATATTAGCTCAGGTCACATTTTTGCCACAACCAAATCCCACCCCAGGAGCTGTATCAACACCTCATAGTAGTGAGGTGCAACTAACATGGATCAAATTCTTGTGTCCAGATCAACTGACAATTTTAACTTGATCACTAAGCCAGAATTACTTAATCAGCTCTTCTCTCTCATTTTACAGGGACAACCACATGTAGTGACCGTCACCATATGATCTCACTTTAAATGTGTTTACCAGTCCTGAAATGTGGGGAGGAGCTTCTGTTTATGTTTGTTTACCTGTGCTCTGAATGAAAAAAAGAAATAAACTAATGTCATTTATATACATTCTCAACAAAGATAATCCAGTTTTCTGCAAGTACGACTAGAATTCCTTTTGGCAAAGGCAGGCACTAACTTTGCTTTTGGCAAGTCAGGACAGGTTAGCCTGCAAGATCTAGCAGGCTATATTTCTCTACTGCTTTCCAGTGTTCTGCTCTGTGTGGTGGGAACAACTTTGTATTCCTCTATAGGAACTTCTTTCACAGCAGGATGCTGTGAATCAACACTTCCCATTGAATCTGCCATTTCAGTCATCTTCTTGCTTTTGTAAGCATGACACATATTTAATCAACTTTGACTGTCTTTAGGATCTTCTCTGGTTAAAATCTGTCTTTCTGAGGATTTCCTACACAATGGTCTGGATTCTTCATACCTAATTTCAGGTACATAAACCTGAGACAATGATCACCCTACTGCTGCTAGAAAGTCTGTGCCAGGATTCTCTAGTGAACCAGATCTTCAGTGTCTCCTTTGGATGCTTAAAACTAAGCAGAATGAATCCAGACCCAGGTGTCTATACTTACCTGCAGGTAGAATCCCAAACTTAGAATAAATAAAAGAGGGGTTTATTAATTAATGAATGGAAGAATACTATGTGCTTTCAACCTCTAAATGCTTTGTGTGCTCTCGAGTATAAGCAAGTTTTAAACAACCTCAAAAGAGGACGTTAGCCCACAATGCTGTGCACCAACTGAAATACACATTTCATGTAAAGGATGATGATGTCTTGCTTATATGAAATCAAGCCCAAACGTGACAGTGAAGGGCTATGAACCTAGCTCTAACTTTACAAAGAAGGTGGTTATAATTGCATTTAAGTGCTTTCATGATCTGAGGCACAGATACTATTGACCACGACCTCCTGAGACCACTGAAGTCCATTCCAGCTGGACCTGCTTCTACGAAGCAGGTGAGGAACTTCAAGCCTTGAACAAAGGCAGAATTCTAGAAAAATTATTTGGATGTTATCATGGAAGACAACACTGACATTTTTCAGTACAGGTTAAAACAACAGTAAATATATTAACCAAGCCTGTCAAACATTCAGTAGCGTACCTCTCCGCTTCAGGCCGAAGGATCTTCTCTCTTTCCAGCATGGCAATAATAAGTTTTCCCCATTCTTTTTCTATATCATTTGGATGGTAGCCTTGAGGAAGTTTGATGCGTCCAAATTCTATCCAGACCTTAACAATTCATACATATTTGTTATTTTAAGCCACAAAAAGGGGATTTCTATACATTTCCATGCATATTAAAACTTACCTCTAGCAGTTTATATAGACGTTTAATTTTTGCTTTATCTGTTTCCTTTGGTGGAATTTCTGTTTCTTTAAACTGTAAATATTGATTATAAAGTGCCTATGGAAAAATAAAACCCATCATCAACTTTAACTTACAGTGAACATAACCTTACTTTCTAAACCCTCTCCTAATATCCTTCACGAGCTTATGTTCTTATACTTTTCTACCTGAGTTCTACAAGAAACAAGCAGTGACAAGCTAAAGAGTTGCTTTTGATTGTTCATATGTTAGTAATGTATTTACTGTACTTCAAAAAGGTGAAGGAGTAATACTGTTCTACAGCTGATTTGATTGTATAAATCAACAAGCACTTCATTTGTCCAAGCACGCGTTGAGTCATTAAGATAAAGTGTCATTCCAACAAGGAGTGTAAGACACCACGCCTCACCTTCAATTCCACAGGACTGTTGGGAAATGTTCTGTCAGACATTATTGTGACATGGTGTCTGATCCACTGTGTGAGGTAGTTCACCATATTCTGATATTCAACCCATTTGACTTCAACATCCTATGAAAGCACAATCCACATTACAGATCAGAAGACAATAAGATGAGAGCTCACCTGTACTTTATCTCTGAAGTGTGAGGTCTTTACAAAGATAGAAAAGAGAGTTCTAAACCCTGCAATTCTGAAACAATATTTACTTGCTTATTACAGCATGCTTAAAGCTTGCAAATATATGGTTTCACTCTACAGTATTGGTCCCAAATAATTCCATTGAAAATACAACATTTTCTAGTTTAACAAACTTAATACTGATAAGAATCAGACAAGCACAATTTATAGGTCCATGACTGAAAAGTAAAAACTTTGACTCTATCTTTCTCCAGCTTCAGGTATATTGGTTTTAGTCAAGCTCTTTGCGTGAATATTTTCATGTCCAGAACATGAAATAGCTGCTAAGCCTCTACAATCTCAATGTAGAAAATCTTGTCAAATGAAAGTGTGACAGCAGTCCTATGGAAGATCCAGCTAACATTCTGTAGCTGAAATCAAGAAATGTAGTAATGAAGCTCACATACTGCACAAGTCTTTTTCTCCTACTTACATTTGCACTGATGCCTTCACCACCTTCCGGTACTTTGGGAAATGCATCATAAAGTGATGACACATAAGTTATTACCGACTTCTCATCAGGTGAGGAAACATCAACATCTAAAAGACCAGGACAGAAGAGTGCTTTCTAACATAGCTGTAAGAATGCCCACAAATATGCTACAACCTGCAGGCACTATGGATTTCACTTTATGTAGGTTTTTTGCATCAAAGCCCTTTGCAGCTATCTTACCTTCAGGATCCAGAAGTCTGGCAACACCAAGTTTTTCTGCTACAAAAAAAGCATGTTCTAAATTCGCAAGGTTGCTTTGAACAGCAACGGTACTCATGTCTATCAGGTCCGGCCTGCCAAATGAAAACAGTAACACTTGATTACAACTCTTTATCACTTTTAAATCACTGCTGCATTAGTAAATCAAACCAAGAGCATGAATGGATACAGCAGCAGAGGTGTCATTACAAAAGGATTTCATTAAATTGATGTGAATGAGCTGAGGGCACTGCTGAGTGATGAACACAAGCAGTGGGCAACTACAACACTGTCAGTTCTTTGTCTATGAGCTAAAGTTTCCAGTCATCCCTTATAAATACTTTTTTTTTCTTTTCTTATGCATATTTATACATGAGCATTGCATTGTATTATTGCACCTTGTCCTTTTCACTGCCCTTAAGGAGGTTAAACTCGCTTTTCTCCTAGGACTCACTCACATGAGGACATCAATTTCTACTGTCTTTACAAGTTCTTAGTCATTCTGCACCAAACTTCAGCAAGTCTCAGCATCCATACAGAAACAAGTTCAGTCTCAAAAACTTCACTTTAACCTGGAAGACAAGTATTCTTACTGGGCTTTAAAGAACTCAGAGAAACGTTGCTGTCAGTTCTCTCGCAGATAACCCCCAGCCCCACACACTCCACACCTTCGTCCTGCTACGCTCCACTGCCAGCCACAACACTCTTGTGTTAATGGAATACTCATCTTAAGCCAATCTTAGCTATAAACATTTTTAAGGCCCATATGTAATATCCTGTACCAACACAACTAAAGTTCTAAACTTCAAAATTAATATTGTCCTTTAGGTTTGCTATGTGGTACTTGGCTTTTAGATCCTGTGATTCTCAGGGCAGGGTGTATTACGTCTCTCACCACCGGGATTCCTCTTAGCCATAGCTGAAAGGAAGAAGAGCTTTTCAAATATGCTGAGCAAAATCTCATCCCACTGAAGCCAAACAGAGTCACGAGGGCCTGAAACCTTTGCTACCGAAATCCTACTCTGCTGAAAGCCAGACCCATGCTGAAAAAACCCCTACAACAAAACTCCAAAAGAAAAAGTGATGACATATAAGGAGGTCTTCAATTTTCCCATTTTTGTTTCTAGGGAAACTATTCTCTTAGTTTTACCTAGCAGAAGCTTTAAATAATTGCAACAGAGAGAGACAGACCTGTTAAATATCACATTGTTCAAAACAAATGATAACATTTCATTTGGCAACATCCCTAATTCCCTTTGTCACCAAATGGTATTAACTTTGGGAAACTCAATACAAGATTATCTGTCTTTGAATTAACTACAAGGGCACTGTAAATAAAAATGTATTTCTTTTCAGCCACTTAGGATCACTGGTTTCCTTGTGCTCTTTAGAAGACAAGTCTAGAAGACAGATGGGTAATACCACACCTATTATTTCTTGAAAGAACATTTAATTAATAATGAAACTTAAGCAGTGTAAAAAGAAACATAATCCTCCTAAACCAGTGGGACTTTCCACTTCCAATATGCTTAGTGGGAGCATGATTAAGCTCATGTCATTCTTCTCTGAATTTCAGTGCAAAGAAAACAATGCAACGAAACCAGTATCATTTGTTGCTCTTAGCAGCACAAAAAAAAAAAAAATCCATAAAAAATAAAAGACAATACTAGAAAAGGAAACAGAGCACTCCAGTCTCCTATTTCAGCCACAATAATGGAGACAGTATGAGTAATGAAGATTGTTTCCACAGCACAGTTTTGACAAGAGACACAGGTTTCTGTAAGTGTACACTGTTGGGTGGTTATTTTTCCCCCCCTGCCTTCTTTACCTTTGTTTCACACTTGATAAAAATGGCCCAAGAATCACTAACGCTGCCTGCTCAATTGCCAACTCTCAGAACAAGACAGGACAAGTTTCTGTAAAAGCACTGACTATTCCCAGAAAACGGGCTGCAAGCTGCAGAGACGCTAACAAGATAATCTCAGAATAAAGATTTCATTCAGATGAAGAAGAGGTAAGGTTGTTCTCACTGTGATACAGGTAAAGATCAATAAAAACAACTGCTGTTGTACAGTAGATCATTTTACATCGGTGCTGTGGCTTCAGGCCCAGCTGAAGAGCCCACTCTGTGAGATGCCTCCCCTGCTTTTAAACGTAGCTTCCCATCCCTGCAACTCCTACCACCATTGGGTTATTCCAGTTCCCCTGTTTTCAGTTAATTATACACTTAACACATGGCATAATCACCTAGATTAGCTGGCCTATATTTATCCAAAATCTTGATCTACCAGAAAACAGTACAGAAGACAGTATTTGTCTCTGTCTTGATAGCGCTTGCCTTTGGTATTTTGAAGCAGACAGAAGGCTCAACAGCTGACAACCAGCCCACTGATGGCTAATAAAAGGAAAAAGACAGGTATTAGCACTTGAATGCAAAAGCATCTGGTACTGGCCAAGGGCAGCACAGCCTGCCAAGAGCATGGGGCCTCCACACTCTGCAGGTCACCCTTTCCTCTTCCCAGACAGTAGAGGGACGCGTTGCAAAGCCACAGGAAAAGAAGCTTGCCTCCCTGAGCTTAGGAAAAAGACTTTTTTTAGCCACAGAAAAATGTAACCAAAAACATGTCTCAGGAAATCACCGATTGCCACATTGCTCCTTTTCCTTCAGGAGGTTTTCTCATGATTTTTAAGTCGACCTTATCTGGTGTAAGCTTGCAGAGGTACCTGTCCTCTAACTGCACAGAGGGGAGTTTCCATCGGAGCTTGCGCACGCGGCTCTCCGTGCTGTGATCACAGATTACCATCCTCCTAAGGATCAAGGGAATCCGGCATTACTGAGCACAGACTGTGCACGCTGATGGCTGTCAGCCTGCATTATTCTGGAAAATATCTGTGGGCCCTTATCTTTAGTATTTCATTTCGCCCTTGAATTCTGAAATGCTTAACTGCTTAAATTGCAGTTGTGATGAGTATCCTTCTAATATGTATTTATTTATTTGGCTTAATTGAAGTAAATACATTTAGAAGCATCAACCGCCATGGAAACATTTTCTTTTCTAAGGCTGCAAACACAAGAAGCTATCTGTCATATATTATATTTTATATCAATTCACATAGCACTAGTAAGTGGTTTTACATATAGTCAAGAACAAATTAAATTAAATGCATTTTAAGTCAAAGATTATGACAATACCTTCTGTCATAATATTGTGAGTCATCTTACGGCAGATCTTTCAGCAGGTTGAGGCCTTGCCATGAAAACACACACACAAACATCCCAAACACCAGCTGAGTTGGAACATTCCATGCAGAGGAGATGCTTCTGATGCAGCCACACCTAAGTCAAGGGGTTTGGCTTCCACAGCGCGTGTTATTAATCATCTCATTTACAAAAAGACTGGTGCTTGCCATTTGAGATCTTAGTGTAGGTGTTAGAAATTAGAAACAATTTGTATCAGAGGTGGGGGGAGGGAAGTGTGATTAATACCACTTTAACTAGGGAGCTGACAAAATTATGATCAAGTCAAGAAAACGCTAGCACCACAAAGAGAAGGAAGGGAACAGTATCTGCAGGGCGACGTAAAGAAATGAGGGAGTTTACACTGCCAGTTACATGGATCAAATGCAAGCTTTCTACTCTGCAAAGACTCCTTGAAATCAAGGAGCTGTGCATAATAAAGGTAGGCACACGTAGATCTCCCCATAGCCAGAACCCAATACCTAGTAAAACATCTTAAGATCCAAACTAGCAGCTACAGTATTTGTTTGTTAAAACAAAAGGTTAGATTCAAAGGGAATTTGATATTTCAAAATGGGCAAAGATAATTAACTGAACTTTTCCAAGTCAGTGATGCAGAAATCACATCTCTCTCCTGTTCCCAGATGACAGTTGCTGAAGTTACAACAGTGTTTAACTTTATTAAAACATGCATCCATCAGAGTAACAGTCCACATGAAAATGCTGTTAACAAGTTCAGGAGGCTAACTGACAAGCCTTAAATTATTTACAAGAACCATCTAAGCTGTTTAATCTCCACAACTCCATTTCAGTCAAAACTCTGGATGCTGCCTGCCTAATACCTGATATTAAAATGTTATTACTTTCTGGGCTTATATTGAGCAGAAATATTAACACTGAGTTGGAAGCAGAACTCTCAGAGAAAACATAACGGAAGATGCAGAGTGGAGTGTACACATCACTACAGCCCAGTTAACATTTCCACTACTGTAATCAGAAAAAGCCTATAAAAATTAAAAAAAACTTTGCTTCATTGTTCACAGACAATTGCAAAGGACGGGTGCCAGAAAGACTCCTGCAGTTTTCAGGGATGGGAGGACTACTGAAACAAATTAATGACCATGCCAGAAGGCACAGTCATAATTTTATTAAAATGACAAGAATAGAGAGACTTCTCAACCAGACAGGACTCAACATGGCTCAGAGGGGAGCAGAAAAAATGTATTATCACCTACTCTAGAGATTTTGGTTAATAGCAGAAAGATTACAAAGAAACTAATCAGAAAACAGGAAAAGTCCACATACAACTGAAATTTTAGCTCTATCTCTTCTAACATATATCCCCTGTTACCTTCCCAGGAACTCTACAAATGAGACAAAGAAGCAAAATCTATTTATTTAACACCTACCATTTAATCTATTCCTTGACACAGTTTCAAAAGCACTAAAAAAATATTTATACCAACTTATAAGCAGAATCGGTGTTCAGGAAGTGAAGAATTTGTCTCCACGTCATGTATAAATCTAAGTCTTGCTCAAAAGAGCTTGCCAAAGAGCAAGTCATCCCTGAAGCTGGGTAACACTTCAGAATTCAGGGAAAATGCAAACAGTTTTCTAATTGAAAACTGTCACTATAGAAAAGTTACAACGGTGATAAACCAAAGCACATGCTGCTGAATAATGTTCCGCATGTTGTTTGTTCAAGTGTGTGGCAATTCTTTTCTCTAGCCCCACAGGTCCCCTGCCTCAATGACAAACTGTGCTAATGTATTTCACATAACCATTATGACTTGTACACGTTTTGGTTTTGTCTTCTCTTGTGTTGGTACGACAGGAATGCCTGTACTATTCATTATTTTATGTGCCTCTATAGATTTCATTCAGTGCCTCTCTAAAGACATACAACCACGCCTTTTTATTCCCTCAAGAGCTGAAAAATTTTCACACGATCTGAACTCTTCAGCTCTCTTTTGTGTATCTTGTTCATAATTTTTCATATACATTTTCAGAAACAATGAATAAGTCTGAACAAGCTATTGCAAGTGACGCTGAGCTCTAACAAGGGCACACTGTTTACAGATACATTTCCTGTCTTCTTCAGACATCCCAAAATGTTATATTAAGATTGCCAATAGAAAAAAAAAAAAAGTTTCAGCTGAATTAAAAACAGGGATTAAAAAAAGCTCTCTGGTGCCCTGACTTACTAATTTAGCTCCTAACAATATACACAGCTAGTTCAGATAACTCCTTCTATCTTCCACAGAATCATAGAATTGTCAGGGTTGGAAGGGACCTTAAAGATCATCTAGTCCCAATTCCCCTGCACATCCTTGATTCAACAAGCACAGCGTTTAATAAACCTATGGAAGCCTTCTGTCCCACCTTTACTAGCACAGCAAAACTTTACCTGTAACTTGCCATAGCAATTGGTTTAGATAAAGACACAATCGAGGCATTGTAACATCAAAGACCTATTAGCTAAACATGGAGTTCAGCTTTCGCTGTGCCTAATGAATCCTAATCACAACTTGGCAGGAAATTTGCCCTGTAGATTTCAAGCTCAGGATACACATGAATGAAACTAGAAAGGATCTCAGTCAGTCCTTTCACCAGCTTTAAAACTAGATTTTACATTCTCTTTGTAATACGAGATGCTTTTGTCATTACAAAAACAATTATGGTATAGTAACTTGGCCAAATTTTTGCCTATGATAAAATTTAAATAGGAACAAAGCTCACAGCTGTAAACCTCAACCCAGACTGTGCAATCTACAGAAATAACCATAAATAACGTACCTCTCCCTGGAGTCAATAGCAAAAAGACAAGGAAGAAACCCAACCAAATGCTTTTTCTGTTTTGCTCCCTGGGAAAACTGCCTCCAGAGTCCAGCAGTGACTATCTGACACACCAGCTTTGCAGTGGGTTTAACAGTTACCAACAGGGAAGAAGGGTGAGATAACACAATGAGTTCTAAAGATTTCCCAAAGGCTCCCTGTGCCATCCTCCCTTGGAGGCAACCAGTTCTTCATGTGCCGCAAATCTGCAAAAGGCATTCCCAGAAGACCAAGACCTCTCCCTGTCCAATCCACATATGCCACCACTGCTCAGACCCTTTGGCTTCTGACACCCTCGGGTGTCCTGGTCTTTACCAATCAAAGAGTAAGAGACATGAAACCTGCATAAAAACCTGGCCTTTCAATTCAAAGCTTTACTTTTCACTTTACTCCCACTTGGTTTACGCAAGAGAAAAGCTCTGATTTCATCCCAGTATTTTCTTTCTTCTCAGTTATTGTGAAAAGCAAACTGTTATCTTTCATTCAGCTGCTACTTAGCAGTAGGATCCAGCACAACATACGCAGGGATCATTTTAAGTCCAGATCTGAAATTAATCAACCCAACTGCCTGGAAGTCTTCCATCTAATACCCACTAAGGCTAACCACCACCACCACCACAACACAAGATGGTAAAATCGCAGGCCCGCTTCCAGTACTATTTTAGTACAGCCTTTACAAAGAGCCATCCCAGAATTTTTCTGAGTGCATTCAATGAAACTGCCGCTGGGGTTACTAAATCCGTTAGTTAGATGTAGATGCACACTCAGGCAACTTAACATTAAAAGCATGTCTGCTGGTCAATATTTTTAATCATCCTAAAAGCTGGTTATCTTTTCCCAAATTGCCAATTCTTATGCCAATTCATTTCTTCTACGTAACAAAAACTGTTGAAACAACCATGCTGCTGAACAATGAAGTGCATGGGAAGAGGGGGGTGGGGGGCAACGTAATCGAACTCACATTTTATTACAGCTTGGCAATAATAAATAACAAGTCACAAAACAGCAAGCCAAAACTAGCAGACCCGACTAATACCTTGATTTAAAAGCTCACCCCTAGCATTTTAAGGCTTGACACTGTATAGTGTTTAGCTTCTTTCTCATTCATTCCCAGCGGTGTTCAACGTGTTACTGCAAATGGAGGCGTCCCCTCGAGGAATGTATTCGTGTCAGTACCTGAGCTGCTGCAACATGTTCGAACATCAGAGGGACGCCACACGTGCTGCCATCCAGGAGCTCAGTGTTCAACTGACTACACACGCACAGCAAATTGTCCTGGGTGAGGGTGAAACAGCTTGTTCTAAACCAGAACAGTTAGTTAGCAGACAGGAAGCCAGCTTGCTCCCTCCTATACCACACTCTGAAAAACGTAAGCTTAATAATTCTGAAAGCATGCTGAATTCTGACAGTAATACTTCAGAAGAAAAGTACTGTGCCCCTGGAAAATTTGTCTCTCTCACTTTATCTAGTGTTTATGGAGCTGTCACACTGCTGCTTCCTCTGGGGACATGCTCTTTGCTGCAGCTTCTACTCCTCTTCCTCCCACATGAAGCACCCAGTGTACCTACACTCCTTTTGGGCTGCACTCACTGTTAGCTTCCATTTCTTTTTCTTCTTGCCCTCTCTCTAAACTGTATACAACCTAAAACTACAGACACTGTGAAGGTCTTGCACAGTTTATCAACAGCAAAGGCTCCTTTGGACCAAATCCTCACATTACTTTAACAATAGAGTAAAAATATTTTTCTCCTAACTTGTGCTCAAAATGCATCCCTTTGAACTCTATCGCCAGTTTCCCTCTCCGCAGCACTTCTGATACTCATCATTTTTGTAAAGTGGTGCCAAAATTTGCAGCCAAATGTCTGCGTGTGGTGTAGGCAAGCCTTGGTATGGCACTGCATCAAACAGCCTTGTTTGTTTTCTTCTCTCAAGCTCTTCATGTGTATACTACAGTCCTGCTTGCTTGTCAGACTGCTGCCTGACCTAAACACAGTTTATCCAGGGTTTTTCCTCAACAGTATCTTCCCTGTTTTGTATGGTTGCTGAAATTCACCCAGAAGTGCAGACCCAACTGCAGGTCTCTGCTGAAAGCGTGCAGAGGGCTAGACCAAGGGCTCATGACTCTGTAATTGCCAGTCCTTCCCACAGCATGACCATGGCCATTGCAACCCGTGAGCCTACTTCAGGGGACACCACTGACACAGCACTGCCCAGAAGAGACTGCAGCCTCTCTAGGGGAGGGAGGGGAGAGCTCAGCCCTGCAGACACAAGCCCTGCTATACCCACAGGGCCAGAGAGCAGGGGCTGGACCCACATCCTTCCCTAGAGCAGACCTAACACCTGAGACTAGAACTTCACAAACATGGCTTTACCTGGGAACCAAACTTGCAGTGCTTCCCGGGCAGACACTGGTTTCCACTGTACAGGCACCACTGGGGCTACTCATTAAATGCTATTATCTCGTTACACAAGAACATACTGCTCTTGCTGGAATTCCTTTTATAAGTGCTAACAGTAAAATTACCTCTCCATGATAAAAACTGTAAGAATATAAAAAATAAAATGTAAAAAGGAGGCCACACATCATTACAAAAAGTGTGCGTGTCTGACATTAATCTTTTCCTATCCTCCATATTTCACCTTTTTTCTTTAGAAAAGACCTGGTCACTACACATGCCTGTTTTAATGAGTATCAGTAGCCACTGTCCTTAACCAAGTGTCTATAGGTGCCATTTAACTGTCCATCTCACAGCTATTATTTCTGCTATTTCTTAAATTCCATTTTCAGACACTTCTAAACAGAAACTGCCTGTAGTCATTAGGCATCACAGGCTTAGGGCAGCTGGAGGTCCAAAAAAAGCAGTTTGTTAGTTTGCTATAACTTTTTATTTGAATTTTCTTTGCTTTAAAAGAAATGAATCTGCAAAATGTAACGTAGATCTGTAATTCAGATTACTAGCTCCAATTTGGCCTGCAACTCCTAATAAAAGAGTAACTTTCATTCTCTGCAGACATCAACTTTTTCTATGTATTTTAGCAATGCAATACAGCTATTAAAAACCAGTATTTCTTCTTCCTGGGCAAAAGACTTAAGAGAATGAAAATACAAATCAAGAGCATTTACCTAAAACACAGCCTAGTGACTAGAAAAACATGGGGTGACAGAGCTGCAAGATGAAGACCCCAGTGTGTAGATGTAGTAACTCCAGGAAAATCTGGGCACTACACGGTGACTGAAGTCTGGCTTACAGGTTTTTGCTACGCATGATATGACGGTATCAAAGAAACACCACATTTGAAACTGCTTGAAGTCAGATTTCTTCCAACACAACATATTGAAGCAAACAGCACACGTCTTCAATGAAAAAATAAGCTATAAAAGGCAAATGACATAATAGGTGATACATACGGTGTACTTCCAAATCTCCTGGGCCTATCTGTAGCTTTCACTAATGGCCTGATCACAGATCTGAAGAAAGGTGTGGAGGTTCAAAAAACAGTCTGAAAGCTAATATAGTTAAATAAAATTGTACAACTAACAAAACCTTGTGATGTTCAGTATTAAAATTGACTTTTTAATTTTGTCATTTTAGTTGGTCTATCTAGGTAAGAACAAATATTCACACAGAGTAAAAGCATGAAAAGCAAAATCCAGGGCCTGCACTGGAGCTCCCTGAGGCAGTTCTTGAGGCCAGTGTGGAGCCCAGGGATTTAATCACGCACAGGATGTTTCAGAATGGAAGCTTTATATACTCTTCCAAAATTCAACCCAGTAATCTTCAATCTTACCCTAAAAAACACAGACCACTGGAAACACCTCACTGCTGAAAACATAAATAGCCTTCTCGTGTGAAAACTCAAAAATTTGGAGGGAAAAAAAAAAAAAAATCAAGTTGCATATGGAGCCAAGTCCCTCAGACAGACTAATTTTTTCCTCTCATTTCTGTCATTCATAAAAATTACTGTACTAGATTTAAAAAACACCGCAGAATCACCGGAAACTCATTCACACTTTTAATAGAAGTAACCGAGCAAGCGACTAAAGGCCCTTATGAACACCTCGGATTGCTGGAGGGGAAGGAAAAGATGCTGCATTTGCAGGGGAGAGCAGGTGGGTGACGGACTCCAGCGCTCGTGACCCAGCAGCTGCGCGCTGCCCGCGTCCCCAGGCTCGGCGTTGGGAGCGCGCGGGGCAGGGAGGCGGGAGGGCCGTGGCTCAGCCACCCACCGCACCCAGCCTGGCTGATCTCCAGAGAGATGCTGCACTGGCTACCAGGGTTTGTCGTGCCAGGGCAATGGTGGTCTTATCCTGCCTCTCCCACGCAGCGTGAGGGGAGCAGGGAGCCGTGGCAAATCCGGGAACTATTCCTGCATTTCTACATCATAAATCTTAGCTGGCTTGCAGCAGAAAGTGCTGGGATCCTCTGACAGGATAGGGAAAAAAAATGGAGACTGCTACTGGGAACCCAGATGAATCAGTTAAGAGCAGGTGGGTTGTCAGTCCTGTAGAGGGGAGCAGCTCCCTGAACACTGGCAACTGATTCACGGCCCAGCTCCTTGCCCAGCCCTACACAGCTTCAACAATGTCCTGAAGTCTTGAATATGGTGAACACTTGAAATTTTAAAAATGGCTTATGCCTGGAAAGGAGGTAATTATAACCTGCCATTCCAGTCCCCTGCCACCCAGAACTGGATAGGGACAACTCCTGGTCTCACAGGTGACTAACTGCAGGGACTGTGCTGGACCCATTACAGCTTGTGTTCTTGATGGTGCATCCAGGGAGGGCATCTCAGCCTTGGTGTCAGGGCTGTGAGCATGGGGTTTGCCTACCTATGCTCAGGTTAAGCTCAGAGACAGTGTGGCTACTGTCCCCTGGGAGCTGCTGGTGCTCTCACCTCTGGTCCCTGTCTGAGCTATGGCCCCAGCAGTGGTGCAGCCTGCCTGCGAGTCCATGTCCCATGCCCAGCCTCAACCTACCCCCAGGTAGGTGGCCAGTGCTGAGGGCTGGGGCTGCCCCGGTGCTCTCTGGCTGCCCTGCTACTGGCTGGGAAGGTGGGATGGGCCCTGCCAGGCCCTCCATGGGGAGCCCCCACCACTGTGCCCTGACATGGGTAAATTTGTGCGTCTCCATCCAACGTACAGAGGACTGTCGCTCAGTACAACTGAAATTCTAAATAGTAGTAACACGCCTGTGTATTTCTGAGCCTCCTGGTTATTACTGCCATACCACTAAATGTCATCCCCTTAAAATTAGGTCTGAGCCCACTTAAATCCCTTTCAGAGCTGGCAGCCACAGCCCTGCTAAGAGCCCCGTCCCCACTCGCAGAGAACGGATACTACTCCCGGCCCAGGGTGCACGGTTCTTCTTGTAACGAGAGTTCTTTCCAGCAAGCACAGTGTACCTAGCACAGGAGGGGCTGCCACACCTCACCGCATCTGACAGACACGTACCCATGGGGTGCTCCTTGGTGGCAGTGCCACAGTCCTATGCTATCACCAACCAGGCACCCCTGGCCAGCCACCCTGCTGGACTGCACCAGCCGGCAGCAGCAGCAGCAGGATGCTCAGTTTAGTTTCTGAGGCCACCTGTGATGCTCAAATGGGAGCTACTAAACCAGGCAAATGAAGCATATAGAGAATCACTACCAGAAATGCCTACACTTTGTTACTGTTTAACCTATTTAGAGCTCAGAACACAAACCAAGCTTTAGAAGAGCTCTCTGGAGTAAACCGCTGGAGTTAAAAATATCAGGCGACTGTTTGGGAAGACCATTCCTATCTTGTGAGCAATAGCTGGAAATTATTATCTGTGTTTTAATAATATCAAATGGCAAAAGAAAGAAACATGGAAGCTCACTGCAATCAGTGGAAGAATCTCATTGATTTAATCAGTGAGACAGAGGCCAAGAATCTGCAACCTCTCAGCAAAATGACATCAGATAAGGACAGTAAACACTCCTGGGAAGGACACAAGATCCTTAGGTGGAGAAGTTCTGTTTACAGGAAGAGGATAAGCTAAGTGGAAACCAGCACAGAGGCACACACAAAATGGGGACTTGGCTCCTTAGCCACTGAATCATCTGCTTTGTGCAACGGGCTCGTGTCAAAGGTGCCTGTGCTTCCCAGCTGAAACGCTGTGAATGGAACTCAGAGTGCTGCCAGAAACCCAGCTCCAGAAAAGCAACTGCAGGTACACAGGCATGTCCCAAGGCATTAACATTCACAAACTTAGAGGACAGAAATCATGTTTTTCATTATCTATTAACTGATCTGTACCACAACTACTAGTTGCTGAGCTGTAAAGGCTGCAGTGTTCTCTGTAAGTGGTCTAAGGCTCTGAAGAGGCTCTGGGAAATGTTTTCCGTTACTCCATCTCATTAAGTTCCTCCCTTTCTTTCCTCCCCTCTCTCTGTATCTTCCAAATTCTTTATTTTTTCAAATACTTGCTTGTACGATGTTAATTCTTTTGCCTGCTCTGTCCTGAAGTAAAACAGCCTAGACTTCTGCCAGCTATTTCCCTTTGTCTTGCCAATGTTGCTAAAAGAAGACTTTCTTGCTGGCATGCACCTCCTCCCTGACAGGCTACCCAGAACAGAAGCACAGTCAGAAACAGACCTCATTGATTCAGCTGCAGCTTCATTCTACCATGAAGTTATGCACTGCCACAGCTAACTCATCTATATGTTATGCTTACAGCCTCACTGAACAGTCTGTGAGGAAAAGGCTGCATCTGCTTGACTTGTCTCCCATTTTACTTCATTGTCCCTGTCCTCGTACTGAGTGCATGTTGGCTCTGCCCAGGCTTCTTTCTGTGGTGAGCCAAATGGTCCCACAAGAGGAAATCCAAGAACAGAATAATCTGCTCAAGGTCTGTTCCCTGGAGCTTCATTTAAAACGTACCAAATATCTCTCTCTCTACTTGGGACACTTCTGCAGTGTTACACCAAGGAAGTTATGTACCCTCAAAACTTCCTTATGATATGCTCCTTATGATACAGCACAAACTACACATCCTATAATAAACCCAAGAATGTTGCAAGCCTTGCACAGTGAGGGCCAAGTCAGCACACACTAATTAGCCCAGAATACTCTCCCATGTGGTCCTCTAAGACACAAACCTCCTTATTCAATTGAGGAACCAAAAAACGTAGAAAACCAAAGAGATGCCACCAACCAAGAGGGAACACTGAGCACAGCAATGATCTTTAATCTTCTTCCTGTGAAAAGCTTTGATCCCGAAGTCAGCTTTATCAAGAGAGATCTCTTCTTACTTAGAATCCAGAATGAGAAATCCTCTTCTGTCAGTAGACACATTCCACTGTATTTTAAGTTAACATACACACTCTGTCCTTTAGCTTCTCGTCACAGCTGCCAGTGGTTCTGAAAAGATCTGTTTAACTTTTTAAGAGTATGGTCACAAAATCACACTTCCCTTCTCAGACTAAGAATATTCCACCAGCCAGCTGGTCCCATTTGCCATGAGAATACTCTGCCATTTCACATCTCAGAGTTGACCTGGGCTCCAAGCAGAAACATCAAAGGACCTCTAGGCTCCAGGGCCACGGTGAAGTCATACAGGGCAGAATACAGGGGTCTCAGGCATATGCAAGGTCATGTAGTAGTTGATGGCTTTCACCAGTAGTGCAGTTTTGGACTTTAGCAACCAGTTCCACCTCTATCCTGCCTACACTGAAATATTTGTCACTATGGCAAAAAGGGACTGTGGAAAAGACTGAACACCTGGAACATTCTTAACAGCAGCATGGAGGTGCCCCATGACAGATGTGCAGGATTCACAGAGATGAGAAAAGAGGAAGGGTCATGCAAGGGTTAATGAGGCATCTTTGGGCTGCAAAATGAAGAGAACTGCCCAGGAAGGGCCAGTGCCATCTCCACAGCTGCAGTGCCATTACAGGCATAAACCACAGACATTAAAATGCTGTAATTAACATCCAAGAGAACAAATGGAATACTTACCTGTATTTATGAATGATGGCATTAAATAATCTTCCATCACGCCAGCAGGTAGTGAAATTTTCACAATGTATTCCAGCATAACCCTCGGTTGTCTGCTGCGACCACAGGAGCAGTCTCTCTTTAGCAGACATGTCTTCTGACTCTCCAGTAACATGGATATCAGATATCTAAAATACAATTAATGGAAATATTACAATTACATGTAACTCATAATAATGTTTTAAGTATTGCAGAAAGTCATTCTGCATTACCGAAGAATTTTCAGTCTGGTATTTGCATACACAAATAGGATGGTTATTTATCTACTCTATTAATATTCTTTCACATCCTATCCTTATGCATTCTGAGTGTCTTCAACATGAAATACAAAATTCATAGCTTCACAATTTCCTTCAGTTAGCCAGTTCTCAGCCTCCTCATTTCTAGGGACAATGAAGTACTACTAATGAAAAAAAACTTAACTCTGTCTATTTTATGCCGATAAGGTGAATAGCAATCTGGTTTTGTATAATCTGCTTTACTGTGGTAAAACTACCACTGTATAAATATGAAGCAGATATTTCCCTAACTTGCACATGTATTGTTTGTACCTCATATTATAGATACCATGCTCAGTGTAAATCCAAACTGCAAAATAGAACAAAAAGACAAAGACACACCTGGATAAAGAAAGCGCTATCACATTTTGTCTTTCATCCTAAAAGAGCACCTTTTACCATCTATCCAAACAACAACAGATAACATTTTATTATGAACACCAAGAACTCAGGTACCATGAGCCACTACATAAGGACCCATGTTCAGATACTACAAAGAGCAGGCTGAGCTGCTTGTGCAGAGGCAAGAGGGCTCTAGACAAGGCCAGGATTCATGGGTGGACACCAAGCACTTGCATGGCCTCTTCCAGATAGGCTCATGGTGCAGGAAGTGACAGGTCTCCTCCAGCTCTGGAGCCAGTCTGAGGCCAAGGCTCAGGAGAGTGCAGCCCACAGACAACTTCAGGGGCGAGGCAGGTGCTTGAGTTAGCTGCAGAAGAGGCTTAACTCTGGATCTGTGCCAACTCCAGCAATTATTCTAGTGTAAACCAGGGATCTGTGTTCATAAGGTCAGATGGGATGGCTGTAATGATGCCTCCCTGGCCTTGAAATCTCTGCATGCAAAGGTATCTTCTGTCCAGGCTCTTCCTGGAGGGATTCAGACAGGCAAGGCTGGAAATTACAGTTTTTCTCACATTAAAGCCACAAAACACAGTGCCAGGAACAAAGAGATGTAGCTTTCCTATTGATGTTGCTATGTCAATGCCTAACAGGAGGTGGTGGAGAGCACTAAGAAGCAGAGTACTAAAGGAAGCACCTTAGAGATGTCAAGGCTATGCAGCTGCTGCAGTGTTCCCTGCAATTTCTGTTGAACCATCTTTCACACTTCCAGGGGGACAATCAGCATTTACAGCCACACAGTAAACTCTAACTGAATTGAATGATGGGAATAAATTAATTTACATTCTCTTCTCTGCAAGTATTCACAAAACAGAGGCTTATGACAGGCCCTCATATCTACTGGCTCTAGCTAAGGGAGAGATACAGGCATGGATGCTTAGAAGGCAAAGTAGTTTTAAGCATTCAACTAGACCAGAAATGCCACTGAAGGTCTGACAGTGTTTTTTGCATATTGTCTCCAGCTTCACTGTACATTTTTAAGAAAAAACAAGGAGAAAAAAAAGAAAGAATCCTTTTTTTTTTTTTCCTTAAATCATTGCCAAGAAACACATGCAGCTGTGATTGTTTATAAATTTCTAAGTATCAAAATCCTGCATGGTGTATTTACTACATGAAATCACACAAAATGCTGACAGAATGAGTCTTGAACTTGAAGACAACAGGGAATCCAACATGGCAAAAGACCAACTTAAAATCTCTCTGAAAATTTTCCTTTAAAAAATCCAGGGAACTCATCTGCAGTGTAAGATCTCCTTTCTGCTGGTTACCTTTCTTCTTTGGTATTTCAAAGCAAGAAAGCAAACTAAATATTTTTTCAGTAGCTCTAGTTCCTATTCATCGCAGAACAACCAGACCACAATATAAATGAAGTCAACCATTTACCACTTATCCAGACAAAGCTTCTGAAAGAGATGATGTCATCTGAAGTACCAGATATCTCGCAAAGAGAAAAAAGAACTATACTTTTTTCCCCTGTCATTTTCCAAAAGTCCTCTGCGCGCAATCCTCACATACCACATTTTGTAATATATTCTAACTAAGCGAGCTGACAATGTAATTTGCTAATGGCCATTCTTCATTTCCAAGTTCAAACCTTTAGCCTCCTTCACGGTTAATTGACTGGCCATGGCTTTGTACATTGCAGCTTGCAGAGAGTGCAAACTCAGCATATTTGAGTGCACATCAGATTCCTCTGGCAACAAGTGACTTCAGATATCATAGCAACTTCTGAAGGGCCCACTTGTATCTCTTGTTACGTACAAGCAACATTTGTAGCTGTGGACGAAGACACAAGGAGAGTATTTCTCCTCAAATTGACCTCTAGGCAAGCTTGCAATCCAAAGTTTGGATGCTTGCAACATCAGTTTAGCTCATTAGTCTAAGATCAACAGGTTTTTGATTCAGAATCTTCCAAGCACCGTATGGCACCCTAGCTGGCCATCTGAAGAGAAAGGAATAGGCTAGGCTGGGTTTAAAAACTAAACCTGCTTCTCACTCACGGAGGTAGCCTGTTTCAATGCAGGTTAATGAACACGTAACATTAGCCTGAGACTGAAAACAGACTAATCACTTCTGTTCTCTAAATAAGGTATTTCAGGTTCCAAGGCTAAGATTTCAAACTTTTTCATAAGCACCAAATTGATCTTTTAAAAGTATAAAAACACACAGAGGGAAATGGCATGTCAAAGAGCTGTATTTTATTACACTGACAAATATGAGGTCTCCTTTGCAACACATCCCATTAACTTGGAACTACCTAACAAGTCAAATACTATCACCACAAAGTAAGGTGTCAAAAGGAAGAGAGAGAGAGAGAGAGCGCGCACGCAAGCGAGAGAGAGAGCGCGCGAGTGTGAGCACATCCTTCCTTTGATAACCCGCTAAGTACAGTATAGGAACTCATCTACCAACTATCCATTATCATGAGTATCTACAACATCATTTGTCACAGGAAAGAAAAAAAAGGACTACTAAATTAGGAATACTAGACCAGGAAATAAGTTAAGCGGCAAACAAATCTTTTACTGTTCAAATTTTGTCATTCAGTTTGTGTGAACTTTTTGTTCCTACATCCCTATCACTTACCTGTTAAAAACTGTTACTGGAGACACTTGTTCCTTAAGCATGGAACAAAATATTGCATTAGTATGAGCAGTTGTTTGAGATCCAGTTCTCCAAATTATCTCAAAGCACGTGAATTCCAAGTTAGGTACGAAAAAGCGACAGAGGTAATTCTCTGCACAGCCCTTGTATTTCAGGATCAAAGTCCTAACTGGCACAAATACTCTATTTCTTGTTTGTAACTTGGAGAACTAGTTCATTTCTGCTACTCCGGGGTTTTTTTTCCCCTCTGCCTGTAAGTTTTCTCTGTATCACACAGTATATAAAATCTATACACCAAAAAGCCTCGAGCTCTTTGCTTGCACTAATTTCAGTGATGCAGTTTTGAGTCCAAAGCACAGAGCAGAGCTGAGAAGACTTGCCAAAAGAGATCAGCAGCGGTGCTGGATCTCTGTAGCTCATTTTTTTACAGTGCAAACAGAAGAAGAGCAAGACTGGTATAGATAGTAATGAGTCTTCCCTCTGATTCCATCTTATCCCAAATGTTTTGAAGCAAGTCTAAACTTGACATAACACACTTAACTGAACAAACATATATAAAGGGCTAGAGATGTATGCTGTACAATAAAATGTATTCTGGTGTCAGTTAGCCCTAAACCAGAGAAGTCTGAAAAACACCAAGAAGAGAAAAAAAGAATACATGAATATGGAGAGATTTTGAGATGCTATTTTTCACTTAAGCTAAGTAGTTAGTTATGTGTTATGTTTGAAAAGGACTGTTGACAGTGTGTTGAGGGAAGTACAGTTATACGAATGGAATTTGAACTTGCATGTGATCACAAGAAGTCTTCTCCCCTGACGTTACAGTTGGACTTTGTGAGTTCCCATTTAGCCATAAATTCAAATGCTCCTATTCAGCTCCCATAAGGCTCTGTGGAGCTGCAAGTCCAGCACTGGGGAACACCCTTCAAAAAATACTGGATCAGCTGAAGCAGGTCAAAAGGGAAAAACAAGAGTGACAAAGCTCTAAAAAACACATGACCAGTTAGGAAAGACTGAAAAATTTGGCTTATTTAGTCTAACGTAGGGAAAACCAAGGGTAGATGTGGCAACAGGCTTCAAGGATGTAAAATGCTGTCACAAAGAAAAGTAATAAATCAACTCTTCTGGGAAAAAAAAAGGACTAATGAGTTTAAAATGAGTGCACATATTTTCAGCTAAAACCACTTGTTAATACAAAAGACAGATAAGCACTGGAATAATTACTCAGGAAGTATGTGAAACCACCAGTAAGGCAGACACAGAACAAGCATCAGTTAAGAATGGTTTTCAATAAGTCAGCTTGCCTTCAGGTACAGAGATGACCTAGATGACCTGTCCAGAACCTTTCCAGACGTGGTTTTGTAGTTCCATCAATGATTACAGATCTCCTTCATACACCAGCATTTAAGGTGGACTGTGCCTACTTCTTGTAAGTGTTACACGGAAGCAAACAATGCTATGCCAATAAATCAAAAATCCTGACTTTTGCCCTGGAAACTACATTCCAGAAGACCAGCTGGCATGCATCCCTCCCTTCCTTAACTGTACTACATGAATAAATAATACAAGATTATATAATGGTGGACATAGTTGGAAGGTGTCCTGTTATCTTACAACTATTTGCAATAACAACTGCAATGAAAACCAGATGACTACTTAGCCAGAAGTATTCTACTGAATACGCCGATTAGAAATAATCTACGTTTTCTTATTTAAAAGCAAGTATATTGCCTTTAACCTGACTCAAAAGACATGTGGTTTTTTTCTTGCAGATTATTAGTAGTACTGTATGTGAGATAAGAAATCCGCTCTATCAAACACTATGCAGATGCATGGTAAAAAACCAGCTGAGGTACTTGCTACCAAGAGAACGGTTGAGTACTGGAAGTAGACGAGTGAATCTCTTTGGATATTTGTTTGGATGTTTTTTCTAGAAAATGTTTACATCCATAAACCAGAAGTGAAACTACCACAAATTAGACTGGAAGAGTCATGATAACGTTCAATAATGTGTTATAGAGAAGTAATTGGTTTCAATACAAGCTGACAGCCACTGAAAACTGGTGGGAACACCAGTTGGTAGCTATCTTTTGCTGATACCGAATGAAAACCATGGCTTGTTTCAGCACAGGAGACAGCAAATGGCACAGTGGCAGTATCCCCTGCAGAGAAGCCAAAACTACGGCCTTGATTTTCTACTCTACCTGCATTGTGCTAAAACATGACCTAGAAGGGGAAGCGGCCGCAGGAAGCCCGTTTGATTCTTGATCCACAACTTCTTGACCTGAATGCAAACTGCCATCTGCTCTAGGACACCCCTGAGATAGACTGGTATCAGAGCATATCTTGCTTGAGGAAGTCACCTTCGTGTATTAGAATAAGGGCTGTAGAAATTAGGCACCAGTAGAGAGTAACACACTTTTGTCTCAAAGCTATTAGTGAGCAGTCAGGAACAACGCCTCAGAATAACCTACTCCCCTGAATTTTTCAAAGAGGAGAGCAGAGGGAATGCAGTAGCACATATATGAAAACAAAAATCATAACTGTTTTACATACGTAAGAAAAGGCTCCACAGAAAGAATCTCAAAGGATATATTCCAGCAGTGGGGACTCTGCTGTTTCAGAGGGTAAAATCTTGTATTTGTTACAGCACAAATTAGCCAGCTGTACCTAGGAGTTTCCGCTGGTGTCTGCCTCTCAGCTTGAAAAGCCAACATGCTTTCAAGTATCAGCCATTTCTGAGATACCGTGTAAGCCAAGAGCACATTACAGCACGGATAAGCTGACAAGGTGAGTGGAGGCTACTGATCTCTGTAATTACAGCAAAGGAAATGGTAAAAAGTGAGATTGGCATCTGCTAATGTTGTGTATCAGCTCGGGCTGATAACAGCAACTTTGTGGATTTGTCTAACAGCTTTACTGTTTTACACTGAAATACAAGACCTGCAAGTACTGATTTAGTTCTCAAAAGCAATCAAAAAGAAAGCAGTCATGCCTTTGTAAAATAAGCTGGAGCTCGAAATCGAGTCTTCTTCCTGGATTTTTTCAGGTCAAAGCTAGGCGCTCGTAAAATTACTTGTACTCAGAATCTTCTGTGGAGAAAGGGAACTGAACTGAAAACCAGACATGTCAGCAACTCCTGCATTCAGTCTGATCTGTCAGTAGATTTCATGTTTATACCATAACTCGGTGTTTCATCAATACCAGCAGCTCAGTACTGATGTAGGTGCTCAGCAAAAGCCTCACTCTTTTCCTCCTTACCCCTGTGGTAACAAGCGGTATATGCCTGGTTGGAGCAATAAACGCAGCAATATTAGAAGCTGTGTTACTCTGATTATACAGGGAAAAGAGGCCACGCTTGGCTGAACAGATAAGGCTTCAGACTCTTTTCCTCAGTAATGACGTTTTGTTCAAATCAGAGAACATACCTAAGCTGTTCCTGAATTCCAGCTAAGATTAAGAGGGCAAAGATCTCCCTGTGTATTCAGAGGCTATCTGCACTAGTGTGTACTGTGTGTTGTAATTGGGTGTGTTTTCTGCGTTTAAAAACTAAGCTCAGAAAAAGTGTCATTTGATTCCTGTTACAACAGGAAATTATATAAACAACACAAGTGTAGTTAGCTCTTTGCTGGAAACAGCACGTTTGACTTCTGCCCATTCCCTCTGCTCACTCAACTCAAAGCTCAGATGTCCCTGGTAAGCAAAGGGAAGAAGTTTTGGACCAGATCTTTTACTGGCATTTGACTCACACTTTTGGATTAGAGTTGTGCTGAAGATGAGTGGGGCAGAACTAGTAATACAGATTGAATTGGTGAGAATGGATACCAACAGATAAAAATCTGCTTTCCTTCCGACATTATGCAACTAAGCTTGCACTTCAGTTTCTCTTTTTTGTAAAAGGAAAATAATCCTACCCTCAGAGGAAGACGGCATTTCAGTAATTGATATGAATAGGTCATACAGACAGTTTGGAAGGAAAGAGCTTTTTAAAGAAGTGTATAGCGTTATTAACATGATTTATGTTCACTTTTTGTACTTCAAGCTGTTTACATATTTCTACCTTTCTTCAGTTCCTATTGGCCATAAATGAAAAGAGTTAGAAATATTCCTTCCCTTGATACAAGACACAAAGGAATTACAAGGCTGTCAAAAGTTGAAAAAGAAAATTTAAGAAAATTTAAGAAAATTTACTGCAGCTATTCAATGTGCACTTAACTCTCCAAAATTCACTCTACCTTCTAAAACCATTTTAACATGAAAATCTTTTTCGTGAATTAGGAAACAAATCAAACTACTGACAGCAAAACAGCACAAGGACACATCAACACCCCTGAGGCACAGGGGTATTACTTAACCCTGTGAAAAAGATTAAGTAATATGCTTTGTCCTGTGACTAGATGCAGCATCACAGCATGTGTAAAAAGGCTTATATAGAGCAAAGCAAAGATATTTCTGTAACAGCATAAATACTGTTCCAATACTTATTCTTAGCTAACTTTCAAATATCACATACTGTGCCAAAATACTTGCCTTCCTTGGTGGAATGCTAAATAATGCCTTTTCTTTTGGCAACTGGGAAAGCACAGCAGCAGAAGAAGAAAATTTCTTTTGTTCGAGCAGTGAGTCACTTTTTCTTTCAGAAAGAAAGTGATGCAGCTTTTCAGATATATTGCTTTCTGGGACATCTTCAACGATTCTGCAAGAAGTTACATTTAACCCAAATTCTTCACGTTGTCTGCTTAAAATGTGGATAGCAGAATCCAAGCTGGCTGCTTTTCCATAACAAAGACCACTAGATTTCTTCAGGAATGCTAATTCTCTCCTGTTGCCATCCTCCAAGTATTTCCTCTCCCGTGCACAGCATTTCTCTTGTTCCTTTAACCATGTCTCTGCTTCCTCAGACTTGGTGAGTCTCTGATTGTCACCATGAAAATCGTTCCCATGAAAACTGTCCCCACAAAGAGAATCACTCTTTGCTTCACCTGGTAAAACTTTTGCTTTAACAGGATCAGCCGAAATGTCTGTACTCACGGGCAGAGCATTACCAGCCACTGTCACTCTCCCAGGGACAGAATCAGCCAATCTCACACCCTTGGGATGAATCTCGATGTTTTCTGAAATCCCCACTTCATACTGGCTTTTTTCTTCATTTTCTTTAACCTGTACTGAATCTGGTCCCTCCTCAGTTGGTTTCTTTCTCCTTTTTCTTCTCAAATATTTTCTTCCAGGGGAATGTTTAGCTGGACTTAAGGGAGCTTTGGCAGGATCTAAACACAGTTCTTCCTTTTCAGCCCTCACACATCCACAGACATTCCCCATTTGGCTTTCGGTAACTCACAGTTGCACAGTCTCATTCATTGCAGTATATTTACATACACTTAAATCCTCCTCAGAAAGTTAAGAACCGCCGTTTGCACTGTAATTTCTTCCAGACTTCAGGTCCATCCTCCTCAGTACGTAGCCATTTTGCTTATGAGAAATGCACACGCAATAAACGTTGTGGCACGGTGCCCAGGCAGGGCCTGTGTCTGATTAGACACTGTGGCTTATTTCTGGCCACCAATCCTCTTAAATAAACATCACTGCTTCAGCCTTGGGTTGCAATGCTGATGGCCTTTCACAGAGATGACATAGCATTTATGAGCAACAGAAAATTTTCACATGCATTTTAACCTCCCGTTTCATTTTGTAACTCGAGCAAGATAAAAGCAGAAAAATATGCAGCAACCTTTGAAACTATTAGCTACACTCCACATTCAAAAGCAAGCGGCAAGCAAATAGCAGGGATTTAGTTAGCAGATTTGTTTTGCACTTCATATGTTTTTATTACGTAGCCAATGATCCACGGAAGGGAAGAATAAAATGAAGGATCAAAGATTGCTCTGACAGCTTGTTGGGGGTCAAATTTTTATTTGTATGTGGAGTTTTCATAGCAGCTGATGTGATTTTCACTGATTTGTCAGCTATAAATAACCTGCTGCTTCACTCCTATCATACAAGTGTAACAGCTTGCTCAGGACAGTGGTGCTGTGTACTGGGGGCTGGAACTTTGCAGGAGATTTAAACCTTCTGGCAGATAAAGATGAAACAAATCACAACAGCCAGTCTGTCTAGAAAACTGTCCACAAAGTTACTGTTTATAAAAATGGAGCTTTATCCTCCTCCCACAGTCCTATTCTGTAGGTGTCCCTGTGTAGCTCTGAATAAACATCCGAGAAGCATCTAACTACCCCCGAAACTAGGTAGAGATGTGCATCACTAAAATGCAAGTGAAGTCTTATCACCAGCACTGGAAAATATCTTTCTATGCTCCCGCTTTATTTATGTGACCGACACTCCAAACTTGCTAAAAGCAACGTGGAGCAGCAGGGGTACACACCAATGGTTTCTCACCCTGAGAAAGAACTACCGAGTGACTTGCCGAGCACTGCCAGGTGTTACCAGTGAGTTTCCCTCGCTTATTTGAGAAAGAATTACACTAATGAAACCCAAAGACTTTATCCCCAGAGGGAAGTTCCACCGAAGTACTCTACAACATTTTACTGACAGGATCTCGAATGAATAATACAGCAAAGAAAGAGGATCAGCCTCCAAAGAACTGTCAAGAATTCAGGTGCTCCTTGCTGACAGCTCTCCAGGCACTGGGGTTAAATCTGTCAGCAATGCTTAGATCATTTTATTCCTTAACACTAAGGGACTAGAAGGCTGTTACAGAACACTGTGTACCACTGATAGACAGGCAGCTACATACAGGCACAATGCTAACATGTTTCTTTTCAAAGTGGATGTTTATGCTGTGACCACACTCTCCCATGGCCTCAATTTGTATTTGCTTTTGTAGTACGCTTCACATACAGGTGTGGTTGGGACATTTGCTCCCTTACTCACAGTAAAACAGCTGTATTCCAGTCACCTTAGAAAAGTGACTTTCAGCCAAGGCCCAGAGGACTCAACTGAGTTAAAAAATACTTCCACACAGGGCTGAGTTGGGTCTTGACGTGGCCCAGCTTCATTAACAGAAAAGCACATAGAAGGAAAAAAAGCCCAAACCAAACAGAAGTCTTTGTAAATGACATTATGATATTTGTACAAACAAATGGCTTTTGTGCCTGAAAATACACCTCTTTCTCCTCTCTCATCATCAAAGACGATTCAGGACTTTGCAGTGCAATGAACCAACACTGATTTCATTTCACACAGATACAGCTTCTGGTTTAACAACAGCATGTCTAATAACAATAATATATGGTAATACAGTAACATTAAAATATTACATTATGTACTTTTGTTCAAAAAGACTTACTATGTTTACGTTGATAAAGCTGAAGTAAAAATGTCAGTGTCCAGCATTTGAATGAACATTTGCAAGTTTTCATGCTATAGTAACTGTCTGATCAAAAATGTATTACAGTATAGCCTACCACTGCTTGTGTTTTCTTCCTCCACAAACTTCACAGGAGGTAAAAATTTGCTTTAAAATAGCACAAATTTAAATTTTCAATGCAAGTGTCTATTTAAATTAAGACACATGGGCACTACAGTTTCTAAACAATAATTATATTAGACTATTTAACTGAGTTTTAATGGATGTGGTCTAGTATGTATTTCCTTCAAGCTGTTTACATCTGCTTAACTGTCCGCACGATACCACCAACCTTCCAAACAGAAGGTGTCCCTAAAGCTTCTCAGAACTCCTCTTACAATCAGTGGTACAGTGACTGTCATAAAACTGTCAAATCAAATCAAGATAGGTCAGAGAAACTCATACTGTTATTTTACAGTGGACAATCTGCATTTTGTAATGTAAACAGTAATTTAGAAAGTCTCTGATGTTGCCCATCCTCTGTCATACCTACCTTAAATTTTAATGATTTTTTTCTTAAAGAGTATGGAATTCACTTTTTCAGAAAACCAGGTGCCTCTGAAGTGGAGTTAAAAAACTGAGGCAGAAAAAATACAAGAGTCGGTTCTGAAACTGGTTACAAGCTCAGTGCTCCCAACAACCCCAGCTTACTGCTGCATATTCCAGGTTAATTTAGTTACCTGGTGTATCTGCAGCTTTTCCTAGAATGTAACCATTTCTAAGTATCAGCTGGGGACAGATGCATCCCAAACATATCTCTACGGATTATTAGTGGTATTCATGCCTTCCTAGAAATAGAGAAGAAATGTGTGGTTTTGATACTTAATAATGAATAACTATGTCACTGTCCACCGTTTTTGAAAGATTATGGAGAACAGGAGAGCTGCCTGAGTACAGGAGGAAAGCCAATGTCACTCCAGTCTTCAAAAAGGGCAAGAAGGAGGACCCAGAAAACTACACACCAGTTGGCCTCACCTCCATCCCTGGAAAGGTGATGGAACAGCTCATTCCAGATGTCATCTCTAAGCGTGTGGAGGAAAAGAAAGTTATCAGGAGTAGCCAGCATGGATTCACCAAGGGGAAATCATGTCTGACTAACCTGATAGCCTTCTATGATGGCATGACTGGCTGGGTAGATGAGGGGAGAGCAGTGGATGTTGTCTACCTTGACTCAAACAAGGCTTCTGACACTGCCTCCCATAACACCCTCATAGATAAGGTTAAGAACTGTGGGTTGGATGAGTGGACAGTGAGATGGATTGAGAACTGGCTGAATGACAGAGCTCGGAGGGTTACAATCAGCAGAGTGCACCCTCAGCAAGTTTGCTGATGACACAAAACTGGGAGGAGTGGCTGATACACCAGAAGGCTGTGATGCCATTCAGCAACACCTGGACAGGCTGGAGAGCTGGGTGGAGAGGAACCTAACGAAGTTCAACAAGGGCAAGTGTAGAGTCCTGCACCTCAGGAGGAATAACCCCATGCACCAGTACATATTAGGGGCTGACCTGCTGAAAAGCAGTTCCACAGAAGGGGACCTGAAAGTCCTGATGGACAAGATAACCATGAGCCAGCAGTGTGCTCATGAGATCAAAAAGGCCAATGGTACCCTGGGGTGCATTAAGAAGAGTGTGAACACCAGGTTGAGGGAGGTTCTCCTCCCCCTCTACTCTGCCGTAGAGATGCCACATCTGGAGTACTGTGCCCAGTTCAAGAGAGACAAGAAACTACTGGAAAGATTCCAATGGAGAGCTGTGAGGCTGATAAGAGGACTGGAACATCTCTCTTAAAAGGAAAAGCTGAGAGATTTGGGGCTGTTCAGCCTGGAGAAGACTGAGAATGGATCTTATCAATGCGAATAAATATCTAAAGAGTGGGTAACAAGAGGGTGGGGCCAGACTCTTTTCAGTGATGCCCAGCAACTGGACAAGGGGCAACAGGCACAAAGTGGAACACAGGAAGCTTCACCTAAACATAAGGAGAAAATTCTTCACTGTGAGAGTGATGGAAGCCCAGGAACAGGCTGCCCAGAGAGGCTGTTGAGTCTCCTCTGGAGACTTTCAAAATAGACCTGGACACGTTCCTGGGCAGCCCACTCTGGCAGGGGGGTTGGACTAGACAATCTCCAGAGGTCCCTTCCAACCACTATCATCCTGTGATTCTGCAATTCTGTAATTTACCATTTACCAGCTGTTCCTCAGTGAGAAGGCTGTCAACTCTCTATAAACAATTCTTTCTGCTGTTCCTTGTTTTTCCATGAACCAACAAGAAATGTTATAATCACTTTAACTTTCTAAGTCACTTATGAACCAAAGTCACTATTGAACCAAAGAAAATATCAAGGACAAAAGAATTGACAAATCACATTTATATCAGTTGTGAGGTTTTCTACATAAAAAACCCTAGGCAAAATCATATTCTATGTTAAGGGAAGATGATAAATGAAAGTGCAAGTAACTAAAGATAAAATGACAGCTTTCAGCTAAGTGAAATTCTATACAGTTATAACTTTGCAGCATGGAAAGAGACAGAGATAATAGGAATAAACTGGAGATTTAGAAAAGGGAAAATTATTCTAATGTCTGTCTGCTAGAGCAAAGAAATATTATATTCTAAAGCATCAAAAGAGACTACCACTGAAGACTATGAGAACTAGCACAATATAGCAAAGACTGGACCACACCAGGGGCTTTGTCTCAAACGTATGACCAGACCTGAATGGAAGCTCAGTGCTGGCTAAAGCCCAAGATTCAGATGAACAAAGCTGTTAAAAATACTACCATAGATGTTGTGTTTCTTGTTTATTTGTCCTTTTTCCTTTCTTTTTTTTTTTTTTTTTAACCAAAAAAACTCCAAAGATACAAATTTTTACCCACCAATGCTGGAAAGTTTTAAGGAGAGATTAGCAAAAGACTTTTTCTGACACATAAACCCTTAAGAAGTATAACATGAATAAAGGATTAGACCAACACTTGTCTGCACTTTGATCAGTCTTAGAGGGTGCTTAATGATAAACAAGAGGTTAACATTAAGACACAGTAAACAAAAGATTAACATCAAGACATGAAATAGCTTATGGAGATTTGGATGGGTTTGCTTTTAACCATAGATTTCTGTTATTTGTCAAGCATGTCTGTGGAATGCATTATGTTCTTAACACAGGACAGGTGTATTTACACATCATAGTGGCAATGTTGTCGAATATCTGTGCATCTGTTAGTCTGCAAAAGGCTGAGACCATTCATCCCTTGTACACTGCTAACAGAGGCTTTATCATTGGTTTTATACAGCTAGCAAATGCCATAAAGGGAAGGTTATTCCACTTTGCCAATCAAACCAGTCCCAATATCTTTTATCCTACAGTAACACCGTCAAAAGCCTACCAGGAATGCATTTCAAGTAGTTTTGGACCTAAGCCCCCTTCCCCCTCTTGTTTGTTTGTTTTTTTGGTTCTGTTTTGTTTATGCAACTTGGCAAAAGCAATGGAGCATTTATCATAAATGGGACGTGTCATTTCATGGTACTGAAACAGCACACCAGATAATCAGCAAGCATTTTGTTGCACAGCCGAAAGGTCACATGCAGAATGACAGAAAGAGAAGCATAAGCCAAAGAGAAAGTGAAAATTAAAGCAGCACAAGATAGAGAACAAGGCAAAAAATAAAGGCTTGCCAGCACAAAAGATCATACTCCGAGCTTTTTGAGCTGTACTGGCGGCCTCTGCTCAAAATCTGAAAACATTGTTCAGATTTCAGGTATCACTGGGCTACCAAACATCACGACCCTGAACAGGAGAGGTTTTCTATCCAGTGAGGTGTCTTCTAGAAAGAGGAATTTGTTCTTTGGTGGTGGTTTTCTGGGATTAAGGATGAAAAGAATCAACCAGATGAGCTAAGTGCTCATAAATCTTATCCTGCTACAGATATGCCACTATTTGTAGAGATAAAATCTGAACACAACGCGGGAAGGAGCCTTAATGCCTCTCGCCCTTGCTGTGCTTCAGAGGAGTCCCACAAACACCAAGAATTCCATACTCATTTTCGTACCCGAGAGTGAGCAATTTTTTATTTTATTATTTTTTTTTTAATTGCTGAAGAATTCCAGAAGAGATAACTAGGTGTTCAGCTAAAATACAGGAAGACTGTACCCCACCAAATGCTGCACAACAGGTCTGCTGCAATGGCTAATGACTGGGAATCTCAACCCCCAGGTTGAATACAGTTTATCCTACCATCACTTGCAGTCAGAAATTAGACAACTGGTCACACAGCTCCATCTTCAAATCTTTGAGAAGATCACACCTTTACCTGTTCTAGTTATTTTAAGGCAAAGGCAGATTAAACTTCAATTCTTGGGCCCCAAAATTCTTGGCTTGGGCAAGACCCAGAGGCAAGCTTCAGAGCTACCTGCCATCAGCCAGCTATTCCCAGCAGAAAGAGGTGCCAGGAGAACAGCAAGTGAAAGCCAGACCCAACTCTCTCAACTCCACATTGCCAACTCAGGAAAGCAGGCAACGTATCTCTTGTATGGTGACCGCTACCATGGATTTAACAGCAGAGAAGCTAAAGCAGAGGAAGGTGCACAGGCCTTGGAGCATCCCATTATTCCTCTGCCTTCTACACGTCATTAACTGGAATGGGTGACCACCACTGAGCTGTCTCTTCCTCTGGCCACTCTGTATGAAGGCCTTATCCTTCATGACCAACACATCAAAATTAATACCTGCACCACAGGCTCTGAACACCTAACAGCATTAAGGGGTATCAGGAACTCCAGAAACAGCTGTGTAGCTGTCCTTTATCTCAGCCAAGTCATCTACAACAAATCCAGCCTTCTTATCTTTCCACCCAACACAGGTAAAAGTTTAACTGCTGATCTGCTGGACCAAATGGACAGTCCATAGACTGCTGTGTGGCAGCCTGATAAAGAATGAATTTTGCTCAAAGATTTACAAGGAATCACTACAAAAAAAAAAAAAAAAAAACCAAAGAAAAATGGGGGGGAGGGGGAAAAAGAAAAAAAAAAAAAAAAGGTATTTGCTGACTGACAAGAGAAATGTGAAGAGTTTACAGACTGCCCCAAGGAGATCTAAGAGGAAGCACTTGTCTGGCCAGAGGGGCCCGGACAGTACTGTAACATCTGGACAAAAACACTACTGACTGCAGCCTTGAAAAGCAGCATCCTGCAGAGTCCTGATAGCAGGGAGCTGGGGAGAGTGAGAGGAAAAATATTTCAGAGCAGTTCCAGGGCTGCAAAATGATGATGAGACTGAAACAGAGAAAGTCTATTGAGTCATGACTTAGAAGCTCCAAAAGTTTTTTTAAGGTCTGAGTTCACAAAGGCCTAATTTTGGACGCCTGAAAGTTTAAAATTTCAGGTTTTGCTTTGTTTTGGCATGTTTGGTTTTTTCAACAAACTGAAAATTATTCTAAATGTTTAACATTTGTTAAATTAAAGAATGTTTGCAGTGTTTCGAAAAGAAATGATCATCAATCTCCACAGAAATTATCTTACTAAAATTGTGGTTACTTACAAAGGCCAAATTCTGCTTTCGTTTACAGCTGCTTATCTCCAATGTCATCAGTGAAAAAGTACCAGGTGTTGAAGGAGGAGTCCATTCAAGTATTAATTTGGATATTTATATATATAGCCTATAATTATACAAAATACTGTAATCTGATTTAGCATGCTCTACAGGTGCCAGGAAAACAACTTCAGAGTACTCACTGCGTTATGAAATAGAATTTTTAACAAGCCACATGTTATTAAAAGCATGTGCTCTGCATGCATTGGAAGTTTGCCTAATCCTAATAACACAAATGTCTCAGGGATTTTCAATATCCACAGGACAAATTATTTTCTAACATGCTCAACTCAACAAACCACCAGATTTCCCATTCCATGTTTTCTATATCCTGTGTGTCATTACTTGGGACACAGAAGAACATACAATTTCTGGCCTTGTGCAGCTGCAAAAGTCAGCGGTGTAATTCAGAACAACATTTATATTTATTGAATTGTAAGCACCAACTCACAAAGCCATAACCATCTCTAAACATAATTCAGAGAAATGTAATCCTCAAATGAATATCTTCATTTATTTTTGTTCATCATATATCTTCTTATTTTTGTTAGCCTTTCCCCATAATCATTCCTAAATTCACTGCAACACTCAGCAGGATTTTCTATTTTGAGGAAATATTATCCTCTAGATAAGTGTCATTACTCAGAAACAAAAAACCAGCCAAAAAAATTTGCAAAAATAAATCAATCTGTGCCATAGTGACTACCTCCCAGGTTGCAGTGTTATCAGAATACACTTAAATGATGGAGCAGAGGCATTAACATCACATGGCAAACAGCTCCTTATCCTCCCTGAGAAATTAACTACTGCAAATGCTAGGGAAATTTAAGGAGTAGTTCAGATTAAGACACCTCAACATAGGTGTCGACATATACATGTTTACATGCTGGCTAGGTCTTGACAAGACCATTTTATCCAGTGGAGGCAGGATATAGCTTCCTAAACATAGGCTTCTAGAGCTCTTTGATAGCCTGCTCTATCCTAACTGGCCTCCAGCTTCAGGTCTAAAACATCACAGACATCTCACAGATCTGGTGTCTCATCACAGAACTCCACATGCATGTCCTGGATACTCTAGCACACCTTAGATACCACTCAAATGCAACTTGTCTTTGGGAAACTGAAACAAAAGCCCTGGAGATCTACTTTGTACAATCAACGGGTCTGGAAGAGCAGTTTCACAACCTGAAGTGGAGACATAAGCAGCAAGTCAATTGACCATCTAGAACAGTGGAGACACTTAAAACTATCTGAGACATGGGAATAGCTGATAGACCATAGGACCTAAGGAAACTTGCTTCCCGCTGCATACGCTACTGGATATGCTGTGTCATCTCAGGTGACACTGGACAATGGAACGGCTCAGTAGGTGCTACTGCAAGTGATCTGAATTGTTCCACCAACCTCACCCCCTGCACTGACTAGCCCTGCAGGCCTCAAATCTGTTGCTAAACATGTTCACCACCATTTAAGATGCAGTTTATCCTGCCTGGTCTGTCTCTTCCCAGATGATAGTGAGCTTCCCAGTAGGACGTACATCATGTTTCTCATACTCACAAGGGCATCTCATCAATCTCCAACACAGATGTTTATTTCAAAAGGTGTGAGCTGATTAGTTGACTCTCTAGGCTATACTAGCTCTACAGACTAAATCTCTATCACTCAGATTATCAGATTATAGACACTTAATGCATATGAACACAGCTCTCCATAAGCACCTGGATTTAGGGCTCTTAACTTCAAATTGAATCACACCATAACTTTCCCAGTATCTATAGGATTACTCCGTGCATAAACATAGCTATTGTAAGGAACCTTCATCCCTTTGTGAAGACTATGCTGTTAGACTTTCCTGTTCAGATTTTTCCCTCATACAAAATCTAAATAAACCTCAAAAAATGGTGTGAGGTGTAAGTATGCACATTCTTCTTAACTTCCTTGTATAATTAGAATCCAAACTGGCCACATACGGGTGTTAACGACACCAAATTGCCATACACTTCAGGAGTACAGGCAAATGCCAGAGTAACACAGATTAGCACAGTGGGTGTCTCTTACATCACCTTTCAAATCCCTCCTGCACTCAGCATAGTTACTGCAGCCATAAATAGCACAAAGACAGAAAATATTTTCTTTTTTAAACCCTGTTCTTATTTCATATTTATTAATGAGGCTTAATATTTAGTCCAAGAACAGCTACTCATTCTTAAAATTACTTTTATACTGATTTTTTAAAGACATTATTTTGAAAAAAATAAAAGGTGACAGATCTACAAGATCTGAATTTGAATTGTAGTGGTAGATATTTAGTTGGTAGCTACTGGGGATCCAGAGGGAAGTGTGTTTCAGCTACAATTTAAATGCTTCTAAGGATTTCATATGTAGCTAGCTACCTTACAGGGGAAAATCCTTGTCAGGGCAGCTCATCTAAATTAGTTACTTTATATAAATGTTTCTCCTTCTCATCATTTGTAACACTTCATCACTTTTTGTAAGCACCCAAAATTGTGTCAGAAATCTTGTGCTCCAGCTAGTGAAAAAAACAGTTTCATCCTTCAAAAACCTATTCATGCCATTTAGAAAGAGAAAACATACATCAAGTAAACGTTAATTTCCCCCTAACAGCTTCTATTAGTAAGTTTTTAATTAACATTATTTCTTAAAACACAGCAACGATCAATCACTGCCTATTCTGTGGATCATGCTTAAATACATTTAAGCCCAGCCTTCTTTCTCTGTGTAACAATGTGGGAGCAAAGACGTGACGGGAGTGAGGGCACTTGAGGTCCTTGCCAGCAGTGAGCATTTCGTGGTTTCTCCTTTGCCCTGTCCACTGGCCTGGGCTACACTGTGCACCCTGTTTAGACCAGGGCCATGTTGGCCCTGTTCATGTCTTTTACTCCTCATCAGGATTCACAGAAAGGGAAATTAGACCCCTTTTTTTGGTTAAGAATAACTTCTTTTCCAACCATAAATCCAGTGCAGGACATCTGTAAGTGAACCACACTTTTTCTGTACAATCTTGTCATTTTCTGCTCATTTAAAATGCCTGCACAGCGTGGAGTCTATCGCTCACAATGCTGCAGTCACTAAATGAGAATTATCTGTCATCTGAATTACATCATCTACAGCCAGGACCATTGTGAAAGGCTCATTTTGAGGAGCAATTTAACACCACACGCTGCAAGGCTGCATTATACTGCACACAATCCCGGCAGTGTACAACAACCAGAGTGCCACCTAGTGTGACCTGTGCTGCCATTGCTGGGGCTGCAAACAAACGCTCAAGTGTTAGGGATTGACTGCTTGAAACAGCTGAGAGTAGTGCTTGCTAAAATACTTGTGTCAGCAGAGAGATTCAGATCCGGAATGAAAAGGAGTTTAAATTTTTTTTTTGTATTTTGATGTTCATCAAAAGAAGTCTTCAGAGTAAAACAAAACCAGTGTGTCCAAATGCTGGAAGGAATACATCAGCTGTTATCTTTAATGATGTTCAATAACCAAGCTATTTTTCCCTCACTCCGCACACAGGAAATTTGTGAACAAACGACACCTTCAGATGAAGTTTACATCTCAAAATAAGATATGTCATTAAAACTTCCCAACATACATTAGAGAAGAACTATAATCTGTATTTTTGCACAGTCTATATGGAGTCATAAGTTGAAACATTCATTGTAACTGTACGCAAGAATATGACTGCAAACATACTGTCAAGCAAAAACAGACTTACCTGAAAGTGCAAAATTATGGTCCATATCAACCCCAAAGTCAATTTGGGATTCCCATCTGTTATGTCATCATTTCTAATGTTAACCAGTTTCACCTGCCATTGTGGAAAGAAAATACAGCACAAATTGAAATAAACGTGCCACAAATAGATGCTGCAGTACAGAGGCACAACTATAAAGGGATACATTACTCACTTCCTGAGCCTACTCTGTTAGTTTTTCTAATTCTCAAGAGCAGAAATGAACTGCACTCTGGCTGTTAGCAGACCACCAGGAATTGCCCTCTCCCCCCCACGCCGAGCTGAGAAGATTCCTCAGCTGTCACTACACCAGCAGATCTGCTCCTGATGCCAAATACCCTTCACCTCAGTCAATGTCAGAGGGGGAAGGTATGATAGAGGGAGAAACAATAACAAGAATACACTGATCTGTACTTGGTACATCAGTCTCGGGGCAATGCTAAGACCTGGGAAGCTATCACTGGCTTTTTTCCTCACCACACTTTCCTGCAGCAAAGCAAAAATTCCAACAGCAGGAGAACTGGTATGCTAAAACACAACAATCTGGCTTGATAAAACCAGGAATTTAGTATCATATTTAAATAACCGGTGGCTTAATAATGACAACAATTATTACTGGTTCTGCTGCTGTACTCATTCACAGCGCTATAAACATGAATAATAGGATCAAAACAAAGGCTGAGATTTTTGCCACTTCAGTAAACTCACATCCAGAGTCCAATAATTCTATTTTCTTTTTAACATTTTATTACTACATTTAATTTCTCGATATGTATTATGGATCCATTTGGCCTACCAATTAAAGATGACTCAGCTAAAAAGCATTTTATGCTTATGTTAGTCAAGTTGCATGCACATGCTTTTTAACATACACCCTGTGATCGCCACTGAAAAAGTAAAGGTATGTCCTGTTCTTAACCTGCAAACATATCCTTAACTTGCAGAAAACAAAGAAAAAACCACACACACAAAAACAAATCATAAAGACCACACACAAACAAAAACAAACAAAAAAGCACACAAACAAAAACAAACAAAAAGAAAAAAAAAGAACACACACCAAAAAACCCACAACAAAACAAAACCAAAAACAACAACAACAACAACAACAACAACACAAAACAAAACCAACCACCAACAACCAGCAAATCAAAAAACACTCTCTGGAAGAACAAGAGTGTATTTTTTCACAGTTCAAGAAAGCAATTATAATCAAATCCACATGTTTTCTTCCCACTGCATTACAAAAGCTCTACAAGACAGTCAAATATCCCTTATCTTTGGGGTTTACTTTGGTTTTTTTCCCCCGTGTCAGGCCTCAAAATTATCAATACACAGAATCTCTCTGCCTCACAATCACAGTAAAGCATGTATTTGGAGGTTATAGAGCCAACCTGAGCAAGTTACCTCCTAAATATAGTTTAGAAAGACCTTAAAAGGGGGCTGAAAACTCAATCAAATGCCAAGTCTCAATGGCAACTTGCCAAGACCACCAAAGCCCCACGAGCATTGTGTACAGTAGAGAACAGCCATCTTCACCAAGCTGTGAGGCTCAAGAGAGCACAACAATCCTCAGATCACCATCAACAGCTGCATGACAGAGACTTGTGGTTCCCAGTGACACGCACACATTCGTAAACATCAGGATGACCTGATCCTACATCTCCTGCCCTTTAACACCCATGGTCTGTCATGCACAAATAAGGCACGGTGCAGCACGAGTTCTGAGTTCTCACTGCATAAAACCAATGTCACTGTGACTGTCACTGCAAGCAGCCACTCCTTTACTTCGTAGTGTATTTGTTCAATGGCTCACTTAGGTTGACAGGAAAACTCGGCACTGGTGAGGCCACACCTTGAACACTGGGTTCAGTTCTGGGCCCCTCGCTATAAGAAGGACATAGCAGTGCTGGAGCGTGTCCAGAAAAGGGCAACGAGGCTCATGAAGGGCCCAGAGCACAAGTCCTGTGAGGAGAGGCTGAGGGAGCTGGGGTGGTTTAGTCTGGAGAAGAGAAGGCTGAGGGGAGACTTTACTGCCCTCTACAACTACAGGAAAGGAGGTTGGAGCGAGGAGGGGGACAGACTCTTCTCTCTGGTGATGTGTGACAGGACCAGGGGGAATGGATGCAAGCTGCATCAGGGGAGGTTTAGGCTGGACATCAGGAAACATTTCTTCACTGAAAGGGCTATCAAACATTGGAATGGTTTTCCCAGGGCAGTGGTGGAGTCACCATCCCTGGAGGCATTTCAATGGCCTGTGGATCTGGTGCTTAGGGACATGGTTTAGTGGCAAGCTTGCAGTGTTGGGTCAAAGGATGGACTAGATGTTCTTGAAGGTCTCTTCCTAACCAAAGACATTCTGTGATTCTGTGAAAAGTTCACTTCGAACTCAGTGAAGGAGGACTGAGGTCTCTGTGCACAGACACTACTCAGTGAGCAAAACATAGTCTGCAGTTTCACTTAAAATACAAATACATCTTGGTTTATAACCAAATTAAGTACCTGTCTATGGTTTGATACCTCATATTTTTTTGCAAACATTTAATCAATCAACTAATCAGAAAGCAGATTTCTAGTGTCAATTCATTTGCATGGGATGGATAGGGAGGTACAGGTTTTCCTTCCATGCCTGTTTTGGACATTATTTAATATTGCCATTTTGAAAAGGGAGAAAGCAAGAAACCTGTAAATTCTTAAAAGAAATTTAAAACTGCAAAGAAACTCTGAGCAGCAGAAAACCACCCAGCAGTATGAATTTCAAGTGAAATTAAGCCTGAATCTTCCACAGCCCAGGTGACTCGGCTGCCTTTCTAGGGCACCAGTTTTGCATTTATCAGGATCAAGACTCAAGAAAGTTTTCCCAGAACAGACGTAATCAAAACAAGGAATTCCCACATAGTATTATGATTTTGAATCTGCGTCTTGCACTATGAATCAGACTGTGAACAAAACTGCATGCAAGCTAGTGTCTTGGCAGTGTGATAGATCTATTCTAAAATATCATCTGGGCAGCAAGAAAATCTACTATAAGAAACTCCCAAGGATCTTACCTGTAATTTCCTCCTCTTTAACATCATACACCACCTGGAGCATGGTGATGTTATCGCTCAGAGAACGGTGGTGTAGAGTTACCTTTGCCACATCTCTATTAACCACCTCAAGCAGCAGATCAAGCCAAGCCTACACCAGCAGCTGTTATACAGCATGCAGAAAAGACCAAGCAGGACACAGCCTATTTGCTACCTACAGGTGACAAAATTTTCATAACCATTTTTAATTCAAATTTTCACCATACCTGGCGTTTTTTCAAATAGTCAAGTGCAATTTGGACGTTCTGGAGTCTGTGAAAGCGCATCCGACCTTTCTCTCGGGGCTAAAATTGGAAAACAACAGTTGTGAGATTTTCTTGTCAGACAAAACAACACTGTGATCTAAAAGATACCATGTAAAACTTTTTAAGCACTACAGTTTTACCGAAGCCAATACCTTCACTATAGCACACTTTTCCACTAATTATGTGGTTTTTTTAAACTGTGACTTTTTTTTTTAGCACAGTGGACAGCAGGAGAGATCAGTGGTCCCAAACTGCAACTCTGACCCATGAAGGCTAACAGATGTAAAGCACTGGTAAGGCCAAGAGGGCTAAAAAAGGCCCTGCATGAATCTACCTACAGAAACTAAACCGTAATACATTATTGTACAGTATTATTAAGCAAAGCAAAATATAAATAATGTCATGGACTTTTATGTTGCTCTGGTACACTCTGTGATGGAAAAGCTTACCTCTGTACGCAACTTTATGATTTAATGTTATTTAGAGCATGACTGCATCATCATTATGATATCAATACATAACCATGTAAAGCATCTAACAAAGACAGTGCCTTCCTCCAAGTAAAATAATAACATATACAATCCTAGAGTGTAAGTTTAAACTCTTGACTTCAGTAGAACATCATAAAGAGTGGGAAAAAAAATATCTAAGACGTCACTCTTCTCAAAGCAAAGTCAAAACTAGCCAGGAGAAATTGTAAAATAAGCATGAGTGGTGTGTTAATGGAAACATGGCAAAACTGCATGCAGTTAGTGTAAAATCACCAAGAAGAAGAATCACACAGAAAAAAGCATACTTTACTTAGCTGGCACAGATCAGCAATGGGAAAGCAGTTTAATTTATATCATCATCATATCCAAATCCTTCTATTCTTCTTCCTTATTTCAGATTTTTCACAAACTTGCACAGCAATAAACTGCAGCAGACTAGAATGGCTAGGGATCAGCCATGAGTATGAGTATTTCCTCAGACAGTCACTGCGAAACACACAGATGCAAGCCCAAGCCTTCCTCCACTGCCTTTTCCCCCCCCCTGTGGAATATCAGATGCTTGCCAAAAGAAAACATGGGAAAATGGAGTTGAATAAAAAGCATAAATTAAAGCACAAAGAATTTTTATTTTCATTATAGAACCTTTGATTTAGTCCCTTGCTTTTCACACCAATAGCCCAGGATCAAGCCCTGCAGCCCTTGCTACCAAGTAGCTTCCCCAGATGGAACAAAGGACTGCAGACCTGGAGCTTGGGTTTCCACAACCAAGAGAGTATAATAAATCCCAAACTATATAGGTAAAGCATCTCAGAGGGGAAATATTTGTTTACATGTACAGCTAAAATGAAGCATTTTGAGTTATGTTATGCCCCAGAAAATAAAAGCACACAAATTCCACCGAGATCACGACCACGGCACAAGACACGGGGAGCCAAGAAGGCACGCGGGCCCTATGACAGCAAGTTGCTTTAGCAAACACTATTCATGAGATGTCTACAAAGGCATGATAAACAGCTCACTTGGACAAACAAGCACTCAGCATTTCACACTTTATGAGTAGATATTTCCCTTCTGGATGGTTAAAATACAGTGAAATGATAATTCAGCATTTTCTGAGTTCTGAGAAAGGTAAATGCTGTGAACAATCCGTATACTTAGTAGCCACTACACAGAGCTGTCACTTAACTTCTACTTTGACTGCTTTGATAAAAATAACTATTAAATTTGATAATTTCTAACAAATAGATCTGCACATCTGAATGACCCCACTTCAAAATGTTATCCAATATCATGTCAAATACACCACAGGTGCAGTAAACCCGTGCTTCTAATTAAGACAAATCAATTTTTTGCCGTTGACTTAACCAAGAAGAGCCTTCAAGCCTTCATCTAAAGTAAAAAACCCAAACACCTTGGCCTAATGGAATGAGGGTATTTCCCTGTTTGTTATTAAAGACAGATTAGTTTGTAACATCTTGATACCGTTGTCCCATACACATTTGTGCCATGGTTTTGTACACTTTAACGAGAGAAAACAAACAGAAATCTTCAACATTTGCGTTGTAGCTGTTCGCAAAGAGGATGAATGAAAATTTCTCTTTACCATACCTCCACCGTAAACATAAGTAGCCTGGTTTATCAATGTGAGTTCTTTTGTCTTTTCTACAGCACGCCAAACTAAGGATTTACATGAGCAGACACCACACTTCAAACACTGCATTAGTACAGTTACGGGGGTCGGCACCTACCCCCTTATCCTCATCCTCCACATCCTCATGCTGTTCATTTGCGCATGCTTCTGTTGAACTCACCAACCGTAAGGTCTTCAAAAAATCTCGCTCTCTTGGCTAATGAATATAACAGACAGGAGACAGGACAGCAAAAACACAAGACAGACCACAAATGAAAAGAAGAGCATGAAAAGAAGAACATAATGAAGAGAACAAATACCAAGCAAGGGAAGTAATGCTCACAAAGAAAGGAAATGACACCTGAGGAGTGTGTTAGACAGTTTCAGGGACATTTTATCCTTGCTGTTTGTAAGTTACTCCCTTTAATGCGAAGGGATAATAAGCATCCAGTACTTGTTAAAAGAAAAATTATAAAGAAGAGGGAAGAACAGAAAAAATAGCGCGTTACCCTGTTAAGAAAGGAAGTCACACTCACCACAAGAAATTCAGAGAACAGATTTGAGTTCCCCACTGAATTCACAGTATTTTACCAACAGAAATACAACTTGTGTCTCTCGTATCAAGTCACAGATTATGGAAAATATCAAAGAGACCTCCAGCAGTCGATATGCAAAGAGCTACTGAACAGAGCAAACGTATATAGAGCAAACTGGAACAGCTGCATTGATCGAAAAGCTTACCAAGGTGTCTCCAGAAAGGACTTCTAAAAGTGAGATCAAGTTATGTCCATCTCTTAGGTCTTCATACAGGTCATTCACATGCTTCCGAACCTGCACACATAAATGCAAAATTAAATATGAGATCCCCACTTCTACCTGAGAATTCACACTCATATTAACACATACCTTTTAACATACAAATAAACCTCAGATATACCTCAGTTTGCTTTTCAAATTTATTCACTTTCATTACAAATTTACAAACCCCAATTAATTGTAACAGGCAAAATTCACATCTCTGTCTGCACTCAACACAGTTCCATCACATTTTATTTCATTTTACTGAAAAGGATTAGGAAAAATAGTATGAAGTTATAGGTAAAGAATGGACATAACAGTGAAAAAAAAATCAGTATCAGACAATTTAAACAATACCAGATATCCACCTATTTTGATCTCAACAATGATCACTAAGACACCACCAGCTAGATCCTTTCTTGGATGCAGGGGAAAACACAGACTAAGAATGAGGAAAAGGCTGAGGTATTTAATGCTGACTTGGCCTCAGTCTTTAAGAGCAGGACAGCTGTTCACTGGGTTGCCAGCCCCTTGAGCCAGAAGAGAGGGACGGGGAACAGAAGGAGACCTCCACAATCCAAGACAAAATGGTTAGTGACCTGCTGCACCACCTGGACATACACAAGTCTATGGGGCCAGATGAGTTATACCCAAGAGTGCTGTAGGAGTGAGTGGATGTCCTTACCAAGCCATTCTTTGTGATTTATCAGCAGCCCTGGCTAACTAGGGAGGTCCCAAAAGACTGGAGGTTAGCAAATGTGATGCCCATCTACAAAAAGTGCCAGAAGAAGGGAAGGTCACGGAACAAATCATCTTGAGTGCTGTAACGTGCCATTCATAGGACAACCAGGCAATCAGGCCCAGTCAGCATGGGTTTATGAAGGACAGGTCCTGCTAATGAACTTCACCTCCTTCTATGACAAGGTGACACACTTGGTGGATGATGAAAAGGCTGTGGATGCCGTTTAGCCCAACTCCAGTAAAGTTCTCCACAGCATTCTCATGAAAAAACATGCTGCCCTAGTTCTGGATGGGCACACACTCTGCTGGATGGCCAGGCTCAGAGAGCGGTGGTCAATGGAGTTAAATCCAGTTGGTGACCAGTCACAAGTGGTGTTCCCCAGGGCTCAGTGCTGGGGCCACTTCTGTTTAATATCTTTATCAATGACCTTGACGAGGAGATAGTTTGTTAATAGCTTAGATTACTGACAGTTTGTCAGTAAGTTTGCAGACAACACCAAGTTAGGTGTGAGTGTTGATGCGCTGGAGGGTAGGAAGGCTCTTCAGAGGGACATGGACAGGCTGGATCAGTGGGCTGAGGTCAATCATATGGGCTTCAACAAGGCCCAGTTGCCTAACTTTTCAGACAGACACAACAAGGCTGGGAGGTGTCTGTCCGCAGGCCTACTTCTTGATTCTTAGCTTTATCTTAAATGTAACTTTACCTGATATTTCTTTAACAGTTTCAGCCAACTGCTTTTTAAACATGAAACAAAGGACCTCATTTCTTGGAAGCAGAGATTTTTGACACTGCCAGCCAGGACAGAGTTTGAGGGCTTTCCAGCTACAATGTAATGTTGTTTTCCTTGCATTCCTATCGAGGCACCAGATCAGAAACCTCCTAAACTTCCAGAGAATAAAATATGACATCAGAAATTTCTTCTAAAGTTATCACCTCTGCTAGAAATGAACTGTACTTCCAAGATAAGATCTATGGGACACTCCTCTGACTGCCAGCATTTCTGTGGGTATTACAACAGCAGGAGGAACCAACCCAGACGTCCAACTTTATACAACAGCTCTGTTTATCTGACTTTCAGGGGAATTTCTAGATCCATCCTGTTCAATAAATAATTGTCTCCATACTGGTGATTAACTTCATAAACGCTTTTTAGTTCAGGTTTTCTTACCTCAACTTTTAAACAGGAAATTACTGTGCAATCTGTTTTCACTAAGACCATCATCTGAATTATATCAGAACATACTCATGCTCATGCTGAGGACCAGCCAGTACAAGCCATCTAGACGACAGTTCCTTAAGGAATTACAACTCATAACATTTTCCAAAACATTTATACGGACTCTGCATATGCAGGCAAGTTACATACCAGTGCTCTTACACATAGATGTAGCTTTACACATTCACACATACACACAAAATAATATAATTCTCACTTTAGTTGTGATTTAAAAAAAAATAAATCCTGTAAATACTTTAAAAAAAAATTCCAAGAGAAAAAAAAATCTCTGGTAATATTGAAGTACTGTTAAGCTGAACAATGACACAGAACAGATGTTCTACTGTATCTGTGGTGAAAAGAAAGGGAAGCTCTATAGGCACCATTAACATTCCTAATACAAGATTTGATTATGCTAAATGCTTACAGGATGTAAAGCGCAAGGGCCCTTCATTTTTAACCCAAACCAACTATGTCTTTTTATTTTTCTATTAGAAGAACTATGCCAAACTAAGTGCTAAAGTCTTTCGACAAAAGCAGACAAGTTTTCTTTACAATAAAGCCCTCAGAGTGTTCCCTGCTCCTCCCTGCCCTGTGAGCAGGACGTGCCACTCTCCACTTCCCTCAGCAGAGCAGAATCCCATGCCAAAGCAAATCCACAGCACGGGCTGGCAGCCAGAGGCGTGGGAGGGCATCAGGTTAAGGACAGAGGAAGGGGGTGTACAGCTAAATGACATCGCACCAGCACATCTCTGCAGCACCAAGTCAGTGCCTGCTCTCTTTAACATACAGCTCACAGGAGTTGCCAGACATGTGAGTATCTGAATTAAGGGATGAGAAAATACTACTGTTTCTAATCACTCTGCTTTTATTTTCCATTAGACGCAGGATAATGTTGTTATCCTGTTGGTCTGTCTCTCACAACACGCATTATTTGACCTTCTGTTTGTTTCTTATACACCAAGGTTTCCAAAGTATTAGAGAAACAACCATCTTGTCCAATTTATCTTTCTAGAAATCACAGATGCTTCAGAGATGAACTCATCCTGTGTCTGAAGAAAGTGGCGTAGAGCTGTTGGAACAGGAAAAACAGCAGCATGCCTTTGACATCTGTCTTAGTTCCACCACTGGCTGACAATTATTGCTGTGAGGACTTAGGACATGCTACTAGGGTATGCTGGTCCAGGACAACATCATAAAGAATTTCTTCCAATACTCTAAGCAGCAGATGTTCACCTGGAAGGATGTATTTGGGTGACTGATGTGCAGCAAGCACGTTCACTCAAAGCAACAGGTCGCTTCTTTTAAAATGAGCATCTTGTGCTTCTCAGGAGATCCTACTTGAGGAAAAGCTTGCAAAATCATCTCTCCTTAACCATGACATGGGTAAGCCTCATCTCTCAATGTATATAACAAATTCTTAGAACTTTAAACTCATAAGAAACAAATATTACTATTTCATTGCAGGTTTGCTCCTACATTCAGCCTCCTTCAGAATGTACAGTACCACAAGCAGTAGATGGGGGTCCCTGGAGGGATCTGCAGAGCCACATGGCATTTCCTCACAGCTCTCGTGGCTTCTTGATAAAACCACTGAATTGTCAGCCCTACTGCTTGCAAGGTCCACGTGCGAAGTAGATTATAAGATGCCTCAGGCAACTTTTTTTGCAATATACCCACGTGAGCGTGGCAGATTTGATAATCTGGGCATGATTAGAAACTCTTTAGAGAAGACGTGGGAGATACCACGTAGCTAAAGGGCATCCAACAACTTAAACAAGAGAGCAAAATGGCTTTATCAGTCAAGAGAAGCCAAGGAGAATTTAAGGCACCGTTTCAGAAATTATTCATCTTCTGATCTTCATCTTTTGGCATGTAAACTATGATGTTTGTGGTAAGGAAAGCTCCATCTCCCTTGATATCAGCGTGAGATATTTTCATATCACACTTTCCCAGGCAGCTCAAGCTTTGCAGCCCCTAGTGCCTCAGGCCACAACAACCCCAGGCAATGCTACAGGCTTGGGGAAGGGTGGCTGGAAAGCTGCCTGGCAGGAAAGGACCTGGGGGTGTTGATCAACAGACAGCTAAACATAAGCCAGCAGTGTGCCCAGGTAGCCAAGGAGGCCAACAGCATCCTGGCCTGTATCAAAAAAAGCGTGTCCAGAAGGACTAGGGAAGGGATCACGTCCCCATACTCAGCCCTGGTGAGACCACACCTCAAGCACAGCGTTCAGTTTTGGGCACCCCAGTGTATGACAGACACTGACGTGCTGGAGCAGGTCCAGAGATGGGCAACAAAGCTGGTGAGGGGTCTTATGAGGAGCAGCTGAGAGAACCGGGATTGTTTGGTCTGAGGAAGAGAAGGCTGAGGGGACACCTTACCCCTTTCTACAGCTACCTGAAGGGAGAGCGTAGAGATAGTGTTGGTCTCTTCTCCCAAGTAACTAGTGACAGGATGAGAGATAATAGGCTTCAGTTGCACCATGGGAGGTTAGATTAGACATTAGGGAAAATTTCTATACTGAAAGACTGGTGGGGCATCGGAAGAGATGGCCCAGGGAGGCAGTCACCATCCCTGGAGGTGTTCAAAAAAGTGTGTAGATCTGGCTCTTCAGGACGTGGTTTAGTGGTCATGATAATGTCGGGTAGACGGTTGAACTTCATAGTCTTGGAGGTATTTTCTAATGTGATGATTCTGTGAACCTGCACTATCCATACTAAAAACCAGCTTTTAGAACTGTAGCAGTCACAGAGGTGTAACCCTGCCCCCAGCACATCAGGCACTTGACAAATAAAGCCCATGAAGATGGCTGCTGCTTCCGAAATCTAGTAATCTGATACCCCAAATAACTCAAACAGCTTTATCATACCATTCAGCTGACACAGCTGGTTGTCCTTACAACCAAGTTGCTATTGGTTCCAACCTCATGTACTGTTCTGCTTCTGCAGTTAAAAACTCTGACCCACCAGGCTTGGCTTCCTCCTCTGTGTGCTGGTGTCACAGCAAATCTGTCACCACTGCCTTCAGTCTGCCTGGGTCTTATTTCCATCGACAGATAGGGAAGGCATGGTTTGGCTGCCAGGGCACACGTCTATAGGGCTGGTTTATGTTTAACACTTGGCCTGCACTTGCTTCTCCAGAAGGACTAAGATTTGCCTAAGTCCTGCTGGCCAGGGCAGCAGAGCTGTCTGTCCTGAACACCCTTACACACCTCAAACAGCCCTAGATGCCCATGGTTAGGTACATGGACGCATACACAGTGATCTCTATTTTTGCCATGGATCAAAGACAAAGAACAAGCCATTTTCCACAGCATGCCCACTTCTTTTTTTTTTTTCTTCATATTATTAGTTGTGTTGCATTGATACTGGAACAAAATCTACAGTTTTACACAATAAAATAACAGGCTACTTGTGTTTGTATGGGTAAAAGAGGAAGGACTGTCCCTTCTGCTTCTGCAAGCAAAACAGCTTGGTCTTGAAAAGCATGGACATGGACAAAAGATGCACAGGCTGGAGTAGGAAGGTGACTCTCTCTAACGTAGCCAGAGCTCCACTTTTTAGTAGGGCTTGTTGCAACAGAACAAGGGGTAATGGCTTTAAACTAAGAGATTTAGACTAGATATCAAGAAGAAATTTTTTACAGCAAGGGTGGTGAAACACTGGCACAGATTGCCCAGAGAGGTGGGACAAGCCCTATCCCTGGAGACATTTAAGGTCAGGTCGGATGGGGCTCTGAGCAACCTGATCTACTTGAAGATGTCCCTGCTCACTGCAGGGGGGTTGGACTAGATGACATTTAAAGGTCCCTTTCAACGCAAAGAATTCTATGAAAACACAGAAGAATCACATTTTTCTTATTCAGAAGTAAATGTCGTCAGAAAATGGGGTTGTGGCCCTTTCTGTGTATCCCGAGGGTGCACACCTAGCACACACGTCCAGAGATCTTGAAGACCTTTGTGTTAGGGTACAGCATGTTCCAGACCAGCATGTAAAATGGAAGGGACCATGTTCTTGACTGGAATAGCATAGGAAAGAACAGAAATAAACATTAATGTGCTGCAGAATCTAGAGCCAAGGCAAAAGAGGCAGGAGAGAGTATAGAATCAGATCAGGCAGGAATAACTAGAAGTAACTCCCATGTACCAGAGGCCACCAAGAACTCCCTGTGGCCCTGTCAGGCAGCAGGGCTTGGAAAGACGACAGAGTCCTGTGCTCACACCCTTGCAAAACTATCCATGTTTTTCAGGGTAAAGAAAGCAGGCAATAGTAATGGAGTATCTTTCTTTAAAACATCAGGATACTCCCTATCTATAATTAAACCAAAATGACTGTTAAGAGCCTAACAGGCCAAAACAGACCTTTTCTTACAGTTTCCAGAAGAGTCAAGAATGAGAATTAAATCTAAATCATGTTTATTGTGGAAAACTGAAGTTCATCTGACAAGCTTTTATAAAACCAGTGTCATCCCCAGGCGTTATCAAGAATTGTAACACTACAGATCCAACAGAGGCTTTTCAGACCACATAGCCTGGGAAAGCTTTTTCAAGTAGCACTCTTCTCATTCCTTGAAGCAACATTAATTAAATGCCCAGCACAGACATAAAGCATTACTGCTTTTCTAAAGGAAAATGGGATAAGGCTCAAAAGTTAGAACTGTAAGGGGTGTGTTTGGGAAAAAAGGGTCAGGCCTTAATTACCAGTGAGGTCACTGATAAGTGCAAACGACAGCTGGCATAAGGCCACCACAACTTGCACAATAAACTTCAAATTTATTCTTTAAGAATCTGATTCAATGCCCATGGAAAAAAAAATCCCTTAAGACTCCCATTCACTTCAGCTACAGTAAAATGCTTTTCTCCGAGGTAATAGACACAGATAGTTAAGAGCTCCTGTAATTACACTGTTCCAAAGAAAATGCCATCTGCATTCAGACTACTGAAAAACTGCTGTGGTCACTGCACAAGATCCCGGCATCCTGGGGAGCTTCCCTTATGTTTCAGCTTCCTAAAAAAATGTACTTAGGTTTGCTTTTAAAGGACAAATTAAATTAAAAGGGCTACCCATAAGGAAACCATTTTCTTTAAGTTTTGAAAATGTGTATGTTTTAGTCCTTCCACCTTTGAAAATGAAGGAATCGTAGTGGCAGTTCTAATTTCACGATAACAAACCTATGCCGTAAGTAAAGAATAAAAAAAACCTCTCATGTGTCTTTATGTACAAAAAATAAAGGTTTGCTATGCCAAGACATGCATCATGTTTTATGAAAAACACTACAATTCTGAACCAGTTGTAACAAAAACCATGCAGCATGTAAATGTCAAAATAGCAGATTTGTCAAAATATTCCTACGTGACTGATCTGCCAAGCAAGGCTGCTGCTTCAAATATCTCCAACACTACTTATTTTGCTCTACAGCCTTGGTAGATTCCCTCATGTAAAGCACAAGAGAGTTGCTCAATATACCACAGGGAATTTCCATGGCAAGGGGCTGTGAGGCACAGCGAGGCACCCAGCTGCGGTCCATGGCCAACCCGATGTCACGCCAAGAGATCAGTGAGCTCAAGTGGTTACATGCAGATTGACATCCTCCTGCTGAGTCTCTCATGTACTTTAATCTCCTTGCTTTAAACCCCAAATTTATTTCTGGGGAAAGAAAAACCCAGAACATACTCCAAATACACACCCTGGTCACGATCCTTGTTTTGTACTGAATCCCATCATAAGCTTCACCCATTCTGTTAAAAATAAACAAGCACACAAGTTCGGGCAGAGCTCAACCAGTGGCTATCCCTGCGAAAGTGCCCTCTGGGCTCAGCTTTCCCCAGGGGCCCTGGGCAGAGCGCAGGCCGATTGCCGGGCTGCAGATGGTGCTGTTTCCTCGGCTCCAGGCAGACAAACCCTTCGCTCCAGCGCTGGGCAGCCACCGGCCAGGACACTCCTCTCTTCCCCCCTGGGCACAAGCAGCACGGGGCCCACGGGCAGGGGCAGCGACGAGATGGCACAAGGGGAAAAACTTGTGCCTGGTCTCTTCCGTGAGTCTGATCACTCGCAAGCAAAGTCTGGTGATTCCAGTGGTCTGAAATTCACTTTCACTCTTTTCTTTTGCTTGCCAGTCTGATAATCCACTCTGCAGGAAACATTTCTTGCAGTTCACTGAAAAGAAATCATTCTTTGTTTCATACTCAGGAGTAATTTTCTAGCTGTTTTAGCAAGCAGAGCTGATGGTGCCCCATTTCAGAAAGTCTGTTTACCATTTCAAACAGTTTTACTAGGACAGGTTTAAACAAGTCTCCCATGTGCAGCCAATCCAGCACACCTGATCTTCCTTCACAGCAGGTGTTTCCTAACTGAAGATTCAGCCTCGGCTACATCCTTGGGTTCATCCTTCACTTTCTCTACACATGCTCTACACTCTAGTAGCAGGAGAACTTTGCCCTTTGGACACACTTCACATGGTCCAGCCCCCTAAAGACTTGTTCTCTTACCTAAGCTTCTAAGATTTGATCAGTCACAATTATTTTGGGGGGGGGGAGTTGTGTGTTTTGTGGGATTTTTTGTGTGTAGGGTTTTTTGTGGGGGGCTTTTGTGTGTGGGAGGGTTTTTGTTTGTTTGTTTCTTTATTTGTTTTGCATATTTTCAGGGTTTGGGGTTTTTTTATATTAAACTTTGCATCTCTTCCAGACAATTTGACTTTTCCAATTAATCCTTGCTTTTGCATACTCTTATTTTGTATTTTGTCACTAGCCTTTGATTGTTTCATTTGCCTCTGGATAACTCTTAAGAAACTAACTTCACCAATAAAAAAAGACCAATAAAAAAATACGTTATTGCTCAATTAAAAAAAAAAAGAAATAAATGAGGTCATTGATAAAGCTTGTCCTTACATTTCTCTTCTTCTATTCCTATGCTTGATTTTATGAAATACATTCCCAAATTCTCCTGATCCTGAATCAGCAAGTATGCAAGCAGGTGCATAATCTTACACGCATATAAAACAGTAGGACAAAACCATGCACATCCATGAGTCCTTTTCTGGACTTCAATCTGAAACACTGTTGTTGTACAGAACAAGTTTTATCAAATGTCCTAAACGTAAAAATCTGTTTCTGTCTCTGAGGAAAAAAAATAAACAAATAAAAAGTTGTCTCCATTCCAGCTCAGGTATCTAGAATATTTCTGAAGGAATGGACTGAAAGGTTCTGTTCAACCAATGCTGGTCCAGTCACTCAGACACTTACAGGGGTTCCATTCTGCATATTCATCATCATGATCCCAGCACTCCCCTCACTGTTTCTAACACACAGTCTTGGTCGGCCGCTTGGAACGTTACGTGTAAGGATCTACCTGCAGAGATTCACAGCCTCAGCAGAAACAGGTTTTCTATGAACATTGATCAGCACAACCTTCATTGTACAAGCAGCCCTTGGCGATCACCTGTGACAGATGCCCCCTGTGGTACATGTCATGCCAGGTCACACGCGACTCCACGCAAGCTCCCAGCCCAGTAACACTTCTTGCACCAGCTGTGATTTTAATGCACAGCATGTCCATCTCTCTCCAAGTTTTGCACCTCAGTTACCTTTTCTGATTTTTCCTCAATGCAGTACTCTGTTCAAATGCTTTTGTGTAGAAGATTATGTATCTATAAATATAAGAAAGGCTAAGAAAACCCCACATAATAAAACCCTGTCTACACCTCTACCATATTTTCTAGCTGTTAAGAGATAGTGCCTCAGCGCATATTACTGATGGTAATTGAACTGTGATGTAGAATCTGCTTAAAGCCCGACTTGTGACATCTATCCTGCCCCCTCTTTAAAATATTTTACTTAAAGGCATTAATACAGATTAATGAAGAATACAATGCAAACATCACTGACTTTCATTTCACAGCGTAGCCCGCGGGGAAGAAGGCATTCTCACTGAACTGTAGGATTGGTGCAGACCAAAACCACTAATTTAATAAAGACACGAGTTCGTAGTAAACAATGTCCATCAGCTCTAAGACTCAGAGCTGAGTATGACTTTGCCAGAGAAGGGCTGGGCTTTACACGGCTGTCCCAGAAGGATGGAACTGTAAGGCTAAAAAGGCCTGAACACGTCACCTCACCTGACCCGGTGCAGTGGAGCAGACTGAGATTGGCTAGAACGTGCCAGAGACACTTCTCTAATTTATTCTTGAAAATTCAAAGGAAGGAAATGCTACAGTCTAATACATATACTGCAGTGCTTTATTCTGCTTACTCGCTTTTCCTTGCTAATCTTCAAACTAAATCTTCTTCTGGAAACTAAGCTGAATTCTCCCCTCCCCACCACCACCTTAAAGCCTGACCTCAGAAAAGGACCTCAGAGCCTGACCTACTTGCTCACCAGCCTCTGCATAACCACCTTTTACATACAGAGGACACGTTATCACATCTCTCTTCAGTCTTCTCTGTTACAGACTAAACAAAATTATCACAACCTGTCCTTGATTTGCCAAGAAAGCTTATCTTTTACTGCTTTTTTACAGACAGCTGCAAACTTCTCATCATTGCAAAGATGGGCAGTTGCGCAGCCAGGCAGGGTTTCACCACCTCATGCCCACAAGCACACTCATGTCCTGAAAAGGCAGAATCATAAACTGTCTCCACCGTGCTGGCCCACAGGCAGGCTGCAGAGCTCATTTGTAGTTCCTGGAGCTCCCTGGGCACAAGCCAACACAGTCCAGCGCAGGCGACGGACCTTGGTAAGAAGCCTGTCAAGGTGAGGACCACACTTGTTGCCGACATAACAAAATGCCTGAGCCAAGAACGGTACGGCCGCAGCGTTAGAGAAACGGGGGCATCACCACAAGGATGGAGTGAGAGAGCTCAAATCCTCACTTCAGGGGGTGGCATGGCAAGGGCAGCAGGTCCTTAGATGCAGTCTCCAGATGAAAGAGAAATGGGTCCTTCTCCATGTGGCCTTCCAGAGCCAGTGATGCTTCTACAGCAACTGATGGCAGCCACAACAGCAGCAACAACCAATGGCACTGGCTCCTCCTAGTGCCAGTTCTATCTGCAGCTGTTACTGATGGCAATAGCCAAGCAACCTGTACCTGGGATCCTTTTCTTCAGATTTTGTGACAGCAATCTGCTAAGGAGACTACATATGGTAGCATATCAGAAAAATGTAAATAAACTGTGTGCATCTGCTTTCAAAGACTAGTTGCTCCATGGTCTTCCCAGGGAGTGAAATTACCCTCTGAGGTCTGTAACTCTCCATTTTGCTCAGGAGAGGGGTAATACCCGTACTGCAGATTCCTAGGAGTCCCCTGTCCTCTCTGAATTCTTAAATAGAATGATAAAATGTAATTCAATTAGTTCCTAACTATTGGGTGAGTAAAGCTGTACAATCAGAAAGCACATCACTTATCTGAATATTCTTCGATCTGCTCTTTCCTTATCTGAATTTCCCTCTCATTTTATTAAAACACGTTTTGTCAAGTCAGTATTTTGTAAACTGAAGAGGCCAGAGTAATTCAGACTGTTCTACACCATTCAATACTATTTCCCACTTTTTTCTTGATAATGCATCCAAACCTTTCCTCTTCATATTCACACTCCTTTCCTCTTCATATTATGACATAATTATAGAACCTTTCTCCTGGGGACTTCTGTGTTATACTTAACTCCTTCTGGACCTTGTACTTGATTGATTTTACACCACCATGCTTTACTAACTCCTTTACACACACCTTTAGATTTGATGCCCTTATTTCCAGTTCTTGCCTGGCTCCTTTGTATTTCACACATTTCTTAAAATCAGCAGTATATTCTATACCATCCCTTCTATGTGTCCTGCCTGTCTGCAGCCTGCCTTTGTGACTCCAACACAAATGCCTTCAATGACTGCCAAATCTCCTGCATTCCTCCTCCTCCTTGATTGCTTCCCCAGGGGACCCTACCTATTGCCTTCCTCAGCTCCGCTCCTTAGAAGTTCATTGTTCTTTTTTTACCTCTCACTTCTCTTTTTTCTTTGAAAGGTGAGCCTGGGATTTTGCCCTCACTTGCTGTTACATTACCTTCCCTTTTTAAATTTCAAAGCAGTCCCTCCCAATCAGTAAAACCCTAACTAGCAGTTTTACCAAGTGACTTTCTGAAGCTGACAGGCTGAAGGTCTCCCTGGCTGGCACTTCTCTCTCATAACACGTCTGCACCTGAGGCAGTCACCCCTACTCCTGGAACAGGCAGGGAAAACAACAGCAGGAGCACTCTGACCTGCTTTTCACTCCTGCTTGGGGATGAGCCGAGCTGTGCCACAGAAATGCCTCTTTCTTGTACAGGCTACTGAGGGCACCTTTGTAGGTGTTCAAATGCAGACCTCCGCATCTGCTCTTCACATCAGTTACAAGGATAAATGATTTTCCTCATTGCTACGCAGCCTGATGCTAATTAGTGACAAAAGTGTACTGTCAACCTCTTTGTTCCAGTTCAACGCCTCAAATCAACAGCAACCAGTCACCTTCTGCTCCATCTTATCTTTGGCTCGACACACAGCACAGTGGTTCAGTTACACACCACCACTTCTCGTCACCCTTCACACTTCCAATTTGCCCTCTCCTTTCCAGCCCCGGACTACGTCATCAAATACAACTTATCAGGGGTGAACTGCATAAAGGATGCAAATGTAATGCTAAGAACATCAAACTCAGCCAGTAAATGTGGTTTTCACAGCTTCAAACTACAGGGATTCACTAACTCAGAGCAAAGGCAATACACTCTCACTGCTCTGGTGAGACCTCACCTGGAGCACTCTGTCCAGCTCTGAAGTCTTCAGCATCGGAAAGACATAGACCCATTGGAGCAGGTCCAGAGGAGAGACACAAAAAGGGTCAGGGGGGATGGAACATCGCTGCTATGAAGAAAGGCTGAGAGAGTTGCGGTTGTTCAGCTTGGAGAAGACTCTGGGGAGGCCTTATTGTGGCCTTTCAGTACTTGAAGGGGGCCTCTAAGAAAGATGGGACAGACTTTTCAGTGGGGTCTGTTGCTACAGGACAAAGGCTAATGGTTTTAATCTAAGAGAGAGTAGATTTAGACTAAATATAAGGAAGGAATTTCTTATGATGGGGGTGATGAAACACTGAAACAGGTCGTCCAGAAAGGTGGTACATGCCTCATTCCTGGAAACATTCAGTCAGGTTGGATAGGACTCTGAAAAATATGATTTAGTTGAAGACATCCCTGCTCTCTGCAAAGATGCTGGACTAGATGACCTTTAAAGGTCTCTTCCAACTCCCATTACTACAGTTTAGTGGTGGACTTGGCCGTGCTAGATTAACAGTTGGACTCCATGGTCTTAAAGGTCCTTTCCAACCTAAACAATTCTATGATTCTAAAGCAGATAAAATACAAGGATGGCAGACATAACATTATGCTGATTAAAGCCAAAGTACTGTATTTCAGTAGGTAGGTGAGGATTTTAAACATTATATTACTATCTTTAAATTTCCTTGTTCAAAGCACCATTAAGACCTTTAGCAGACATTCTTTACAGGAAAACCACGTTTATTCTGATACCTTCTTAGGTCCCCATGTAGTCACATACCTACATTACTTGGACATGGCAATGGCTTTCCAAAGTATATGAAATACTGCTGTAGAATGACATATTTTGGTAATGTTTATGACTGAATGTTGGAGGTTGCTTACTGTCTGGGGTCCACACATTGGGACAAACACTACTCCCACTGGAGTCAATGGCACAATTAGACTGGTCCCATGGAAGGAAGATCAAGCCAGAGTATTTCTAAACTGATATAGAATAATTATTAAATGTGGATACATCAAAAGTGTATAGACAAAACATAATTCCATGCATAATTTAACAATTAATTAAAAAAAACCCCGCTTAACTGCAAATGGTAAAATTTTGTCTCTTCTGATCTCTAAGGAATAAATAGTACTAAATAAAATCTATGCTGATGGCTAATTGCAAACAATGAACCCACAAAAAGAGAATGAATTAATAGATTAGTAGTCTAGCAGAGGAACCATATTGATTCTAGTGCTTCTATTTCTAATCGAGTATTCTCCTTAGAGGTTTAATTCTCCTTATACTCACTCTTCCATATATGAGCACCTATATAGAGCAATTCCTAAAAAGTCAAACACCACAATGAAAAGGATCATAAAAATGTACACTCAACTGGTTCCGTTCTGCTGTACACCACAAAAATACCAAGGCACTCAAGCTAGCATGTATTTCATGCATATTTAATCTGCTGCTTTCAATTATTCTCTTTCCTGCTCCCAATTAGTCATGAAGTCTGCATGCATTAAGAAGATCAAATAAACTTGAAATCTGTGACAGTTTTTATTGACTTGGATTTATTTATTTGCTTTCTCAGAGATTTTGTGATGCGGTTTGTCATTAGCCTTTCAAAGTTTGAACAAATTTCCTCCCCTTTTTCAGCTTCAACTTGGGGTATTTTGTCACTAATTTTTCCACACGATCTCCTGGTTACCTTCCTCTCTCATTTAAACTTCAGTTAAACACCCAAAAAGACCCGAATTTCCTTGCTGATCTGCTTTGCAAACAGCTATAGATTATTCTAAGCAGATGAAAGATGCTGTGCAGTTTACCTCCAAGTGGAAGATTTTTGAAAACTCCGTAGGCAGTGTAGGGTGAATAAACTCTACCTGCCCACATTTCCGGGGATAAGAACAAACCCAAGCATTTCTTTACACCATTAACTGATCATCCTCTTCAAGACTTATTTTTCTAGATTTTTTTTTTTTTTTGGAAGGAGCATGTCTCAAAGTAAAACACTTCAAGACCTTTTAGAACAGTCCTGAAGCTGCAACAGGAAATTTTTTTTAGGACAAAGACTGGAAGATTGTTCTGTGTATCAAGAAGGCAATAGGCCTTGCTGAACAATCGACAAACAAACCAGAGGAGGAAATGCTGATACTTCCGCTGCACCCAACGCCTAAAGCCAGAGGCGTGGCAGGTTGGAAGTGGGATTTGACAGGATTTGCTCCCAGCACAGTTTGCAGCAGCTGTCAGAATTAACTAGGAGGAAAACACGGAAGCTTCATTTAGATGCACTTAGCACAGCAAGCAATCTTCATCTTATTTTCAGGAAAGGAAACCCAAAACACGTTTTTTCCAAGTATGTTTCAAAAATTAAAGGTGTTAAATCCAGGCTTCTTAAAAAAAAACCAACCAAAAAAACCCCAACAAAAAGCAGTCACTACCCTTAGACTAACACCAGACACTTCATCTCTTAAAATAAATGTAAGTGTGGAGCTAAAAAAATGTTCATTTCTAAAAGAAGAGGAGGTGGGGGGGGGGGGGGGTAAATAACAGATTGGCTGCATGGCTAAAAAGAAGACACTGCCAAGTAGTGCCATCTAAAATGACAGCCACTAGTGTCAGTGAAGTGCCAGCTCTCAGCAAGGGAAGGACTGTGCTGAACCAGGAACGGTTCCTCTGCCATGAAGCACATACCTAAACATATCACAAAGCAATCAAACTAAGTGGCCATTTACAAAGCCACGTGCTACCTTCAAGGACACACAGGAATCAATAACTTCAGGTTTCTCCTCTGAATTATTCATTCCGTCTTTGCTCAACAAAAAGCTTCTCTCTCTTTCTCTAATGTGCTACCACTGCAACACAGTGCAGGGTTTTGAACACAGACCTTTACAACAGGAGTTTTAAAAGCACTTTGCCCAACTACTTAAAAAAGCCTTCTTGCTCATAGGACATTTAGAAGTGCCTTTTGAAGCAACTAATGACTGTTCAGGGATGCTGTCCAGCAGGCTCCTCCCAAAGTCCAGCAAGTCACGGGTCACAAGCCAGGCTGCACTGTGGGGGGCACTGGGGGACGGGGCTCCCTGCTGGTGCTGTGGGCAGGACAGCTCCCTCTCTCTGGGGACCCGCTCAGGCACCCAGCATTGTGGCTAATGGTTAAGACACTCTCTATTTTTTATTTCCATTAAGAAGAAAGGGAGATTACCCTTGCAGGGAAAATACCTGAGTGTTTACCATATTTTCCCATCAGAGCACTGACCCAGACTCTAGCTACCTTGCCTTTAGTCCGATTTTCTGTACAGCACAATTTCTGATTTAAAAATCCCCAAACCTGAAGTACTTCAAAATACCCAGTTTTACCTCTCAAGACTAAGCTCTGGTACTCCAAAAACATTTTTCAACTCGTTAGAGAAAGGAATTGAACAACGGAAAAAAAAATTGACTGCTTTTACTCCTTTTTCATTAACAACTTCTTTTCTGCCTTTTATCTCATGCTCCCTTTGTATTTCGCACTTCTCATTCTTTCCCTAGGTTTTGTGGCTTGGGATTCAAAGGAGCATCAGGAAGAGCTTCTGGGCTTTCATGAAAGCTGGATTTCTCTTTGGCTGCTTTAGGACCATGCAAACGCTACACCAGAATGAATCCCCGTCCTTCCACAAGTTTACCTGTTCTTGCTATATCAGCAAGAAGTTACCTACTGCTGCAGCAATCACTAGAATTTAACATCCTATTTTGACAACAACAAAGCAAAATACTTGTTGGAAGCAGAGGCAGGTTTAGAGTGGAGAGTAGATCTCTACCCCACCACCACCCCGTGCCGGCATGTGAGTTTCTCCCTGGAAGCTCATACCACAGCAGCAGGGGAGTCTAAAGTCCAATATCTCACCTCTCCTGCCCATATGTCAACAAGTAAAAGATAAGGTTTAAACTGGAGCCCCACCATCAGACATTACACAGTAGCTTTAGCAAGTGCAATGCTCTAATCAGTCCTTGGAAAAATCTATTACCAACTCCAAGGAAAAACTTCAGCAGCTAAAAAAAATAAAAAATTTTAAAAATGCAGTGACAGTCCACTTGATCTTAAACTCTGGAATTCAGAGATAACTTAAACAGCTGAATTTTGCAAATAACACATGATATACCTGTCTCTAAAACTATGTATCTCAAGATCATTTGCAGGAAATACTTCTGCAATGACTATGTTTCTAGCTTAGCAAAGTACAGAAATATAAGATTAACTAGACAACTGAACTCACAAGGGACTAATCAAATACACTCAATTTTATACACCATGCAATTACATGCTTTGAATCTAATGCAACTAAAGATGGGCAACAGAAGGCAGAAGGATAAATATTTCTCAGCCATCTTGTTGCTTGTGGTTACTCAGCGAATCCCATAAATACATAATTTAATTAGAAGAATTACAGTAGGCTTCCATGCCATCCCCCAATGATTTACAGTAACTTGTAAAAAGCATTATGCTGCTGACCTAGAAAAAGGAAAAAAAACCTTTGAATGTACTACTATAAAGGGATAAAAGTCCCGTTCTTTCTTAAGGACTGCAGGAGAATAGGAGATTAATTAAAATGAGCAAGGAAAGAACTAAACAAGGGGGAGAAACAGTAAAAAGAGTCCAGAAGAAAAAAGAAAACAAAAACAGGGAAAAAAAAAGAGAGGGGGGGGTAGAAAAACAAAAATGAAACTGGGGACAGAGAAAAGAAACAGGGGAAAGAGAAAGTAAGTAACATAACCAGGATGGAAAAAAAAAGATGAAAGAAAAATGCAAATCATTCTTGTGCCCATAGTAGGGTCCTGTCCTCATTCATGGTCTGGTGTTTTCCAGGATCTCCCATAATTTCCATGATCACCATCATCCTTTCTGCTCCCTGTTGAACCCTACACAGTGACAGATAAAACACACTGACCTCCATTTTCCATCAGTGGCACAGAAGTACTTCTAGGACACAATTCATCTCTCCCCCTAAGGCAGACACCTTAGGAGTAGACATCTAGAAGGGCCTGTTCTCTCTGATACCTACCAGAGAAGTCTGGGCAACTAGTCCAAAAAAAAAAAAGCTACTGAGATACCTGAATAAGGCAATTTTTTTGTCTGCAACAAGCTATTGGCAGTGAATGGGCAAACACGAGTTGCATTTAAATCCAAGGTGGCTGAAAGCTAGCATGTAAATTCCAACTTAATGCATAGACCAGGAGAAGTCCAGTGCCTCTGCTAGGAACACACTCATTTCGGGGGATACTTTTTCTATATTCCCTCCATTATGTGGCATTCTCTAAATATGTCCTTGTGTCTTAACAGAGAGCATTTGAAGGATTGATTTATTTTCCATGTAAGTCGGTGTTCTAGAAACAATGTTGTAAGGGCAGAAATGTGACAACTGTACCACCGACTGCTGTCAAACTGAGTATTTCCAAAAGATTAAGTTGAGTTGCTACATAAATTCCAAGGTAATAGAAGAGATAGAGTCAAACTATATTTGTGTAAACCATCAATCCTTAACCTGAATGCTGAACTGAGCAACCTGAGAAGAACATCAGGGCCAGTGGTGCACACAGAAACACATCCCCCTCCCTCTCACACTGAGAGCTATTTGAAGATGAAGGCCTAAGGCCATTGACCTTGGCGAGCAAATCAAAAGGATTTAGTGTGAACTCTTTACCCCGATTTCCTTACAGGTTTAGAGCCTAAATCTTTTTGAAGCTACTCCCAAGAGGTCAGCAGTATGGTAACAATGACTGTGCATGTTTTAGAAGTAAAATAGTACAAATATCACAGAAATATGATTTTCAATAAACTGCTTTTCTGCAAAGACAGGCATCATCTTATTTTCTATTAAAGGATTGCTCTCCAAAAAGCTTCGGGTAGGCTTTTCTGCATCCCACAGAAAATGACTTTAAAATGCATCTTTAATAGATAAAGAGTAGTAGCCTCTACAAACACAGTAACAATCACCCTCATTTAGAAGAGCAAATGCCTGTTGGTTAATTTGGAGATTGTATTTTGCTGCCAGAGTACTAGTAGTCTTCCTGTATGGTTTTTATTTACATCTTATTTGTTTGAAGTACTGGACAATGGACACGTTTCTTACAAACACAAGGTAAAATCCAGGAAAAGAAGGCTGCACATCTGCAGCCTCTTGTCCTTTCTCATTAGCAAGCACACGGGGCCACTTGGGTATTTCATGATTACAGTGAGGAGGCATCTGCACAGAAGGGGTCCTTGGAGCAGCTGTTTCTACACAGCATGATTCCTCTGGGTGTAGCAACTCCGCAAAGGAAAACCTATTGGTATGAGCAGTACTGAAAGCCATTTTGCAACTGTGGACTCACCCTGCCCACAGAAAGGTTGTGTGCTGCACAGGGGCTCGTGTCAGGACCAGTGCTGACAACTCAGTCATGGTGGGAAGGAGCAAAAGACCACTCTGGAACAGAGATCTCTTGCTAAAGACAAAATTGGGACCTACTTCATATCTGGGCCTTGTTACATGATGCTATTTCCAAGAGCTACACAGGTCTCAAATTACTAAAAGATGTGAAAATAGAATTCTGGATCTTCTAAAGGTTTGAGGAGGCCAAAAAACAAACAAAAACAAAATAAAAAAACCCCAAACAAACCAACCAGCACAAAAAAAAACCCACCAGAAAACAAAACATCCCTGAAGAAATTCTGTTCTACTTCAGTGTCCAATGTTGCCCCTAAAAAGCCAACAATTTTTCTGCAAACACAAATACAAGCAGATCTTTCCAACAGTGTCAGAACATTATACTCCATCATTAAATCTCAACTCTGACAGTTCAACGATCATTTTTATGTGACTTTTACGTGAATTCAGCCTCTGGGGAAAATAAATAAATAAATACAATCAAAGCAAGTTATGTTAAGTAATTATACAATCTGTTTCTCCAGAGAAATGTCTGGGCTAGACAGTTGGCGCTGAAACGGCAGATTAAATTTAGAACTGAAGGGCCATGCAGTGAAGGTGAACTCACAGCTCACAGTTCTCTGTTGACTAAAAAGCTGTACATGTTGTTGAAGTGATGTGCTCTGTTCCTGAGGCAAAGTTCACTGCTATCCAAAAGAAAAATATTGAAAAGTGGCTTTTGTGCCTAGAAAGGCTCTCTTTCTAATCCACAAGCAGCATACTGATGCCATGGGATAATCTAGAGCTCTCCTTCTCAAGGTCATTTCCCTATCGTAAGGATAGCATATAAAAAAACCAAAGAAAAAACACTGATTTTTTTAATTTGCCTTAGCTGTGGTACTACAGCCATGACACTAACACCACAAAAGAGTCAAGCTTTACAGAAAGAAATCATGTCCCTTAAACTGTGGTTCATGTTCATTTCAGTTATTCAAACAGATCACCTTGGGATATCCGAGAGCAGCAATTCAAACTCACCCATGACTCCTCAAAGAGAAAGTACATGCATAAAGCTCACAATTAAAGATCTGTCTTATATGTAACACAGCTGTATCCTGACATCAAACATTTAGTAGAAGACGCAGTCACTGCTGCTGTAATCAGTCATCCAGACATCACAGAAATATCAACTGACCTTCATGAGATGCTGATTTATCCATTTTGTGAAGGTCTTCTTTTGTACTTTGTCCCGCTCATCTGAAAGTAAAAAAGAAAAAAGAAAAGGGTTAACAGCTCTGCAAATAATGCAGAAGATTTTTTTTTATTATTATTATTTTTTATGGAAAGCTTTATAAAATTAACATTCTAATACAGTTTCAAAACAGAAAACCATGAAATCTCTGAAACATCTAATCAAAATATAAGCATGTAAATGTTTCTGCAGTACATCACAGCACGTCATGAAAAAGTTTCCAGAGCAGACACTCAGGTTTTCTCCAAGGCAACAGCCCCGCTGGTACAACAGCAGCACTACTAACAAAAACATGACTTTCTAGGAGTCAACTGTTCCCTAAAATTTACTAAAAGGATCAAGGCAAACTTTTAAGACCTTTAAATACTACTTATAGCCTCTAAAATCCAATTATTACAGCACTTAGCAACAGAAAATGTCTTGGTATATGACAGCTGGCTTTCTACCATCACTACGCTTTATGACTGGGATATCACCCTTGTTCCAACACAGAAGGATGAGCTACAGCTTCAGTCAGAAAAAGGACTTACTTTCTTTTAATCCCCTGTAAGCTACACAAGAGATGTCCGCTAACGCAGACAGGGGGCCCAGCCACTGCCAGCAGTTTGCTCCCTGGCACGGATGGCAATTAGCAGCAATGTTTGCCCACAAAATATCGACAAGAAACAGTAAGAGCAATAGACTCAGGGGTAAGAAAGCACTCCACTAGGGATGGCAAGTACATACATGTATTCTACCAAACCACACTAGAGAAACACAAACCGCCACTCCGGCGTGAGGCTTATCTCCACCAACCTACACGTGGTCACTGGCCAGCACAGCTCCTACACAGCCCCTTCCCATAGTCCACGAGCTCCCCGGAGCAGGAGCTGGAGTGCGTTAGGACCAGGACCATCTGTGCAAGCCTAAAATAGTAAGATCCCTTAAGACCCCGTACAACAAAACTGCAGCTGTTTCATTGACTCAGGCTATTTGTAGTGTTGCTGAGAAAGAGCAATGAGCTCAGGTAGCAAAACAAGACCTGTTCCACAGCTAATGCCATCATTAGAAGATTGCATCAGATCCTGTATCTTTATATTTAAAAAATACTGTTTTCAGAACAGTCAAGGGTAATGTAAGTAATTAAAAAAAAAACCCAAACAAAACCCAAACAAAAAAAAACAATCCACAGAAGGTTCATATTCATGGACTTTTAAGTCTCTGGTGTGGTAGTGAGGTCTTTCAAAATGGCATGCTATCAAACAAGAGTCCATCCTGGGCCAAACTGAGCAGCACGTGTTGTTCTTAACAGCAGTGAGAAATGAGTGTTCAGGAACAAACACAGTATCAAGACAAGCAAAAGCCTGTGAACCCTCCGCTCCCAGGTGACTCACAGACTTCTCCATGTTTATACAAATCTTTGCATCTAAAAGTCAGATGCATTTTTTTCCTGTTACTTTTTTCAATCCTTTAACACGTCTATAACTTCTGCAGCCACAGTTCACCGTGGCAATGAGTTCTTCAGGTAGTATGTGTAGCATACGTGTACATTTGGCTTCACACAGAATAGTTGCTATTCCTTAAATGGCTCTTCCGTGGCATTCAAGATCTTCCAAGCTTCTGGCACATGCTTTTTCCCTGCTTTGCAGATCCACACTGTCTTATTCTAGTTGAGGACTAAGAGGAGTAAGAGATAAACTGAAAAGCAAAGCTGTGCTATTTGAGGGAGAAAGAGGAAAATAAAATAAAATCTGTCAGATTAAGAAAACCTTCTGCTATATACACACTTCCCTATAGCCTTCATCCAGCCAGACAGCATTTCCAACATCGGCTGTTTATCCTACTGAACTCTGTTTGGGCAGAGAACAGAAAATCTCAGAAATAAAGGCAGAAATATTTTCACTTGCAACTGTTTCATTACAGGTAACTGTTTCAAAAGGAACAGCGGTTTCTCCAACTGCAGAATTGAATATTCCAGCCTGCAAGTGCACAACGTGTCTGCTTTCCTAAGGCAGCCTCAGCCAGTTTTGACTAACTACCACAAAACTTTACAGTTTGGGGAAATGTTACTTTGACAACAATAAAAAAAAAAGTTTAAAAGGATCTACTCCCTTTTTTCTTGTTAGAATGGGCGTGCAATCACTATTAATTTCCACTCTATTTTCAATTAAGATGCGAAGATACATGAAAGCAGTCATACTTAGGACCCCGTGTTCTTTGGTACGCGTGTATTATGCAAATGCTTACCGAAGAAGTCTGAACGTGACAAACACAAATGTTTAACAGGGAAGAAAGCTGTCACCTGTCATCTTGGGAAAACGACCCAGATTAACGACAAAACAAAGAAAGCCTCACACACACATGAAAAAAAAAAATTTAAAAAATCCCAAACCACCACAACTCCAGTTTTTAAATTAAAAAAAAAAAAACCAAACAAACAAAACCCAAATGCTTCCAGAAAATCAAATGCATACTAGGAGGAAAACACCGTGTAACAGAACTGAGTGCACCGGAGCTCAGAGCAGGTAATACCAAACCAACCCCACAGGGGAAGGTAACGGTAAGAAAGGCAGCTGGCTGGGAGAGAAACCCCAAAGGTACGGAAGGAATCCCCCGGAGAGGTTCTGGAGAGAGGCCTCCCGCCCAGAGAGCTCCGCTCCCCGCCCTGGGAGGCCCTGCCACCCCTGCCGCTACTGACCCAAGCAGGACATTAATTCGATCAGCCTCGCGCCGAAGTCTCCAGCGCCGTTCATCTTGAGGAAACCGGCTCATCCTCGCCTTCAGAACTTGCCGGGTGCTTGCCCTGCCCGGCAGCGGCGCGGCGAGCAGCGCCCAGCGCTGCTGCCAGCGGCTCCAGAGGGGGGCGCTGCTGCGGCTGACAACACACGGCCGCGCGCCGCCGCCGCCGCCCTCACCGCCCCGCACGCGCCGGCGGGGCGCGAGGAGCCGCGGTCCCGAGGCAGGTGCTGGGTGGGGACGGGTCCCGAGCACGAGCCCCCTGAGGGGCGGCCGAGGGACCCGCGGCTGCTTGGCCGGCGGAAAAGCGGGTGGCGGGGGAGACGCTGTCGCTCTCTGCGCCCACCTGGAAGGAGGCGGGAGCCAGGTGGCGCTTGATCTCTCCTCCCGAGGAAATGGCCTCGCGTTCCCGCACCGAAAGGGCTGTCACGAGCTGGAACGTGGCAGAGGCGCCAGCTCGGGAAGGATTCAAAAGGCCTGCGGAGGTGGTGCTGAGGGACAGGGTTTAGCGGTGGACGTGGCTGTGCTGTCTTAACTGCTGGGCTCACTGATCTTAAAGGTCTTTTCCAAACTGTATGATTCTATGCCAGAAAGTAGCAAAATGGCCTTTAGAAAACAACAACAACAACAACAACAACCACCAAACCCAACCAAACAAAAAAACCCACCACAGGAGCAAACAGCCTATTTGCTGTCACAGCAAGCAAAACTGCAAGCCCTCTGGACTTAACTGACAGCAAGTTGTAAATTAAGCATCTATGTTTCTTTGGTTTGAACTTTTAGGTGCATTAATACTTTTTTTGAGTACAAATGTTGGTCTTTACAACCCAGGAAGTCTATTTCTTTTTTCCTCGGCCAGCAGCAAGTAGCAAGGAAAGAGCATCACCATGAAACAAGCAGCAGCAGAGCTTTTTAAGCCAAGGCAATTTAAGAATGAAGGTAAGGCAGGAGATGCAGAAACAAAACATGTCCTCCTAGATCATCTGATCTGTAGATCACCACAACAAATCCTCAGCAGTTAATTAATCAACTTGAGTTTCTCTTCTTTCGCCTGTTTATATTGAAGACATGATTCTGATGTATCAGGTACACAAACTGCAAGTCTCCTGTGCTTTATGTACCTTTAAAGTACCTCAACAAAATGTCTTCACAGCTCCTTTAAGAACCTACACTACAACACGGCAGCATCTAAACAAGCCCCAGATTCGAAAATTTGGATTTAACCAGTTGCCACAACTAAGGTATATCACTGTGTGCTCTTGTCATGCCCCAGGGCAAATTCAGGGGCCAGACTCTTCTAATACTGATTTTCCCTTCCACAAATCTCTGTCGCTTGCGTGGATCACAGTGTCTGCAAACTACAACAGCTTCTCTGGAAGACAGATTTATTATCAGGATTACACCAAAGGCGACTCATGATGTTGATGCCTCCTCACTGCTGTCCTGGGTAGAATCACAGAATCATTCCAATTGGAAAAGACCTTTAAAATCATCAAGTCCAGCCACTAACACAGCACTGCCAGGTCATCACTAAACCATGTCCCTAAGTGTCACATCCAAGCACCATCCTTTTCCCCAGGATAAGCAACTCCTCAACCGCTCCTCGTGCTCTAGATCCTTCACTAGCTTCGTTACCCTCCTTAGGACACACTCCAGCACATCAGTGTCTTTCTCGGAGCAAGGGGCCCAAATCTCAACGCAGTATTTGAGACACAGCCTGACCAGAGCCAAGTACAGGGTAGGACAATCACTTCCCTACTCCTGCTGGCCACACTATTGCTGATACAAGCCAGGAGGCTTTTCTGTCAGGCAGCTTTCGAGCCACTCATCCCCACGCTTGTAGTGTTGGGTGGGGTTGTTGTGACCCAAGTGCAGAAGCTGCTGAGTTGTTCTCTCTGCTTCAAGACAGCCCAAAATTACCTCTGAGCAGCCTCACCAGATGCCACCAGCTTGACTGAGAAGAACAGTACAGTTATCTCCATAGCGATGTAAGGAAAGGCCAAAAGAACACTGGAGTACAAACCCCTAATTTTCTAGATAAGCTGAAAATTTTTGTGTTGCCTCATTCTAATGGTCAAAATAGTAAAGTCTGGAGTTCCTCCACCTAGTGACAGAATTACACACACACAAAAAATCTTTTTCTTAGGCACCTTTTTGCATTGCTAAGTTACTTCTCTGCTATTTGTTTGCCTACATGAAAGGTCAGATAGGCAACAGGGTTTTCTATGTTCATCCAGGTATTTACAAAAGCCTCGACAGACGTTATTCCTTACTCATTTATCAATGTGCTAATTTGCCTGCACATATTGATGCTATTTACAATATCTATTTATATTAAACACACCAAAAAAAAATGTGTTAAAAAAAACATGATTAGGCTTGCAAACTGAAACAAAAGTGCAGCTAAAACAGGAATGAAGCCAGGCTGTGAAACCTTAATACAACCTTCTCGGAAACATACATTATGATATTTAATTAAATGAATTTTTTTTTATTTTTTTTTTTGAGATTACTGGTCACCGGAATAAAAGGGATGCTACTCAATTAAGGAACAGTCATTCAATATATATTTCATGTTGTTGAATATGGAACACCAAAACCCCATCATCCATCATTTTTCAAGCTCTCAAGACAAAATTCATTTCATGATAGGTTTTACTGTGCTATTCCTAATATTTCTTCTGCAAACTAGATTTGAGTATTTCAAATGTTGTTGTCAGAAAATAGAACATAATTAATGTATGATCTCTTGGGAAAACATTTTTTTTATGACACTTACCGGGGATCACAGAGTTATATAAGCAAGGGACAAATCCAACTCTCCAGTCAGGGCTGAAATGCCTTATCTGGAAGGCCTTGCTCTCTGCTCCTGCAAATTTGACTGTAAATTCTTACAGACCTTCCATGTTTCTACCAATTACTCAATTCTTGGTCATTAATTAAGAACCAGGGACAGCTGACAAACCTATCACAATCTGAAACAGCCTCTAGGAAGGTGAAGTTAGAACTACAGGATTTTCCATAGGGAAGGGCTGAATAACCTTACTAACAGGTAAGCTACCATCTCTCATATCATTAGTAGGTATTCTTAATCATAGCTGGGTTTAAACTACACCTACCTGTAAGGTCTGGTGTATCAATTTTGACTACCTGAAAGAATGATTTAGTGAAAGCTGTCTCTCTTATGAAGAGCTGGGATTATCTTCAATTCTGTGCAGTTACAAATTAAACAAAGTTAGAAACTACTAAACTAAAACTGTATTATACAACAAAGGTGTGAGTACAGGCCAATGCTATGAACCGGTCAAATTTAACACATACAGCATATAAAATCCTACATACTTTGGCAATGGTTTCCAATAATAAATATATAAATATGTATATATAACCTTCCTGATAAAAATATAGCGGCTGAATTAGCATCTGTTTCTCTAACAAGGTGACATGAATGGCAAGGTCTTGTAGAGATGCTAAAAAAAAATAATAATTAAAAAAAACAATCTTACAGGGCCTCAGATGGGGATTTCTGCATATTCAGCCTCACTACAGTAGTAAAGATAAACATGGAGTCTGCAAGCATTATAGTTCCAGGACCTGCTTTTGTGGAGCTTATATCTAATGTCTGAGAAAAACTACAGAAAAACAGGGAACTCCCAAGTTATTTTCAGCAGTTTCTACCTTTACAAAAGCAAAACAAAGCAAAAAAAAAACCCCACACCACAACAGAACAACCCCATACCCCTGTGAACTCACACCACCACCACACCAAACCCAGACCTCTATGAAATACTTCATAGTTTAGTGATCCAGAACTAGAATGGCAATATACGTTCAGTGTTTGTCACGAAAAATCAGCTTCTCAGCTCAAGGAACTCCAGTAAGTTCTTTTTATCTTTACCCCTCAAAATCCTGGGTAAATATGACAGTTTTCTCAGCCTAAGTTCACCTGACAACTCAGCTTTTTCTTAGGTATTTGCTTCCTCTAACAGAGCGTATTTTGCTATAGGTAGTGGTTTATATTTCATATTTCAAAAGAACTCTTCATGCATTTTAGTCTAATGGTGCTATTCCTAAATCAGCTGATCTTGAGGAGCAGGAAACATTTGTCAATCTTAAAAGCAACATGTTACCACTTCTGTCATTTTCTAAATTTGATCAGCTTCCTCTTGGATGTATGAAATCAGAATTTGTAACATTTCTTGTTTATGTCCTGTTGGTGCTCACGACAGCTTGGGGAATAGGACCAGCAGTTTGCAGGAGCTTGCCTTGGAAACAGCATCACATTACTTCTTTTTTTAGAAGGACTGAATGGAGGCCTTGTCAGCCAAGCACAAAATAAGAGGATAACTGGAGACAGACTGGTAAGGTATGCAGTTTAGACAACACACAGGAAGAAAGACAGTAAGGGAGAGCAAGAAAAACACATGGTCCACATGTGCAAAGCAATATATATATATAGTTTGAGTTCAAATAGTGAAATCTGCGTAAGAGAATTCAGGATGGATGCAATGAAGGGGTTTCACCCTGGTGGGAGAACTGTTCAAAGAACAAGAGGCAGCAGCACAGACGATTCTTACCCAAAGGATACATCCTAATATTTAAGAAATGCAAGCAAAAATGAATGCTGTCAGGCACTCATAATTAAGGCACAAGCTCTTGAAAGGCACTGCCTTACTAAGGTTCACTTCTTTAAAAATGATGAAAAACCTAAACCCCTCTTTTTAAAGCCTTACTTCAAGGAAATAAAATTCCTTCACTTCTCCTTTCCACTTACTGCTTATTGCCATCACTTCCTCCTCCATGACAAGATTGAATTCTAACTCACTCAGCCCGTGGATGTGAGGTTTCAACTCCCACAGACGCATCCCAAACATGCACTAAGCAGCATGAATGATGCTGCCATTCCATACATACAAACGCAGCTTATCAGAGAGAAATATAAGGCATAAAGTGCCTCTTCCTCACTATATTGCTCCCAAATGTCTGAAATCTGGAACTGATGCAATGCCACAGAGGAAGTTAGGTTACTTATGCAAGACCCTACTGTTACCAGCAATGAGGAAAAAAAAAATAAATAAGGGAAAGTGCTCACATCCAAAACATTTATTATTTATGTTTATATCCTAGATGAAAAGCTTGTATTATGTGCTGGTGTTCCCATCACTGTCTGCAGCATTTTTAGCCACAAACAACCCAAGGATGGGAAAAGTACCACTAGATCTTTCTCCTTCTCCTATCAATGCATCCAGTAACAGCTGCTGTCAGAGAAGGACACTGGTGAGGCAAAACTCTGGGCTTTCCCAATGTGTCTCACAATCAGCTGCTACTCTCACAAATAGAAGTATTTGGCAACTGGCATCATCTGACCTGTTTTTTTCCAGAAAATGTATCCCACTTAATTACTGCTTCCTCTGATGAAGTCTGCATTGATGTGGCAAGCTTCTTTCAAAAGAGTGTCTCCTCTTTTGCATACTTCTATCAGACAAGCCATCAACTCTTACAAAGCCTTGTTTTACAGGTCATGTCAGATCATACATGCATATAATTCTGGAAGCAACTAAAATTTACTCCTATCCTGAGCTTTGCATTGTTAATTTAAATAGCAATCAAATATGAACCTCAGCTTAGGTCTTTCCTTATTTTTTCTCGTTGCTCCAATTTTTCTGTGAAGAATTTCAGTCTCTCTCCAGTTTCCTTTCCTTTGAAAAAGAATCATATTTCTTACACACTGGTGTGAAGGTCACATACACAGTTGGTCTGATTACAAAGATGAATCAGAAGACAACTTTGGCCCATTTACTCTAAAATCTGATGATCCTTCATGCTCTACTTTTATTGAGCTGTGGACTCCATGTATCAAGAGCTGATGAGGATGAACTACAAATTATGTCTTTTTCCTGGAATTACAGTCAATTACACCAAAATCAGACACCATTGAAGTTATCAGATAACCTCTACTAAGTGAAGTCCCATTGCCTTTTATGTCATTAGGGTTCAGCCTTCCTGACAAAAACAATCGTTGTTTAGTATCTCTGATGTATTTTTCAAACAGAATATTTTTATTTCTCTTTCACAAAATAGTATTGCAAATTTTTCTTGCCAGATCAGCTTTGTGGCCATGCATTTAGCTACAAAAAAACCCCACAAATCTTTATGAAAAAAAGTACTTTAAAGAAATAAGCAATGTAATCAGTAGGCAGAATGTGAACTAAATTTGATGACAGATATAAATGCACCAAAGACTGGGAAGTGCTCAATTTTATGAAAGCTTCAGGAAAACACATACTAAAAATGAGAAAGACCAAAAATAAACTGGGAAGCTTCAGCATTTTATTTTGCACTGCATTCCATCATCCCTTAAGTGGGTTTCCCAATGAAGTTGTCTTAACTGCAACAGCTGCAAAGAGAATCCAAAGATGTTGCCCTTTCATCTGCGATTTACTTCATGCCTGTTTGTTCACCCAGCTCCTGTGACCCACTACAGCAGCTTCCCAGCCATGCAAGTGAAGCAATGAAACAATACTGAAGATTGATTTGGGGAGAGAAGACTGAAAATATTATGGAAGTCTAAATGTTGTGATCTGGAGTGATACTTTACACTCTGCTATTCTTCAGAACTAAATACAGGATAATCTGTTTGATTAATATGTTTTTTGATTAAAATGACTAGAACAGACTATAAAAATCTGAAATTAATTGCTTTGATACGTTAGCAGTACACCTGTAATGAAATTTTAAAAATGGCAAATTAAAAAACAAAAGTCTTTAGTCACATGTAGACTGTTCTATTTGCTCTGCCACTGCCTCTTCCAAAAGGCTTTGGACAACACAGCACTCTGGAAGGTATGTTGCTATCCTGCTGTAAAATGAAATGCAACGTTTAGACTCCTCTCCTGAAAACCATCTGTTTACTGATTAGATGGGCTTATCAGGACTCCAATATAGGATCAGCAATCAAATCAGAACATTAGCTGCACCATCCCCTCCAGCTGCGCGCACACACACACACCAGTTGTTCACATATTGTTTCTTAAACAAAAGACCCAATTCTACATGCACAACAGTAAGCTTGGCTTCCCTGAGTCTGAATCTGTGCAGGATGAAGATCAAGCAGAACTCCAGAAACCAACCAGGAGGAGAAAACTTCTCTGGAGTGTGGGGAGCTCAAGCTGCCCGTGTGGCTTGGCCAACGCTGGCCTATGAGCCCCAAGGAAGACCTCAGGCTTCTGCTGGCAAACTCTGGATTCTCTTTAACAAGGTACTCTGGCTCACTGTATTGAAACAGCTGTACCTGGGAGTAGCAACTCACATTTTAGGCCAAAGACAGATTTTTCAGTTTATGAAGATCTGTGCTGTTCTCACTAAACTCCTCCCAGTTTCCAAACTAGCCGATTCCTAGGTCTATCAGGTCATGCATGACAGCATGCCAGACATGCCTGACTGTAACATCAACACTCATAATCCAGACTGATACAGACTGTTCTCAAGAGGCATTTACTGAAACAGAAAGACAGAAGGAATAACACAGAATATTGTTCTCTGTTACCACCATAGTTTGCTAGAAACAAAATAAGACATTTTGGTGTTTCTGGAGGTCAGAGTTTAACTCTAATTGCAGATGAAAGGGCAATCATAAAACTCCCACTGACTTGGGCAGAGCTATGACCACCTGAAAAACCAAAATAAAGACCACACTCAGAAAAAAAACCCACACAAAAAATCTAAACTGTAAGAATGACTGGCTCACCATTCACGCTTCTGATAGTCTGTGAAACACTGCAGCTTAACCCTGCAAATGCAGGCACAAGTGAAACCACCACAGGCAGTAAATAAATACTTTGTGTCCCGAAAATATTCCAAAATTTGCTAACTGCACACCCATCTGGCTCAGTAAGAAACTGCACTCACTAAATTCTCATTTGGCCCTTTTTTCTGCTACTACTTCCCATCTGGCCTGTGTCTGAAACACGTGGGGATAACTCAGCTGCATAACATCTCTGCAGGTAAGCCTGGCTTCGCTATCCTGCACAGAAGATGCTATGTTCATCTTCAACTGCTGGAACAAGAACTACTGATATGATTTGTAGATTAAGGATTCCCACACCTGTATGGAAGAAATACTGCTATTTGACTGCGTGCACATACATCAAAACCTAGAGGAACCTCAAGGGATCATTTTGTACTCATAGGACTTATCCAGCCAGCACTTTGAAGTGTAAGTGTAGTTACATAGCAACCTCACATCTAATCAGAAAGGAGATATGAAGTAATCTCAAAAAGAATTTTTCTAGTGTCTTCCAGTAATGTGAGTTCCAAAAGGTTTGGAAACATACATCAAACAAGGGTCCCAGTGCCTGAAAGTTTACACCTGAAGTATTAAAACAAGAAATGGACAACAAATACAGGAGAAATATATGGAAAGAAGGAAATAATAATGGTTACCTATAGGCCTGTCCCATTTAGAAATAAAAAAAAAAAATTTAAAAAAAAAGTGTTAATATAGCATTCAACTTTCTCATTTAGGTTTTTTTTTAAAAAAAAATGTCATTAACCAATTCAGATTACCTGAAGTCATGTAAGAAGACATTCTTGTCCTCTGCTGTAAATTTCCACAACTAGTTCTGACCAGAAAAATCACTCCTGGGTAAGTACAGCACTAGCACTATATTCTGTGGAAAAAAGTCCCATAGCCCATTGACCTCCTAAATGTATTCCTTTTGTGCAGCCCTCTCCCTGAAGCCCTACAGCAGGATAAAAAAACCCAAGCAAGCAGAACTCCACAGACAGCAATGAGCAGCACTGAAAAACTGCCACAAAAATACCTGTTTTCAATTCAATTCAGTATTATTTGATTTCTGCCTTATTATATGAGAGAAGGTTCACATGAAAATGTCACATCCAGCTATCAAGACACATAAAACCTGCACATAGTCCATAAAAAAAAAAACCAACCCAACCAAACCTCAGCAGACATTACCCTGTCTTGTGAGTCACATCATAGCTCCTCTATGACTTGTGGCTGTATCACTCCTTTTGAGATTATCATTCCAACCAGAATATAAACTAATTACAAAAAAAAAGGTTTTGGAGTGTTTGGTTGTTGGTTGGGGCTGAGGGTTTGATTGGTTTTGGTTGGGTTTTTTTAGGAAGCAATCAAGGTTTGACACAAATTAAAAATGTTTTTTTACAACACCAGGTGACAGCTTATATATTTTTAAGTGTTGGTACGAGTTTTAACAGAAATCACACTCTGGAAAGATGTGCCCAGCCAAACAGCGGAAGGCTAAGGAGACTAAAGCCTGTGGCACCAATTCAGTGTGAGCTCAGGTCACAGCAACAAGCAGCGCTGCACTAAGAAAATTGCAGTCGTCTTCCCCAAACCCCCAGAAGCCCGTGGAGATCTACACTGTCTCTGTCTATTTCTATCCTTTGATTGAGACATCCCCCTCTGCTTTTTACACTCTCCCTTGAAGAAAAACCAGAGTGATACATTCCAAGAAAGCCATGGAAAGGTCGCGAGAGAAGAAAGGACAGCTCAGAACAGCCTTTGAAGTCCTGTGCTTGCAATGACTGCGCTAACTCCAGCCTGCAGCAGAGCGGGAAGAACCAGAGGGAGTGCAGCAGTGATTCCACGGGACACACACAGCCTCCCAACTGCACAGTTTACATCACCCTTTCCTCAGTACAAACTAAGACTGTACACTGTGCTAAAGTTCCAGAAAGTACATGAACATACTCAGTAGCAGACTCAAGGGAGAGATTGAAAAGAGGGGATACAGGCAGAGATCTGTGATGCTAAATCAGTAGGTCTTGCTCTCCCTCCGATCTCTGCACACTCTGATACACTTATTGGCTTGCATGTGCAGTGCCAAGAAAACCTCAACAAGAATCAGAATCACTGGGCATTGAAAATAATAATAGTAGTAATTAAAATAAAGTCAGCTGATGTTTACAGCACAGACGTATATGATACTGCTCCTCATTCATCTCCATCAGCACACTCAGCCATTGTTCTCCCTTCAGTTTCATGAACAATAAAAGATTCTCCTCCACAACAAAGAAGTGTAAAAATAACTACTAGGAGAGTTTCTGTATTGCAGGAAAATAAAGAACATGCACACTCTGAAACCACTATCCGACTCCCAGAGATTTAATATCAGCTCACATTAAAACAAAATTCATAAAGTATCAAAATAAGAAAGTATCCCAGTCAATCTTATTTGAAGACTTAGGCTAAAGAATACGTTTTTATTTTTAAAACAAGCCAACAGTGATTTGGAAATGGCACTGACCACTTTTCATTATCACACAAAGCCAAATAAACGCTTCCACCAAGCTGAACTGTTTGAAATACATTCTGTATTGCACCAGGAGTACCTCCAGTCTCAATCCACTTCACAAAGACTTATTGGCAAAGCAATTTTTTTCATTCATGTAGAGAGAAGCCAGTCGATTGAACCATCATGCTCAGATAGGCAAAATTATGTTTAGTAGAAAAATAGGAAAATTATTTGCTTAAAGACTGAGATGTAACTGCTTGTCAAATACAGTGTTGCTATACGAAATACACAGCTGTACAAGCGGCTGGAAAAGCAGTGGAAAGCAACTGGGAACAGCATGCTGGGGGGAATTCAAAAATAATTAAAAAATATATAT